>WHYT01016664.1:395910-422028 GCA_009806455.1 Tetrax tetrax | reverse complement strand
TAAAAAAAAAAAAAAAAAGGAAAATACCTACTTATTTTTCCTTTTTAACATTTTTTTTTTTACTCTGGTATTTTAAGTAAATTAAATCTGCATGTTTGCTCAAAATAAAGGTAATGAACAGCCTTAACTTAAGGTATAGTAAGGGAAATCTTATTCACAACGCAAGGTTTTGTCTATATGCTATATATACATACCTTGACCAATGATGTTTTCAACTTAATTGCTATTTGACATCTCTTAACTACAGTATGATCTTAGAGCCCTCTAATGGCTACTGTGAAAACATCACCTGCAGCTGACTTGAAACCTACCTGCAAGTCACAGAGCAGCTGTGCAGCGCAATGAGCTACTGTCCTACCAATCCTGACAAGCCTGAAGAGGGTTTTCTCCCAGTAATTAAAGATACCACCTTCAGAGATCTCCACCCTAGTAGCTGTGTAAGAGAAAAGGTAACTTAAGGGTATGTCATAAAGCTTTGCAGGGAGAAAAGCAGAAAGGCCAAAGCCCAACTAAACTTAATCTGGCCACTGCCGTAAAAGACAATTTAAAGTGTTCCTATAAATACAGTACCAACAAAAGGAGGGCTAAGGAGAATCTCCATCCTTCCTTGGATGCGGGGGGAACAAAGGATGAGCAAAAGGCTGAGGTATTTCATGTCTTTGCCTGAGTCTTTAACAGTAAGACCAGTTGTTCTCTGGGTACCCAGCCCCCTGAGCTGGAAGGCAGGGACGAGGAGCAGAACGAAGCCCCTATAATGCAAGGGAAAACGGTTAACGACGTGCCACACCACTCAAACACACACAAGTCTCGGGCCAGATGGGATCCACATAAGGGTACTGAGCGAGCTGGCAGAGGTGCCCACCAAGCTACTGTCCATCATTACCAGCAGTCCTGGCTAACCAGGGAGGTCCCAGTTTACTGCAGGTTAGCAAATATGATGCCCATCTACAAGAAGGACTGGACAGAGGATCCAGGGAACTACAAACTTGTAAGTTTGACCTCAGTGCTGGGGGTTATGGAACAGATCATCTTCAGAAGCATCAGACAGCACATGCAGGTGATGAGGCCCACTCAGCGTGAGTTTATGAAAGGCAAGTCCTGCTTGACTAGCCTGATCTCCTATGACAAGATGACCAGCTTAGAGGAGGAGGGAAAGGCTGTGGATGTTGTTCACCTGGACTTCGGTAAAGCCTTTGACACCATTTCCCAAAGCATTCTTCTGGAGAAATTCTCTGCCTATGGCTTGGATGGGTGTACTCTTCACCAGGTAAAAAACCGTCTGGATGGCCAGGCCTAAAGAGTTGCGGTGAATGGAGGTAAATCCAGTTTGGGGCCAGCGACAAGTGGTGCTCCACAAGGCTCAGTATTGGGGCCAGTTCTGCTTAGTTATCTTTATTAAACAATGTGGACAATGGGATCAAGTGTTCACAGACAACACCAAGTTGGGTGAGAGTATTATCTGCTTGAGGGTAGGAAGGCTCTGCAGGGGGATGTGGACACGCTGGATCAGTGGGCCCAGGCCAAGTGTATGATGTTCACCAAAGCTGACTGCTGGGTCCTGCACCTGGGTCACAGCTGGAAAGCCACCTGGCAGAAAAGGACCCAAGGGTGTTGGTCAACAGCCAGCTGAATATGAGCCAGCAGTGTGCTGAGGTGACCAACATCATCCTGGCTTGTATCAGGAACAAGTGATTATCTTCATGTACTTACTCAGCATCGGTGAACTTGAATACCAGTGTTCAGTTTTCAGCCCCTCACTACAACACAGACCAATGTGCTGGAGCATGTCCAGAGAAGGGTAGAGCTGGTGAAAGGTCTAGAGCACAAGTCTTAGGAGGAGCCGCTGAGGGAAATGGGATTGTTTAGTCTGGAGAAAAGGAGGCTGAAGGGAGAACTTATCAGTCTCTACAACTACCTGAGAAGCTGCAGTGAGGGGGAATGTTGGTCTCTTCTCCAAGGTAAGACAGGATGAGAGGAAACAGCCTCAAGTTGCACCAGCAGGGGTTGATACCAGGTACTAGGAAAAATGTCTTCACTGAAAGGGTTGTCAAACATTGGAACAGGCTGCCCAGGGAGGTGGGTTGAGTCACAATCCCTGGACATACTGGAAAGACACAGGTGTAGCACTTTGGGACATGGTTTAGTGGTGAACTTGGCCATATTAAGGTTACGGTGAGACTTGATCTTAACATACACAACTATCATTTAGTATATAGCCTCTGACAATTGCATATTCTATTACCTGCCTTAACGTCCTCCTAAAAGCCAGAGGTGGAAATATATGGCCATCCCAACTACAAGCATGTTCCTAGATCATTAATCCATCATTCACATGTAGAATCTCCTTCGCATGTTTTAAAAAAGGTATCTTTTAACTTGCTTATGATGCACAGGAGTCATACATTTTGTTTTAACCATTTAACTGCTTTCTACATTCAGTTTAAAGCCAGCTTACGGCTGCACAGCTCAGCTATGTGACTACGAACTGCTACAGGCCAAAACTTTTTTTTTTGAAGGAAGTTATTCTCCCCCTCTACTCTGCTCTCAAGATCCAACCTGGAGTACTGCATCAAGCTCTGGAGCCCCCAGCATAACGAGGACACAAACCTACTGGAGCATGTCCAGAGGAGGGCCACAAAAAATGATCAGAGTGCTGGAGTACCACTCTATGACAACAGGGTGAGAGAGCTGAGGCTGTTCAGCCTGGAGACAGCTCCAGGGAGACATTATTGCAGCCTTTCAATGCCTGAAGGGGGCTTATAAGAAAGATGGGGACAAACTTTTTAGTAGGGCCTACTATGATAGGACAAGGGGTAATGGTTTTCAATTAGAAGAAGGTAGCATTTAGATAAGACATAAGGAAAAAAACTTTGACAATGAGGGTGGTGGAACAGTGGAGCAGGTTGCCCAGAGAGGTGGTAGATGCCCCATCCCTGAAACATTCAAGGCCAGGTTGGATGGGGCTCTGAGCAACCTGATCTGGTTGGAGACATCCCTGCTCCTTGCAGGGCGGCTGGATTAGATGACCTTTAAAGGTCCCTTCCAACCCAAACTATTCTGTGATTTTACAGTTCTAAGCACCAATTTTTCCCAAACGACCTCTATTAACTAGTGGTTCTAGTCACAGTTGCTTCTAGGAAAACTTTACAAGTTTAGCTTAAGAATTATTTGAACACTCATAGCATACTAAAACTAGCAAAAAATAAAGGGGAAAAACATTTGGTTAAGTTGGTTCTAGCCAAAAAAGGCACTATTCAACAAAATATTATTCCTCTAAGTTTAGGACAAAAAGTATATAGGAGGTAAGGCCAGACTTATCTTGAATGGAGAAGGAGAAGAGAAAAATCAACCTTCTTGATAGTTCAAACAATACATTTAAATTTGAACACCTGACTTACAGAAGTACCAACAGGAACAGGTTAACGGCTAGAGGCTTAGCAGGCACAATTACAAACACACACCCAAGAAGAGTAGAGGCATGTTACAGACCCATAGGTACTGCCTTTTAAGCACCACCTTTAATATTTCAAATACACTGACTGACTGCAGCATGCATCTTTACTGGACTACATATTCAGAGATTTTGAGAGTTTGTTATTAATTATGCTGCTAATCCTAAAATAGTTACTGTATGGATAAAAATACTTCCTTATTTTCTGGTCTGACATTGTATTTTACAGTAACATTAAATGCAAAACCTGTCTTCCTCATTACTATGCGTACCAGAGCCTCCCAACCCTAAGCTAAAAGAACAACCAACCCTTTTTCATGTTTGTCTTGAGCACCAAGTACACAGAAGTTCAAACTTCTGAGAAAAAAAAACCCTTTGAATTTATTCACAGTAGCTAAAGACAGAACAGTCACTGGGGCAACAGAAAGGCCCTTGTAAACTCAGTTGGTGCCTTCCTTATTTTAAAAAGTTACAGTGAAAGTTATGTGTCATTCCCCAACCCCCTCCCAGCTCTTCACAAAAGCTCAAAGTGAAGCTCACCTCAAACTTTAGAGTAGGAATGAAAAATTATGAAGAATCCACCTAGCCTGTAAAGCTACTTAAGCTTTGAGATGCATGTTTTATCTGAAGAAGCTCTGAAACTTACTCTTTATAGTCTGTTTTTTGGGGTTTTTTTTTGTTTTGTTTTGTTTGTTTTTTGTTTTTTGGGGTTTTTTTTAAACTTTCTCAGCAATATTGAAAGTGGCAGACATTAAAGCTTTTTAATTACACAGCATCTATCCTAAAATACTGGTCTACCAAGCTATTCCTGCAAGGAATATAGACCGTATACCTGTTAGAGGACTTAAAATCTGTTCCATTAAGGCATGCAAAAGAAAACTCTGAAATACAATTAAGGGAATATCCTTTTGTTTCTTCACAGCATTCAAGGATCAGATCACCTTCATGGAAGAAAATTTAGCATCTTGGTTTAGCACATGAATACCTAGAAGGAAAAAAATATTTCCTTTTTGACAGGAAATTAGTATCTGTGCCAGACAATCATTCTAATGGAGATTCAACAGTACCATCTGGCTGGCTGTCTCATTCCAAGGAAAATTCTGTCAGGTGGCAAAGCTTGTAAAAACAGTATGAAAAGGCCTCAGCACCAAGCAGCTCACTGGGACACATCAGGTAAGAATCATAAAACAAGCAAGCGTCATAGCTCTGTAATATCAAGTTAAATGCAAGTATTGTATTTTTCTCTTGTCTAAATAATACTTTCTTTTGACAAAAAGCTGTCTTACTATTTAAAAAGGAGACTGGCATGCTTTTTGGGTCCCACACAGAATGTATATACCCTGTGCAAGCCTACTAGCCTACTCTGCCTACTAGTTCACCATTAACGTGGTCCACTTGATTTGATAATACAAGAGGTACAAATTTGTAAGAAGCTCCAATTGTGCACCTATTTTGGAAATGCCTTCAGCTACAGCCATATTAAACAGATGTTTCAACTTTCTGAATGCAACACAAAGATTTACCTACTGTTTCTGTGTTATGCTTATAGGGTACTTCAAAAGAACATTAAAAATGCATGTTCTTAGTTATAACTTGTTACTTTTACTGGCATATGCCACAAAACGTACAATTCCCAGATGGGAATAAAAACCCCCAGTTTCCTATGGGTAAGAAATAGCTAACAAAACCAGCACAACATAATCTAATGGAAGAAAAAATAAATGGCACTCGTAAGGCCTGGGCTATGCATTTTCACTGTGATAAGCCTTCTCAGCATGCTTGTAAGAACAGTTCATATCTAGCACCACCATTTCAAACATACTGAACAATCAATTCACTCACCAGATGGTCCTATGGGTAACACTTGGTCAAATAAACATAAAATATGCACTCTATGTAGATATCTTCTGTTTTATCTCTTTTGATGTTGAGACTCCTCAAGGAAAAGTACACATCGGCACTTTGTGTTTTCTTATAGCTACAGCATAAAGCCTCAAATACATCCCAGGGCAATCAAGCCAACTAGAACATTAAGCCAAAATGAAATCTGCATTTGCAAAGAAACAGTTACCTTTATCAATAAACTGACATCACAGCTTTAACAGCATGACTAGACTGTTTAGGTACTTAAAGTTGCAAAGGAAAGGGTCTCGATATGCAAAAAAAACTTCAGACGTATTCCTTTTCTTAAAAAAAGGAAAAAAAATACCGAGTTTAACTGTGTAAGATTAAAAAAAGCTTACAAAGAAGCTCATAACACAAGTGAAGTATAATCAAGCTATACCTTTAAAAGAGTAGTCTGAGGAAAAAATATGGCAAATTGATATTACGGGAACACTTGACACTATCTTTAGTGACATAAACTAAGCAAAGAGATTATCAACTTTGCTTTTTTTAGGTCAATTTACGCTATCAGAACATTGCTACGATTCTGCATAAAGTGGCCCCAAAATCTATAGTCATATACATTTCCTTCTTCCCCACCCTCCACCCTCCCATTACTAGAATTCCCTCCAGAACACTCCTGAGAAGCACTCCTTGGGCATTTTTCACGCTGCAGCCATACTCAATTAAACGTCCAGGTCTGTAGCAACTCAGTTCCCTTGTCGTCATGCATCTCACTAGCATCTACTTCTGGGTAAGTCTTTTCCCAGCCATTACTACTTTTAAACCTTCTAGAAATTTGAAGTAGGACACACATACCTATTCAAACTCATGTATTTACACTCAACAAGGGAGGCATGATTTCCTTAGTAGTCTGGAGAGACAGGTGTTGGAGTAGGAGGCAAAAAAACAGATGAGGACCCAACATACACACAAGACTGAATATAGTTCTTAGTTTTGCTCTTTCAAAACTGCAGCTAATAACTACTACAAAGTGAAGTTTGTTGCTATGAATTTTTAGTAACTGGAAGTCTCATATAGGGTAATAAGTCTTCAATAGCTTCAACAAGTCTTTATTATGCTGTATGTCTTTCTCAAGGTAGCTTAAAATTAACTCTAGTATTTTATCAGCATGTCACTAGAAGTTTGGGAAGCCAAGACAAAATAAAAATTTATTTTAATTGTTTCAAAACATGACTAAAATCTATGTAATTATTAAAATAGGCTTACAGATAATCTTTGATTAACAGTTTGCATCACATTAACAAAGGCATGTTTTAAATGCAGTATTTCCTCACAATTTTAACATACAGGTATTGCTAAAATTTTTCAAGTAAAAAAGCATACTCTACTGAGTAGCCAATACAG
Source organism: Tetrax tetrax (assembly GCA_009806455.1). Taxonomy (NCBI): domain Eukaryota; kingdom Metazoa; phylum Chordata; class Aves; order Otidiformes; family Otididae; genus Tetrax; species Tetrax tetrax. Next base: position 415,325 of record WHYT01016664.1, on the reverse strand, counting down.
CTAATTACATTCTTGCATCTTAAGTTACATATAAGAATTTTAGGATTCTCTTAATTACTTTCCCAAAACTAGTAGTGATGCACAGGACTGCATGTACATAAAATGTCATTAATGAACATAACCACATCGATTATGTAGTCTAGAGACAACCAGGACTTAAAGGGCTTCAGCTGAGTTACAACTTGACATCTTCTGTTCCACTGATTAAGAGCTCAGTTTTAAAATACAACCTCTCAGGCAAATAACTGCTTACATTTTTAAATGGCAAGAGGTATTAGTATTAGTCACTTAGGTCAGTAAGTCAGTATTAATCACTGACTAGTAGGGTCAGTATTAGTCACTTAAACTGTGGTTTAAGGAAAACTAAGTGTAACATGCAAACTGTACCTTAAAGCTCATAAGAAAATCCACATGCAAACAAAGGAACAGTGTTTTTCCCATATAAACTTTTAACATTGCAGTTAGTTATCAGGGAAAGCATGCAAACAATTAATAAAACATGGAAGTATCAACTCTTACAACTTTAAACTTCAAACTACTCAAGCATAAGTAACTGTATTGGAACAGGTAGAACATGAACACAAACTTCAACTTGAAGCAACTTTTTGGAAAAGGTTATACTGCATATATTGCTAAACTAAACTGTAGTAACATCAAAGTAATGATTTTAGATACTTCAAAGTCTTTGTTGATCAAACACTTTTGAGTACTGCTCTTCCTTTTCTGAAGTGATGTGCCTTCCTTTCCTGGAATAGAATAGGAGAAGAGACAGGAAAAAATTTCTAGGTGAGCAGAATAATGCAATTGACATTTCAAGAAAAGTATCTCAAGACGTTCTGTACTCTATCCACCTCCCTCCAAAGCTGATAAATACAGCTTCTGAATTCCTGCTTCACAGAGCACATATACCTAGTTCATGTGTCTGTCCTTTCAAAAAGAGTAAACAGTCTTAAATATAACATTAATAAACAGAAATTAAACACCACTTGGAATGTAGTCAGAAAGTGCAATTCTACACAGGCTGAACACATACAGAAAAAATATGATGACCAGCTACCAACATGGACTACAGTTTACATTTTAACGCTAAGTATAAAGAGCCACCATCCACAGTGGTTACTTAAATGGTGTAAAGACTATGAAGGCTCAAACTCAACATCCTCTATCCAAACTAGGGAGTAATACACTGCCCCTTCAACAACTTGTCATTGAGAAATTATTAGCCAGCCTTATGCTCTAAGTGTTCACGAATTGATTGTCCAGCAATTTTTTAATGCTGGTCTTGTATTAAATCTACTGAACCTAATTTCAGCACTTGTTTCCAGCATTAAGCAACTCGGACAAATCCATCATCTCAGCACATGCAAGAAAACTCAAATGGCATTCCAGATACTAAGAGATTAATCTTTATGGTAACCTGTAGGTGAACAAATTGCAGGTCAGCTGTGTTTTAGGGATTTAATTTTGCTTTCACTACATACCTTAAAATAGTCTTCTTGTGATACAAAGGTGTTCCTCAGACGGTTCTCAGGATTAAACAGACAGGATACTACTGTTTGTATGCTCCTATCCACAGACTTCTGAAATACAGTTACAGGTGCATCTATAACAATACTGATTTTCTCAGCTAGCCTCAGCTAACACTATGAGTGTGTCACAGGGTTTACTTTGCATTCAGGATTCCTCTCAAAAGCCTTATGTTTCCTGAGGTGTCTTTTTTTTAGATCTTTTAATCTTGGTAACTCATTATTATCCTTACATGTTACTTACAACATAACAGTTCTGACCAGTGACATGCCAGTTCAGTTGTGGAATAGGCTGACAGCTGAAAAATGAAATCTCCTTTAGGAAACTGAATTCAGAGCCAACTGCTGGCCAAACTGGAGTCACCTTCCAGAAAAGAAAGTGAAAAAGGGAGTAAAATATTACCAACTCAGATGTTTGAAGCTTAAAATAAGTCTGCATGAGACAGCAGGCAGTGCTACCTAACCTGCTTTTTTAGTACCTGTGATTTCTCCTGTAATTCTCAGCAGATTAAGTAAAGTCTTGTCACTTAAAAACACTGTTGTACTTCATGAAGTAGAATAGTTATTTTATACAGCACTCAGCACTACAGACAAGCACTAACAATTTCAAGGAAACATGTAAGGCTTCTGAAGTTGTACAGAAAAATCAGATACAGTGGATTGAGCAACCAGCTAATGCAGCAACTGTAACTTTTAATTTCTAGGATATTGGTCAGAGGTCCTCTTCACCAAGCCACATAATCCTCATGTGCAAGTTCCTGGGCATAGGATTTATGACAAAAATCAATGAAGTTTTGAGAAAGCACTTACCTTTTGTGGACTGTTAACAGACGACTGTGTGGGCTCTGGAATAGCACATTCTGTCTGTATAAACTCTGGATCCTCAGTGCAGTGATAGCTTACTGAAGTATAAACCTGTATAGTTTTTAAAATATTGCAGTATTTCAGTAACATGGGGAAAAAGTGCACAGTTGCATTGTCACTGGTCCTCACCTATCCATAAGCAACACCAACTTCATGAAAAATGTGAAGATTACATTTCACAAGTGGGTGAAACTCTGTGTCCTGTATTAAGACAGTTCTATTTCCTTCCAAAAAGAATATATTCTAGTATATGTCTTTTCTCCCCACTGTAATCACTCATGAGAGTTAGCTCCTCAACCTACTTCCTCCATGTATGAGTTTTGCATCAAGCGTATTGAGCAACAAAGCTTTCACTGAGAATGAGACAAGCAGCAGGTAAATTCCAAGAAATTACACACTAAAAATCAAACTAAAGAAAGAGAAGCAACACATCTGCTGCCACTGCCGTTGAAAGAAGTTGCTTTTCCCTATACAGTTCCTTTCTTGTTTGAAGCGTCCTTCATGCTAATATTCTAAATTTTTAAAGAGGTAAAAAGGTCTAGGAAAGCACAAGCCATTTTAGATCTTTATAAGTCTCACCACTTCCCTCTGCTACAGTGCAGTGTTGCAACTGGCAACCCAGTGCAGAGTTAAATTACAATAGCAAAGAGGCTGATAAAGCAGTTACTCTTTGTGGAAACATCCTTCCAGAGATGATTAGCAGCTTTTGTAGCCAATTTTACCAGGATCTCAACGGCAGTGTTAAGCATTCTCACTTTTCAGGTGCAAGACTTCCCACTGCCCCACCTCAGAGTAGTCAGATTTACCCAGACTTGACAGCAGTTTCAGTTTCTTGAAACATCATTCTTAGTGATGTTATATACAATTATACACAGCAACCACAAGGTGTACTATCCAGCTCTCAGTAAAAGCCCCTGAACGTCAAAAGTGATTTCAAGCTGACGAAACTGGGAGATATGGAAGCCTAAAGTGTTAGCAGACTATTCCTTCCTAAGCACCATCTCTGACCATCAAAAGGTGGTTGACCTCAAAACCAGATCATTCCATTTATGAATGGAAATTATGACTATCCATTAAACAAATAGATAGGTATAAAGCAGTAGACTGAAGGATGACATTTCTTATCTCATGTTGTGCCCATCCTCTTTTGAGTCTGTGAAGAATTACACTTCAAATTGCTTAACTGAGATAGTTCCAGGAAAGTTGTCTGCTTATATAATCAAGCTTAAACTGTCTAATGAAAACCACCATGCACACATGCTAAAAACTGTTTGGCCTACTACCATTTCATTGTTAAGTGACATACTGCAGCTGTATCATGTTCATGGATGTTATTCCACAAAAGTTAATTCTCACTAACAAATACAGACTTTCCATGAAAAGAAAAAGGCGGCTTCTCTGCTGCAAAGCTGAAAGTAAAGCTTAGTTCACATAATTGGAAATGAGCAGAAATAAAGTATTCTTCTAATATGATCAGAAATAGAATTGTCAGATGCATGTATGCAGCAATATATATATATATACACACACACAAAGTTCCATTTTCTTCACTTCCCCCCATTTACCTTCCACAGATTCTACAGACATCTGCTGGGAGCTAGCTTGAAAGAATAACACTCAGAAGAAAATTAAGTACTACACCTTTTAAACACTTAATAGAAACTGTACTCAATACATTGTACCCAAAGAACACAAAAAAGCCTAAGATACAAGTTTAACTTCCAACATTGTTAAAGAAATACACAATATTTCTTTCTCTTGTGGATATCACTTGTGTAAAGTCACAGAAAGCAAGTAACTTTGCTGAAGCCATCAGAACCATCTACAGTCTAACAGCTTGGCAAATAATTTTTAAAAGCTGTTGAAAGGAGAAAAAAAAAAAAAATCAGTATTTGCAAAGCAGAATATTTTGAGGCTTAAGTTTAAAAAGAATTTGGCCTAGTAAGCAGTAATATTATACAGATCTTGTAAATCAGGATTATGCATCAGGTCACCACTTATTTTTTCTTCAACTTTTAATTGAAAAGCAGTTCTTGTGTCCAAATTCCAGAACTCTGTGACTAGAATGTATGGACTAACACCATAAAATACGTATTTCTGTTCACTCATACAGCTGCTAAAAAAGCACCATGACAGTAGGAAATCCTAAACTATCACCTACTCTGGTCTATACAAATCTGTGGCTGCTGACAGATTACATACAAATCCAGTCAAACAGTGATAGCTTTAAGTATCAAGCTGTCAAAACAGTGTGCTAATTGAGAAGACAGTTTCACAAGTTTAACTTTGTAGACTTACCGGAGGCATAACATAATTCCTTTGCTCCCCAGCAAGCCATTGTGGTTGAACCTTAAACAAGAATTGGACAAGAGTCAGCTTTTACTCATTCGTTTCCAACATAGTCAAATAACTGTAACCAACTATAACATTTCATGTCTGGATTTTTCATTAAACACTAGTTTACAGTCTTCTGTCCAGCCAGATAGCTTTTTCACATGTACCTCCCGTAGTGTTTAGCACGAGGTCATCCTCACCACAGCTACCTCCCTTCTTCTTCTCATTCCAAGTTTTTAAAAAATATCTCTAAAGACTAGGAAAGTAAGACGAATCACAGCAGCCACACTGAAAACATCTCAAACCTCTACAGTTACTTCCAGTTACTAAACTACTTGTAGTTTAGTTTCCTACTTGTAGTTTAGTTTCAATAACGGGACTTAAACCACACATTTCACTTATGAGTTCAAAAGTCACTATCAGTTAAGTGCCTTCCCAGACACTTTCAGAACTCAGAGTACCTCCTCTGTCTATACACATCCCATATTTATATAGTTTGATATGACTCGGTGATTCTGTTTTAAGGAACAAGCACCAACTACCTGCACTATAGTATGTACAAACACAAAGCTACTTCCCATGAGAAAACTACTACTGATCCATGTACTATTTGCTAATTTGGAAGTAATTTTATCATTGCATATTTAAAAAAATAAAAAGAGTATGTCAAGTGACTCATTTTTCACTGCATTAGAATAAAAACATCATTTTTGTTTTGACTTTTGATTTCTATGAAGCAAGAGCTGGAGGGAAATAGAATTCACAGAAAAATCAGACTCCAGCTCATTCCATTCAAGTTTTGTCAGTTATCAAACAGCCTTCCTTCTGCTACTGAAGAATTACATACCTGATAATTGTAGGCTGGCTGATATCCTACAGGAACCTGCTGCTGTATTAATAAAGCTGGTGAACTGTATGGATATGTCTGCAAAATAAAGTGCTTTTTAAAACTTCAAGTCTGAAGCAAGAGAAAAGTATGGTATTCATAAAACCAGGAGCATGCTTTTAGAAATATAGTCGCATTGTTACTTCAATTCCTGTTTCAGGCTAGCTTTGCTATTTAAAAGCAACCCTTAGTTTTCCCATGGGGCACCTAAGGCACTAAAAATGTCAAGAAGGCGTTTCTGAAGTGTATTACATATCTGAAACCCCACGTCTTTTTAGTCATTTTAGAAGTACAACTCATCCTACAAACTTTCTAAAGTAGACTTGAAACACACCAACTACCATGAAATAGTGGACTACAGCCTGAAGATCAGTTTCTCGGAGCCAAATGCAATGTCAAGTATTACAATTCAGAGGATTTCCCAGCATTTCTTCACTGCAAGTATCCTGACACAATGTTAACCTGGAACCTGCTCAGCTTTTTCAGAGAATACTTAAAGACATATTTCACCATTTAAGAGAATTAGTTCCTCCTATTTCCCAACAAACTTAAGAGAATCAGCAAGAGTACCACTATCAAGCTCTCTGCCTTAGGAAAAAAAAATTCTATGAGTCATACAGTTTGCTTATCTTCATTTGCTTAAGAAAATATACAAAAAAAAATTAGTTTGACATTAATATTGCCTTGTTGTATTGCCATATCATATACAGTTAATACAGGAAGAGACCACAATCTGGAAAGCCTTCTATCCGTAGTACAGGACTCGTAACAAGGCCAGAAGTACTCTGCCTACACCCTCAGTAAGAATCCCTATCTGAAGTACCAATAAAGTGATGTCCTGCAGGCATGCTGTACTGGTCACAGCTATCAACAGCAGACACTGTTAACAGTGTTCTTACAAAGACACAATAGCAGTACAGAAACAAGATCTGTTCACCTGGAGAGAGGGGAAGGAAGTATCACAGGCAGCTTCTGGTTCCATACTTGTTCAAAAAAAAATATATTTTAAAGTTTGTGGTTTACTCTTGAGGCAGGGCAGCAGTACATTAGATATTTGTATGTATTTCATTTGTGAAGTGCATATGTACAAGTAACAAGATCACTTAAGAACCATTCTACAATTAAATCTTAGCTCCATCTTCAACAGTTTTCTCATAACAAAAAAGTACCTCCCTGTCTTTTGTTTTATAAAGGGATCACATCACTGAACAAATTTTTCAAGGTTGCTGGCATTCTTTTCAAGCGGTTTGATGTCTGCCACTTCTTACTGGGGAAGGTAATGCGAAAACAAGCAGGTAAGATAAGACTGGAATCTCAACACATATTCCTGAAGTTGTATGTGCTTGCACCTTCAGAAATATTTAATTACAACTCAAAAACAGTAGCATGAACAGCCTTACCTGAACATACTGTGTTACTGGGCTCATTACAGCTGGAGGCTGCACATATGTCTCTGTATTTTGATTAGTCCATACACTATGGAACTGTGGTGCAGGAGGATTGAAGACTAATGGTCTGGGATGCACGTATGAACCTTGTTTTAAAGCAAAGAAAAATACAGTATGAAGACATTTTCAGATGTATTTTGTTAGTAATCCAAATTCAAGCTACAAAAAAAAAAAGTCTTAAGTGTTGTGACTCTTAAGTTTAACTCAACATTAACTGTACTATATTGTGCTACTAACCCCAGTTTTATTATCAAAATTACACAAGATCAAATAGTGAGGTCATAGAATTCAGAACTGAAGTTTAATTGTAATATATATTGCATCAGATAAAAAAGAATTTCCAAGTATGTTAATACATAATTAAGAAAAATCAAATTTGTCATGTGAACAAATGTGTTGATATCTACTTACACAAGTTTTGTTGCTTTCTAATTGCTGGCCCCAGTTTCAGCTTTTTGCCATGGAAGTTGATTTGTGACTGAAAGACAGGTTATTCTGTAAGCTAGGGAATCAGTGAGGGATGTCATTTGTTTGATTTTAAGAGATTGTACTCTGGTTCTGTATCACAGAATGATCAACTTGCATACAGCCTCAACAGCCTCCATTCTCCTCTCCCACCTCAACACCTTATCCCTTCTACCTTTAACTTCTCAGCCCACCCACTTGCCAACTCTCCAAACCCATTATACATCACTTGCCTTAACAGCAACATGTACTACTAGTAGTTTGCAACTACATGTTATAGACTGTCAGTCTTCTGGTTCTACACACACAGATTCAAGCTATTCTCACCTCAGTAAGAATATTAGAGTGACCACAGTCTAGGTTCCCTTGAAATCTTATTTACACTGCCACTCATCTTCCTTCACACAAGCCTCCTAACAGGCTTCACATAAAATGTCAGAAACTGTTCACCTCCTATTAAAGGAAATGGAAGGCTGCATAAGCACTACTGTTTACCTCCTCGTTACTGTATTCTCTCTATGGAAATTTTCACATGCGTTCCTTCAGAACACCCAAACACGCTAGTATTTCACAACTTTTTTGCCAAAGCAACTAGGCAGCACACAGACTAATCAAGAAAGAGTGAAACTGAAACATGGTTCACATGTTCCTCAAATACCCAAACCCAGAAATACAAGCATCTGAAAGACTTGCAAAACACGGCCAGAACCACTCCTCAGTACTCAAAGAATGACCAAGACACATGTAACTTCTTGTTCTGACCAAATGCTAGTTCACACAGAAGGCAAGATTTCAGACTTCCAATGACTGAGTACTGCTTTGACAGCACAGTATCTGGGGACATAAAAAGTACAGGAAAAATTTCAAGCACCTTCCCTCCCTGCAGAAGTTGAATTCTGTATTCTTTAGTGAAACTGCTTAGCTTGAAAACGAGAAGAACATTCACCAACAGATGTAGGTTGAAATGGCACCACAACACCCTTCAACTTCCAAGTCTATTTGATCTGACTTTAGAATAGTCTAAGATTTTGTTCTCTACAAGATAAGAGTTTAAGTTTTGAGTACAGAAGTTGCTTTAATACATGATTTAAGCAGAGTAATGTTCATTCAGGTACTCAGGAACTTCTCCACACAAAACTCCCAAAAGAGAATTTGCTTTTGCATCTAATCTCACATTCCCTGACAAGATGGCAAGAAGAATACATTTATGTATCTATGAAGATGTGCACAGCACACGACACTACCTGAAGCAGGTACGCTGTTACAGTTCAGAAGGCTACATCAAGGTTTACAAATGCTCTACACATCAGAAGTAGAAGACACTTGTTTTACCTCAAGTAACAAGAATTAGTACCAAGTATTAAAATCAGTATTGATGCAGATAGTCTCTCCAGATTCTCTCTCATGTAACACTAAGGAATTGCCTGTTTCAGAAGAAAACACGCAGTTCTCAATTTTAACAGACACCTCACTAAGCTTTTTCTCCCATTTGTGCTAAAGAAAGTGCTTTGAACAGGTAACAGCAGCTTTACTGTTGACCGTAAAAATAAGGAAAATAAGCAGAATAACAGTGGTATAAAATAAGTCTTATTTGATCATCTTCTCATGCTGATAAAAATAAAGTAAGATGTGAGTGGAAAAAAAAGGTGCAATACCCTGGCCAGTCTGGCGGGTGGTCTTTTTCAATTGATTCTGCAATCCTGTTGTACCTAAAACTATGCAACCATGTTTTCCACCTGAGCAACAAGACCTGAAGACAGGTCTCTCCTCAAACCAGAAAGTAGCTTTCTGTTCTGAACTGCAACCAGTTTCACTCCGGATAAAAGTGCAGTTACAAATGGCATCAGACCTAAATCAGAAGAAAAATACTTTAAGACTGCACAAATTTACAGAGCTAAGCAGATAAACACAGGCATCTACAGTGATTCTAACCATGGAGAGGTTCTATGTTGCTCACTTATACAAAACATTGTGACCACTCAGTACAGATAATGCCTGAAATGGTTTAGTAAGGTGATCTCTGCTTATGACTTGAGCTCTAAAATCTAGATGTTCATTCTTTCAGTTTTCCCACCCCCTGCAGAAACCAGCTTTGTAAGATGATTCCTATCTGGACATGCTTCTTCCTGACAAGGCAGTAACTTGTCCTGCCTGTATACCTGAAATTTGCATTGAGAAGAAAGTCTGCCTTATACTTCTGGGTCATCCAAGACCACCAATACACAAAGTCACATCAGTGAGTACTATATTAACAGATACTGAGGGCTTTTAGTTTTGAAGAAATGCACACAAAAGAAAATCAGCTCAAATGACAAGACTACTCAAGAGGTCTCTAAAGAAATTGTTGCCTCAGAGCAAGCATTCCACACTGATTCAGTACAATAAATGTAACCCATGGTAAAAAAGTATTTTAAGATAAAGTCTGTTGCTGATTACAGCAGTACTTTTGTCAGCACACCATGAGAGTTAAAGAACAGCAAGCTTTTGAGGTCTTTCAGTAGGAATCAAAAATCTTCTGCTAGAGTTTCACTGCTCTCCACTTATGTTCAAACATGTTCTGTTCCCCCTTAAGGAGCTAGATAGCCAGTAAACACATCTGAAGGTATCACAGAACACTAAATTTGAGCCTGACACATTTACCTATATTTGCCTTTCAGATCTACTTCCCTATCCAAGAGCTTCAGAAGCAAAATGAGATTGTTTACCTCAGAAAACCCCTGTGTCTCTCAAGGTTGAAGACTTTCGAGAATAAATATTTCTATACATGTTATTTTCACATGTATTGCACTCAGTTTTGGGCAGAAGAGGGAAAATGAAACACCTTCTCAGTGTTTTGTGATCTGCTGAAGTCTTATCAAAACCAAACAGATTTGATTCTAAGTGTTGAGATAACATTTCCGTAACACTGAACTCTAAGAGGATAAAGGCTGAAACAGCTCTACCCCTTTAGCTCCCAGGTGAACTACAGGACAATCATGACATGAACATTTGCATCTTATAGTCAAGGAGGCTTAAAAAATACTCGCACTCCAGGTAACATCCAAATGCACAAATACTGCAAGAAACACATACTTCAACTGCTGAGACTTAAATAAAAAACTAATGCTGGTTTTTATGTTATTGTTATTCCCAATAATAATGCTGACAGGTCTATGTATCTGCCATAAGCACAAGGGTTCTATGACAATCATCCCATACAGAAAGCACGCAGACAGAAAAACACGAGGCTTTCAAGCACAAAGGAATGAGAACGACTAGAAATACAGTTAAATGAGATGTTCAAGCACACCAAGGCTAAAACTAATTTTGCTTGTTACTAAGTAAATATATAAAATCACTACTGACAGTAGAACCTTTAGTAAGCTTACTTCGTCAGCCCTAGACTTCCCTTGTCCTAATATGTTCTACAGAGTACATGACTTAGTTCCCCTGAATCTCTCTCCAGCCTTCATATATCAACTTCTTCACATAATTTACACAAAGAGCTTACTTCTACTATCTTCTGAACATCCACGTTGTCCATGAAAGATACAAATCCATACCTGAAAAGACAAAACAGGTTATAAAATAACAAGGTTTTCATTTGTTCACTGAACTATTTTGAACAGGAACAGTTATCAGTTTATATGTGCCAGGTAATACTTCTGACATGCAATAGAATGTAAGTAGGACATTAATTTATAATTCAGCATGAAAAATGTATTTACTGCTAACTAGCAGCACATACTGCTTGGCCAGATGAAAGGAATTGAATGCCAGATTCTAAAATAATATTAAAAAGATTCTTCTATTTCAACTACTCAAAATGAGCACTATTGTTGATACTACTAACTGAGAAAGTAAAAAACCTTGTAAGTACTAAGATCTGAATTATGAAATTTGATAATAATTACTACAGAGGTTTGGATTAAAGCAAGCATTACAGAAACAGTGATGCCAGTGGGGGAAGTGATCCTTGAAGAGGTTTTTCTATTTATTTCACTGCCCCCCCTAGCTTATCTAGTCTACAAAACGACAATTTCAGAGCATTATAGGAACAGTTGTGTCAATCAATGCAGTACGCCAATTCATTATCAATACTTAGAACATACACTGGCTAACAGCACATCAGAATTCACCATGAAGACCAGCAAGGGATATGAGGAAATAAAATATATTTACAGCTCATGCATTACTATGTATGGCTAATCCCCTCTAAGATTCTGAGGGGAAAAAAAAAAAGCGCTCTGGAAGGAACCCCCAGAGGGTGAAGCCTCCTTCTCAAAGCAGGGATAACATCAAAACTGGGTGAGCTTCCCCACAACCCAACAAATAAGGATGTGCAGGACCTTAGCTTAAGTGTTTCACCACAGACAATGCAGAATTTTTCCCTATATCCAATGGGATTTTGCCTTGCTTCAACTTTGATCACTTACTTTGAAACAAATAATTTCACTCAGCAGCCAGATCCAATATGACTGTTAAGCACGTACTCTTTATAAGCCAACTCTATCAACTGACTTTCACTCTTCAACCAAACTTGTTCGGTTGTTTTCTACATAACTTATACCCAAATGTCAGAAGAGTGCAATTCCATTGCCCTGAACAAAGAAATGATCCACTCTTCTCTTAATCATCCTGAATACTCTCTGGATTGTTGTTAAAACCTCTAGCCATTTCAAAGAGTTCTGTGGAAGAAAGAACTAGAACTGCCTGCATAAGCATCACAAAACTTTCAAGCTTTGTTTCCACTGGTTAAGTGAAAACACCACTCTTTTCCCTGAACAGATAGGATGAAGTCAGAAAAACAGGCTGTACTTTGTAAGACTATACAGATTTAGGGGCAACGTAGCTGTACAGGTTTCTATGTTAGTTCACCACAACAGAAAACTGCAGCTAGTGTTAACGCTTAAGCACGTCAAGCGTGCTGTTAAGTAGCTGCTCAGGTCATCTATGACAGAATTATGTGCACATAAGCTGCAACTTAACTATTCATGTTCTACTCACCCTTTGGAAACACCAGTTTTGTCAGTGATTATTTTCACCTCTTTCACAGTACCATATCGTTCGAAGAAACTCCGAATTTCTGCTTCATTCATCTAAAAGAAACAAAGTCTTAAACTTCTTCAAACACATTCAACTGTTTAGAATTCACTGAAAGCAGCCAGTATAATTTTTTTAAACCCATCTTCTACTACCATAACAACTAAAGTTACTTACCTGTTCCAAAATTCTCTCATGACACTGCAATATCTTAAGATTGGTAAAGACACATATTAAAAAAGCCCCAGGAGTTAAATTCCATTTCCTCCCCACTGAAGTGCCCCATACCCATCTTAAACGATTAAAAGTATATAAATACCCTTATATCAATTCCACCAACAAAGACTGTGTTTGGCATGATTTTTCCTTCTGGTAAAACATAACCTTGACTGGTTGTTGACAAACGGGTATGATCCTCTGAGACACCTGCACACTGGGCCTCCGCATTTGCAGACTGAAAGAATTAAACAGAAATAGATACTTCAGTCAAATCATTACAGCACACTAAGACACTAGAATGCCTGCATCTTCCTACAGATATAGCATGAGACAATGAATTTCATTAGTACCTCTCCCATTACTTAGAGGAAGTACTTGCTGCAAATATACCATTCACTGGAAAAAAAAGCTTAAGTAACTTTTCTAAGAAGTTTTAAAGTTTAAATCTAGACCTAACCTAGGCTACTTTAAGTAGCCCTGTCTGCCTGTATGCAGCTTCACGACCAGTATTACTACTACCAGACACCCAGTGAGAACATACAAATAAATCACTTCAGAACTTTACAAAATTCCTTTAAGATGTAAGCAAGACATTAAATTCTTTAAAGATACAATTTACTTTAAACTGACTATCCAACAGAACAAATTCCATCATCTTCCTGGTCAAAAGTTTTAAATACTTGAGATGTGAATAAGCTCACAACCAACCTTGGAGCACAGGTAACAGGGTTATGCTACAAGTTAGTGGTAAGAAGGGAAATTGGACCTTGACGGAATATTCACACTATTAATTTTCTCACAGAAGTCTCGTCTGTAATTACAACAGGAATATGACTGACTACAAACATGTTTCTGAGTTGTCTGCACCAAAGCAGGATCTTAAGCATGCATTCCCAGGTGCAAAAGAACTGCAAAGAATGCTAAGACTATAGAGCAACTACAGCCATGATGTCCTTCGCACACTCAGGCTTCAGATGCACCCACTGGATCCTTAAATATTTGGTCACAACCTAGGAGCTATACATTCATCCAGTGCACAGGAAGATACAATGCTCTCTAAAGAAACAGTAATTCAGTTTTTTGTTCCAATGAACACACCACATGCAATTCCCTTTCTTGTTACTAACAAAGATGTCTTCCATAATCTGCATGAGGCTTGAAATGTGTTTTACAAGGTATTTACAAGAACTAAAATACAATATAAACACCACCATGTGCATTGCAAACTCTAGCCTCTCTCACCTTCTACTCCTTCCTGACTGAATGGTTCTCTAGCTATGTGCCATGTTTTGCCTGGCTGCTAAGACCTACTCTAACCAGTTCAGTGTAACTCATCCCTGTGTATTAATGCCCTTTTCAAAACATTAATAAGCCTTTCCTTATAGTTCAACTGGTGCGGCATTATCCCTACTCCAGATACACCAAACTTGGATTTAGTTCAAGTTATTGGTATTTTGAAATCTAGCAATTTGTAATAGATAGCATTCAATTTTTCAATGTAACAGTTTTCCTCTTTAATGTACATTTAAGCTGCAGCTGTAACTGACAAGTACTCATTCAAACTGGACATCCAGTAAGGTAATGAGAAAACTGCAAGAACCAAGCTATACATGTGGCACATAATTTCCCTAGCAATTAAACAAAGCCAAAACTAGAATTCAGCCTTCCAAATATGACTTCAATGCAACTGAACCAGACTAACAGACCATTACTAAAGCCAGAGAGGTTTGCCCCATCCCTTTTCCTACACCTCCTCTGCACAAGTTCTAACACTTGTCAGTTCAAATTAAGCTGGATCAACTCAATTTGTCAGGAAGATTAACAGAACTTAAGTAGTTTTACACCCAGTTAGTATTCTGCTATTGTACAGAACTGAATCAGGTTACTATGCTATCAGACAAGCACCAGATCCACCTCAGGATCAGTGGATGCAGAAGAGGAAGTGGAGATACAGGAGGCTTAGTCTCCTTCTGAGAAGCACTAAGCCATCAACTAAGTTTAACACCATTTCCTGAAGCTAAACCTTAGACAAAATGTGGTTCCATCACACCAGATACTGTTGCCTGTGCTTAACTTATTGACCATGCTTCCAATTGCAAATGCTCAATAGAAGTTACAAGTCATTCCTCTCCATCCTCCAAGAACTCCCCTCTACCCACCAGGAAAGCTGGAAATGGCAACTACTGTTCCACAGTAGACTGTGTAACAGAATATTTCTGCTGTAAACAGAAGGGTAGCTCTCCCCCTTCTGTCCTATTGTACCATGATAGCTCTTTACATCACTGTGCAAGAAAAACAACTCTGCTTCACAAGAGAAAAATTTTGTAGCACTTTCTAGACACATCCACTTCTGATCCAAGCTCATTCTGCAGTTATGTAAACAGTTGTGGTAGTACAAGAACACAATAAGGACAAAAATAAAGCAAGAGGTGAGTAGGAGAGCACTTATTTGGCTGAACCCCCAGCTAAAGGGCATTTGTACTGAAATCTCACACTGCAACTCCATAGCAACCTTAAGCTGACCTAACTGTTGGCTCCTACTTCTTTCTGGATCTGTTTCAGCAAACCAGGCTAAAAGAAAAGTATTCACTCAGCTATGCAAGTTCTCTGGCAACCTAGAACAGGAAACAGCTCACAGCAGAGGTACCCAACTGCCAGAACAAAGCATAAAAAAGTGGGTAGACATACAGATACTGCCAGTACACAAGTTATAGATGGGGCCTTGGCTGCCACGAAAGTGTATTCGTTTCTTACAATAATGATGCAGAACACAATTTTCAACAAAAATACACTTATTCCATGCTTTTACACAAAAAGTATCGAAGAGTAAACAGGCTACTAAGGCATTCTTACAAGTTAGCTAACATCAAAAATAAGCTTTCAAGTCTGTTAATACACATATTCGGAACTTGAACAGGAGTGGTTTTTTAAAAAATGCACAGTAGAAAACCGTTCTGGTTTTGTTTAGTGAGGGGGGGCCTAAGGTGGTAGCTTCTGTAGGAAACTGCTAGAAGTCACTCCCCTTTGTTCAGTGGACTTGGCTGGGCCTAGGGCAGACCTGCTGCTGGCCAAGGACAAGTCAATTGGTAGCAGAATGTCCCGTGACAACGCCTCTGCAATAACGTATTTAAGAAGGGGAAAAACAGAAGAAAAATAAAAAAAAAGATGTGAAGCAGCTGAGCAGTGGCAGAGAGGGTGAGGCATGAGCCTCATGGGCCTTGCAGGCCTCACTCTCTGGCTTCCAGCTGGGCAGCTGACTGGGCCCAACTCGGCCCAGCCCAGCTGCAAGAAGTAGAGAGGAGACGAGATGTGAAGAGAACCTGAGAGGCACCTGCCAGCCTGTTGTGAAGAATTTTTCTTCTGAGAGGAACAGCTGCAGACACCAAGGTCAGTAGAGAAGGAGGGGGAGGAGTAATGCGGCTCCTGGCCAAGATTCCCCTGCAGCCTGTGGTGATGACCACGGTGGAGCAGGTTGTCCCCCTGCAGCCCATGGAGGTCCACGGAGGAGCAGAGATTCACCTGCAGCCTGTGGAGGAGCCCACGCCGGGGCAGGTGGATGCCTGAAGGAGGCTGTGGCCCATGGAGGTCCTGCTGGGGCAGCTGTTCTGCAGGGACTGCACCCCATGGAAGAGATGACCCACGCCAGAGCAGTTTCACAAAGGACTGTGGCCCATGGGAGGGACCCCACGATGGAGCAGGGGAGGGATGTGAGGAGTTCTTCCCCTGACAATGAAGCAGCAGCGTGGAACAACAAGTGATGAACTGACTGTGACCCCCATTCCCTCTTCCCCCCTGTGCCACTCAGTGGGAGGGAAGGTAGTAGAGATAATGTTAAGCCCAGGAAGAGGGAGGGGTGGGGGGAGGTTATTTTGTTCCCTGTCTCATTCTCCTGCTAGTTTTAGAAATAAATGAATGGTTTTCCTCAAGTCGAGTCTGTTTTGCCCGTGACAGTAACTTTAAGGATCTCTCCCTGTCCTTATCTCAAACCTCAAGCTGTTTTTCTTATACGATCTCCTCCTATTCTCTCGGAGGATGGGGGGAGTGAGAGAGAGACTGCGTAGTCTGGTCCTGATGAGGGCTGAACTACGATAGCCTTACAGTAAAGACAGGAAACAAAATCGCCTTTCAAAGTTACTTTCCAAGTCTTCAGTACTACAATGCAAAACTTCTGTCAATTAAAACAAAGTACTGCCCTACCTAAACCAAAGTTGTTTTACCAGCACAATGTGTAATTGTTATTTTATTATCTAATATAGCATTATATAAACGATTGTACATATAGTATGTGCAAAGAACTCACACTGCTGCTAAAGTGTCCAAAGCTAAAGCTACATGAAGTTTTCAAAACCTGGAAAATGTATAGCTGATGAACTGTCTACCCTGAAATTACAGCCATCAGCTCAAGTGACCCAATTCTTTAACAATACCCTAAGTGGAATTTGTCTATCCACCTCATGCAATATCTTTGAAATCCAACTTCTAAATGTCAGGAAACTCAGGGCTTACTCAAAGTTTTTATTAGCTAACTGAAATTAAAATGTTCCCCCCACCCCTTCCTCTTAACACAAGGTAAATTTCTTCAGGTTGCTCTTTGCATTATTCCAGCAAGCATCAAGTTCAAGTCGATGCCAGGAAACGGTTTTAACCCCTTGATTACAGCAGTCATGAGGCTAGTTAGACTTGGTGGGGGGGCAGAAAGGAAGGTGGAAGAGTACCGCCAGGTGGTGGAAATATCTAGCTACCCAAGTGAGTTACAAACATCACCCAGTCTTTATGCACACCTAGAAGAGGAAAACCTTCTGTTTTCTTTTGGTCACAGAAGTACAAGTCCCTCGTTTCTCAGGTTTCTCCCTGTCTTTCCCTGACCTCACACACTCCCTGTTTAAAGTACGTATCAAACACTTTCTTTTTTAATTTAAACATTTAAAACTCCTGATACACGTCCTGCTGTGCAGACATCGGTTACCATGACAGCACACTACCTAGAGAAAGAACATGGCTCCCAGCACAGGGAGAGCAATGCAGTCTTCCCACTGGGCAGCAGGTGGAGCTGTCAGTCAAGTACTGTCATACGCTCCTCGCTAACGGTTGCGGCTTACAAGGCTTGTTTTTTATTTTATTTTTTTTAATGCCCTACCTTTATGTTGTTGTTAGTGTCTAGGTTACGGCCGCAAATACAATTTTTCAAATAGAAATTTCCAACAGAAGAAACAGCAACTTGCACGCTGAAGGAGCAACGTGCGAGTTCAGGCAGTAACCCCCACCGACCACACGGAGTCCACAGCGGACTACACAAAACCTTTTTTTTTTCCGGGCAGGTTAAAAAAAACCAAAAAAAAAACAACAACAAAAAAAAAAAACAAACCAAAAAACCCAAGAACACACACCATAAAACCCACACAAAACAAAAACATAACACACACCAAACGGGGAACCTGAAGCGAGCGCCTTACGGAGCCGCCGCCAACCGCCGGCCCGCAGCCATTTCGCGGCGTCACGTCCTGCGGGCTTCGCACCTCGTTACCAGGCGAGGCGCGGGAGAAGAGGGTTTCACGCTCCTCGAAAGATTTGGGGAGGAGGGGAGGGCAAAAGGGGAGGCGCCCCTCCGAGGACAATGGAAGCTGTTGGAAAGCCCCCGACGCCCAGGGAAAGCGCTCCAGCCTGACGCTAACGGCAAGCGGCGGTGGGTAGGCACGCGGGGGAGAAACGGACCCGACCGGCGCCGCCCGCGCCCAGCCGCGGCGCCTGCGTGGCCCAGACCCGGTGGGGCAGGCGCAGGAGCGCCCGGTCAGGCCGCGGGCAGCGAGGAGCGAGCCCGGCCGTGCAGCGCAGCGCCATGTGGCACGGCCGCCACAAAATGGCCGCTCGTGGTGTGAAGCGCTTCCCGCGGCGAAGTCGTTACCAGAGCATGGCGCGGGAGGCTGCGAGCGCCGACGCTTTTCCCCACACAAGCCACAGGCTTTTTACTTGCAGTATTCCCTCCCTGAACTCGATCCCTCGTCTCTTCTTAAAACTTTAAAACCTTTGAGGTGTAAAAAATGACAGTAACCCTCAGGGGTTTAGGCCAGGCAACAGAGCATCCCTTACTGCGTTACAAGGTGACACTACTGCGGCTATGGGGATCCCTGTTCCTCACCCTAAGAGCAAGCAAAATAAGTTAATGCTCAGCTCTCACCTCCGCTCCCCGCGGGGGGACCCGAGCAAGCCACTACAGCCCCAGCATTCAAACGCATCCCCTTCACCCCACATCCCACCGATGTGCCGACCATGGTTCCCCTTTCGTCTCTCCTCCTCCTCCACTTACCATCATCCACCGAAGCTGAGGCAGCGCCCACACACTTAAAAATAAACAAGGCCTTTAAAACAAAAACAATACGAACTTTTCCGAGGAAACAGACACTAGACAATCCTCTTTTTTTTTTCTTTTTTTTTTTTTTTTTTTTTTTTTTTTTTTCCCCTTCTAGTGTGTGTGGCTTTGCCTTGAAAGCGAGGGAGAGCCAGAGCATCTGCATTTGGAATTTTTGGGGGTCTTTTTTTTTCCCCCTCCCCGGGGTTTTCTTTTATTTTTATCCTCCAACTTTTACCTACTCAGTTGCCCCCAACCCCTTCTTTTGGGGGGGAGTGTCTCTTCCCCCCCCCCCTTTTCCCCCC
>WHYT01016664.1:381619-395890 GCA_009806455.1 Tetrax tetrax | reverse complement strand
TTTTTTTTTTTTTTTTTTTTTTGTTCGTTCTAAAGGTGGAGAAAGGAAGCTCCCCTCAAGTTCTGCTCTTCTCCTTAAGTAGCCCCAGCGGGAAGGGGCGGGCAGAGGCCACGCCCGCCCTCGCCGCCCTCTCACAGCCGGCACCGGCGCGGTGTGAGGGCTCTTGTGGCTGGTCGCCCCCTCCCGCCTTTCACAGGTCAGCTCTTGTGTCGTCTGTGTTTTAGGAGAGTGTCTGTAGACAAAGGGTACCGTAGCCTTTTCTCTTTGTTAGGCGATTAGGTGGGACTGTTATTTGTGGCCTTGTTGCTGAGCGGGACCTTGCCTGCGGTAGCAGCACGCTCCTGTCATTTTGGACACGAACGAGCATGCACTTGCTTTGTTGAGATTTGAGAAGGGTTTGTTGTTGCAGAGCCTTTCACTCGCTTTGAGACAAAAGCTGAAGTTTTTTCATGAACCAGTGTTACATAGGGGTTCTAGAGCAAGCTGTTGTCATCTCAACTCTTACCGCCTGTAGAGACAACCAGCCTACTGTCTGTTCACCAGTTGCCCAAGACCTTTCTAGAAGGAAACCTCTCGGGAAGCCCTTCTGGTTCTACAATAATAAGACACTTCTACTAGAAATTTGTTGTTTGTCACTGGTATCAAATGTTCAGAACAGATACAGATTTTGGAAACTTTCAGGGAGAGGGGAAACTGAAAAGACACTTCAGGAAAATAAACCCAACCTCAGACGGCTAGTTTAGTAAGTTTTGAGGTTTCTGTTTTGTGTTTTTTTTTATAGCAAAATTGAAGTACAAAGCTAAATTAATAAGCATATATACCAAGTAAGCTATTTTTTTTCCCATGAGATTTTACTTCTTGTAATGCATAGACCTTGTTTTTAACAGTGTACCAAGCATTCGCCTTTTTCAGATGTGGATATTAATAATCAAAAGTAGACTGCTGCACTAGATATATCCGGACCCAGAGTTGGTTTAGGTAACAGCAATAACAAAGCCCTGATCGTGGAAGATGTATTTACGTACACTATAGGTGGAATTTTGTTAAAGCTAATGGAGTTGCCCTATTATCTAAAGGTAAGCATATGCATGGGCTTTCATTCAACTGATGCCCACTTACTTAAATAAAAGACATGTTCTACAATACCATATCAAAGCTTTTAAATTTTTATTTGAAATAGCTGAGACCTTCAAAATGTGGTCCAACAATGAAGGGAAAATACTACTTAATATCTTCTTCAATAAAATGGATTAATATTTGGCCTTGAGAGTGGCAACAGGTTAGTACCACTATTTCTTAAGTGTAAAGAGAGTAATTCTCCTTTTAACAACTCTTTAAACTAAAACTAGTCTTAATACTCCAAAATAGAGCAGAAGCCAGATTGGAGGAGGGTGGTTTTTTACATTCTTTACTCTTCTTTTATGATTCTAACTGGAAATATTCTGAAGGATCTCCTGTTTGCTATTAAGTGGAAGATAACTGTCCTGGAAGTGATAATACAAATACGTTTTGTCATGGAAATAGCGAGTATTGTCCTCTTCCTGCAAAACTAGCGTGATTCTAGTGTAGAAGTCAAGTAGTGTAGTTGCTATAAAAGCACAACCCTTACCAAGGCTTTATAGATTCTAGTTTTGTGAGGCTATTCAGCTGAGCATCTGTGGACTGGGTTTGGCTCAGGATTTTGTCCTGTTTTTCCTTGACTCGGTATTAGCTTCTAAAATTTTAGAACATCTGTTGCTTAAAACAAAGGAGAGAGTCGTTTATTTTCTGCTGCAAATACCTCAAAAGAGGTGGAGGGAATGGAGTAGGCAATTATTGTCTTGGTTTGTTTCATTAATATTGCTGCTGGAAGGGTTATTGCTCAATAGCTTTGTTTGTTAAATGCATTAAGTAGCAGCAGAACAAACATTTTATATCCTACTATAGCATACAGTACTTTTCACTTTCATACAAATTTAAAATAAAAAACTTAAAATCTTAGCCAAATTGTATTCTCCTGGAATCTTATGATTTTAAGTAATCTAGGAGTTATGTTCAGTTACTGTGATTGTCTCAGTGTCACCGTAAAGATGAACCAGGGCTTGGCTTTCTGTCTTCAGGTTGTTTGCTGTTTTGTTTTGTTCCCCCCTCCACCGCCCCACGCCCTCCCTCCCCTATTTAGAGTTACTGGTAAATCAAAATAATTCAGGGAGTTTCTTTGGTTTGGGATCTGATAGGCTGCAGTCGGTGAGGATTCTACAAAAAAAAATCTGATGAAAAATTATAAATCTGATTACAGATAGTAGTGGTTACATCTTATGATTTAATAGTCAGCAGTACTTACTTTGAAGATCAGGTTAGATTTAGTCTTCCTAGATGTAGAACTAAAACTGGACAGTAAGAGTATCATACAGCATTTGAATTTTGATAGCATTTCTTGGAACTTTTCTGCTGCCTTGGGACCTTTTCTTGAGAATCATGTTAAAGTCTTTCTGTAAAGCTAAAGCAGCTGACTGCTCCTAGGAAATAATGTGTACATGAAAAGAAGGACATAAAAGAGATATTTAAGGTATTAGGTTGAGAACAGTAGAAAAAGATTCAAATATGTAGACAACTAGGCAAGCTTGCTTAAGAAAAAAGATGCTGAATTACCAAATGCTGAGTTACCAAATAGGATTTGAATGTCTGTTTTCTGAGTTTCCTGTTTCATACTGAAGAGAGAATGCCACATACGTTTCACAGCAGCCAGCTTTAAAGGATCATGCTGTATCTAGTTAAATTTTGGATATTTCCTTTAGTGCTCTTTGCATTGGAGTAGCTATTTAAGGTGATATACCATAATGTTGTGATGAACATCTGTATTTGAAAAAAAAAAATTACGTGCTGTTATAATTCACATTGAAATCGCTAGGAGTTTCCATTGGCTTCAGTCAGCAAAACAGAATCTATGTTCTATGTTGGATGAAAACCAGACTATTATTTTGAACATCAATCCATTGACTTAATCTTCAGTAGTGGAATTCCTTTGGGGGCTTATTTTTCTAGAAATGGCATAATTTTAGAACACTTTAATTAGTCTGATTATAAATTTAAATCAATACAATCTGCAGGCAATAATTCAGTGAAAAACTTAACACCTAAACTGTACATATTTGAGTTATCTGTAATGTAAGCCAGGACAATGCTGAAATCATTATACGAGATAGTTCAGTGGTTAAGGTTATATTTAACACTACCAATTCATTGTGATTACCCTTTAGGCATTTAAAATCTGACTAGTTCATTAAATTCTAACATGAATAACTTTACCACTAAAGGAAAGCTGATACATGTTTTAGTTTGTGCTATGGCTTGTGGCATGACTGAGAAGTTTTACTATGTTGTACAGTAGATATGTAATAGTCTTGATCCATCCGGTTCAGTATCTTCCTTCATGATAGCCAGCAGGAGTGCTTAGGGAAAGGATATGAAGACGTGACAGGTGTCGAGTGATTTTTCTTTGTTGTATTTCCTACTTGTGCTTGGCAACCTCAAAAACATTTATTGAGGCCCCTTCATTACTGGGTTTGATAATGCTTGATGATTTTTCCTGTAAATTTCTCTGGTCGCTTTTAAAACTCAACTTATACTTAGACCTGTTTTCTTTGCAGGGGGGGTTTGAACATCTGTCTGCTTTTCTCACTAGTTTCTTGGATGTGCTGCAGGTTCTTCTACCTTTTCTCTAACCCTACTCTGAAAACTTTTCTTCCCAGAGCATGGTAATGAGCGCGAGTTGCTTGCAGTGACAGGAGCTGTGTCCTTCCTTCAGGGAGTTTCACCTTAGTGCCTCTTGTGTTAAAAGACCAGAATGTGGAAGCTAGAACAGGCAAACAGGACAAATACTATCTGTCACACAGGCTTCACTGTACGATGGCATGACTAATGTCATCTTGTCACTGCCTTGCAGAGCTCACCCTTCTGTCTGCTATAGAAGAAAGAGGAGGAGGAAAAGCAGCATCCTTTAATGCTTTTCTATATACTATGTAGTGGGATGTCAGCCTTTATGGAAACATACACCCATGGCTCAGAGAACCCTCTCAACTGTCTGGCTTGGCCCTGATTTAAGACATCTTTTGCCCAGCTGTCAACTTCTGAAAGATTTCAGTATCCTTCTGAGCCTAATGGGTGCTCATGTGGCACACCACATACTGTGGATAGTTCTTTCTGGAGAAACACTTAAAATCCCCCTGCAGTTCAGTAATAGTGAGAACTAAAATGTTTATATACTTATGCCTCTGAGTCCAAAGATACCTTTTTGCTTTATACCACTTAGACCCATTCTTTGTTGCCTAAATTTCAACTAAGAAAGATCTCTGCAAAGCAATGACTTCCACAGAGTCTGCACTTTATATTTGATGAAATAAACCAAACAATTTTGGTTTTATAATTTTTCATTTTTATAACAATCATCTACTGAAAAGGATAGAATTGAGAGATGGGTAACAGTACTTTAAAACCTTCTCTTATACAAAATCCTAATTCAAAATACTATTTACAGTAGATGTTATAAATGCTCTGAGCTTCCTAAGGTTATTTCTGACCGTAGATAAAAAATCACGTAGGCGTTTGACATGACTGAACATTCTTACATGCATATCCAGACTGGTATACTAGTGTGTAAAATTGGGAAACCGTAAAAAGAAAACTTAGTACATTGAATCTGCAGATGTCTACTTGTATTTTGAATCTTGGACAAATCTTTCTGATGTTGGGCTTTTTTTCATGTATGGCTTAAAATCCACAGGCTTCTGTATCCTGTGATCTTTTAGATTTCTTGATCCTGATTTCTAGGTGAAGGTTTTGACTTCCTATTGCATTAAACTCTGCCTATTGGGTTTATTATTCTCTTAAATAAGTAAACTGCATTCTACCTTCCCTGAAAGTTTCTAGCCTATATGCTGACACTATGAAGGTCACAGAAAACCTGCAAGTGGATCTTTGCCGATTTTGCTCGTGTGAGGAAAACTACTTCTTGATACATCTACCTAGCACTGAGTTCCTCACATCAATGCTGACTGCCGCATTTGCAGACTGTGGGTGAGAACCCACACAGTTTTTTTGGAAGCAAAATAGCTGATCCATACTTAGGGTAAAAGGGCTTCTAACACTGATTTAACTCTCTCTGCTGCCCCATCAGCTTAGTACAGGACACTGTCTCCCCGCTGGAACAGGGAGTAAAGCCTCTCTCTTGCTTAGGAAGATGTCCCAGCTGTCATGTAATGACTCGCCCCAAACCTCTCCCTAGTCACAAAAAGGCAGCGTTTGGTATGGTAAGAGGCTGCTTGAGCTTATTTATGAATGCCATTGGGCTGGCATCTTCCTGAGTGAAGTGAGAAGGAAGAGGACAATGAATGGTGTTTATCACCTGCTGAGCTTAGTATCAGAATTGAAATATTTACAGTAAACACTACATTTCTGGCTTGCGTTCTGCTGTGTTACGCAAAGAGTTAAACAGTCAACAGTAGGATATTTGAGTTGCCGTTGGTTATTTGAGAGTTAATGGCGGACTGAGTGAGCTCTTTAACAGCTATTAGACCAGCAACTACAGACCTTTTACAGACGCTGTACTGAATAGTTGAGGATTGTTTGCATATGACTGTCTACAATTGACTGGTCTGCTGGTCAAGCTACCCTTGTACCGGTCATAGCAACAAAGTCAAATGGTGTAAACACGATTCATGTCTACGTGACAAATGGGTAGAAAGGCCCATTTGCTGAAATCGGCTGTGTTCCACTACAGAGGAATAAGGTATATTATCCAAGTTATTTGTTTAATATAACTGCATTTGCCGTAGAACTCGTAGCTGAGATGTATATACTGCGAAAGATAAAGAAGTTGCATTCAGTCTGTGTAGCAAGCATGTTATTCCAAAAATTCCTGTTGTGTAAGTAAATCCTACAAAATCTTTTGCAAGCTTCATACCTCAGCATTTCTAAAGCGCTAGAATTCTTTAGGAAGGACAATAACTTCCTAAAGGTGCTTTCGCCAAAGGGAACCAACAAATATGTTCAGATAGTTTCTGGTATCATACCACTTTTTGTCTGTTGCAATGTTCGTACTCACTAAGCCAGAAAGCACTAACTGCCTGCAAAGTGCGCTTGACTTTATAGAGATACAGTTTTCCAAATCCTTTGCAATCTTCTGGCTACCAGATGAAAATCATATATTCAAATAATAAGAATTATATAAGGTATTGACCACATAAGGGTTATCATTGTGGTGTATCTCTCGCAAAGCTGATGTGTGTAGGGTTATAAAAAACGAAGTGCATTTTAAATTTCTTTTTTTTTTTTTTCCTCCACAGGCTCACAATATCATTTGGTGATCGGTGATCTGAACAGGCAGCCAAAATAATTATTTTTCAAGCATTAAAAAATGTTTGAATCTCTGCTTCGTTTGAGGAGGAATATCAGGTACTGAAAATGGGCTATGTACAAATCTTACAAATGTATCATCAGTCTAGACATATGTTATGTCAAAAATAGTAGATGGTGATGCTATTGTGTTATCCACAATACTAGTCTTGTGGCCTGAGCCCTCTGAAACCCTTCCTGGAAAGCTTTTGTATTGATGTTTTCATCTTCTTGCTTTCCCCTTCTACTTCAGCATCAATGTTCTGAGGCACCTCATTCCATCCTTTGTGTCAGGACAAAGCCAGGGTGATAACGCATGTATGGCAGGCAGTCGGGTGGGACCGTTGTTCTGGCATATAAATTCATTTATTGCACAAGAGAGGAAAAGAGAGAGGTTCCAGTCCCGTGTGCCATCTCTTGATGTGATCTTTGTCATGCAGTTGTTGGGGTGAAACAGTCGTGACCCTCAAATAAGATCAGATTCTTTATGAAGTGAGAGCTGAGAGACAACTACAAGGCCTGAAACCTAAAAGCCCTTCTTCAGAAACTTAAGACTTGTGTGTCTTTTCATTATAGCGTATTTCCTTTTTTTTTTCTATACCAATTGAAAAAGGTCAAAATATTACTCATTACTAATTAATTTTGTTGGATCAGATACTTAATTTAAGATGCTCTTACAAGGAGACCCCTACAGAGAGACCTCTAGGCCAGCACAAAGCTTCTTGTGAATTAAAGCCTACTGATTTCTTTTTTTTTTTTTTAATCGTATTTGGTCACAAGTGATTAAAATAGTCTACAAATGATTCTGATTAATTCCATGTACCGGCAACTAATTCCTGAGCAAACCAGTTTGTTTTAACTGAAATGGAATGAGGCACTTCTGTAATAAGAATGGCCCATATGGAATTAATCAGGAACAGCTTCATGTGTAGAAAAGCCTTAATTAACTTTTGAATGAGTTTCATTTGCAGTGTCTTTGCTGCAATGTATATTTGTATCTAGATGTATATATAGGATATTAAACTACTTGCAAATCGGGCACTAAATCTTTGGCTTAGAGTGTTTGCCAGAAGTCTTAATGATTTTTTTTTTCTTTCAAAAATCTTACTATATATTGGTGAGAAAACAAAATTAGAACAAAAAAATATTTTAAAGTTTTTAGTCAATATGGTATGCTTTCTGATTTTATGTTAGATGAGTAGCACTTTCTCTTTTTAAAGTTTAGGTTCTTGATTTTACTCAAAAAATAAATAACATAAACCTCTTAAATACTTTACCAAAATTACTCTAATACTGAATGTTCTGGAGTAAACTTTCATACTGTCAACTTGCATTGCCAGAAGGACTGGAAATTTCTTTATTGAGGTAAATTTATAGATTAGTATGTTAACAGATATTTATATTTATAGATACGTTTGCTGTCCTTCCTGAGCTGTTTGATTTAGGACAAAAAGATTACATCATAGTCTAATGTTCTGGTTTATACTGGTAAGGAAAGTATTTTCAGTTTGAAATACAGTATAGTCCATCTGTTTTGATATAATAGTACAGTAAATCCCAGTGTTGTATCCATGAACATTACTTGTATCAGTGAAATTATACCAATTACAGAATAAGGAAGGATATCTAAGACTAAAAAATATACTTCTGTCTTTTGATTGTTTCTTTTGAGCATTCACTAGCAGTAATTTAGCTAGGTCTTTGAGAATTTCCACTAATCTTTTCTTTTTCTCTTTTCCTTTAATATTTTTTTCACTGTCTGGCTAGATATTAGTGTTAGTCTTGTGTTGATAGACATTTCTTTGTATTGAGTTAAAAATCATCATTTTGTATGTAGAAATCATTTTCTCATTAGAAACATAGTTTTTTTCATGATATCTAGAAAACCACTAGTCAGCTCTGATTTGTCACAATGACTCCTATATAATAAGAGAGGATGGAGTGTTGGAAAACAAAGCAGATTCCCAATACTTCAGAGTGCCTTTATATAAAGTGTGTCCACGATTTAAATAATTATGTTTCTCTAAAGAAAAATGTCTCCATTTTATTGTCTGCTTTTAATATTTTATTTTCTTCCTGAGTAGGACTGATGTTAAGCATATTTATATCAAGCCACAAGACTGGTGTTCCCTTTTGATGTGGCACTGGACTTCAGAAAAGTTAGTAAATGCTTTTTGTAAAGGGAAAAAAGAAGTAGAGCCCGCAAAATATTGTTTCCAAAATGAACTGTTTATTTCCATATTTAGTGGAAGCATGAGTTACATGCTTAGAAAACCCTTGATTAACTGAATTGTTTGAATTAAAGTTTACACTGTTTCTTTTGTGTCCTCCATTGCAGGGGCATTCCTTGACAGAATTATGTGAGGTATCTGCTTGAAATTAAAAACTGTAAGAATCTGAGTGTTCATAACTTTGTTGTGCCTACAGTTTTTCAAAACATGGATACCCCCACAGTTGGCACGGTAGACTGGAAAAGAATTATACAGAACAAAGTAAGTGGAGGTGACTATAGCCACAGATGGTGGTGGTGCTCAGAAAAAACAAGGCTTTGGAAAGTGGAATTGCATACTGGGGTGGTGGTACCAGGCTAAGCTAACTCAAGTGTACAGACCTGGTACCAGTCATTCAGTATAATTAAACAGGATGTACTGTGTTTGAGACCTTTTTCTTAGTAGTTTCTTGTAGCATTAGAACTGCACATAAAATAGAGATTAAGCTACAAAAGCATACTCTGTAAACTCTGTCCAGGCCTATGAGAATAACTTACATTACAACCCAAAAGGTGCTGGAAAGCCACCAAATCAGAGATTTGGCATTAAATATAGTAAAAATGTTGGAATTTTACTCAGGGCTATCTGCAAAAGATCATGTAGCCCTAAGATGTCTTAGAAACTTTTTTTGAATAATGATTTGTTCAAGAAAATACTCTATGTTAACACTTCTCATGAAACTTTTTTAAAAGGGGGAGGGCAGGAGGGAGATTCAAAGGAGAACTTGATCCAGGTGGAATTGTCACCTGTATTCCTTCCTTACCTCTGGAAGGAGGAAAGCAATGAAAAACAATGAAATTGTAACTGGCATTTAATTTATCATTGTATGCTGTAGAGTTGATAGACAGAAGCATAGGAATTTGTGCAATATAATTGCTTCATCAGCCTTTTCAAAAAGTCCAGCTCTTTACATACCTGAATTGTAGACTTTCAGAATGGACTTATAATGGTGGTTGCTGAAAAATGATATTTACAGATCTTAATCTTAGCTTCAGGTATTTGCTGCTATGAATGTAAATTACTCCAGAGTCTCACTTCAGCAGAGTAATGAGAAAATTATCTACTCTGAGATAAAATAAATTGGGTACTATGTTATTGTTAACATCACTGGAATCTTCCTTCGATTGACCATACATGCTGTTGTCTGTCTTCCCAAACCCGTTTATCTCTCTGAAAACAGATTTTGACATGCTGCAACTTTCTTACTAATGAGGTGGTTTCTCAGTCTTGGTTAAAAGAAGATAGGAAAAGAAGTTACACCTTATGGTTCATTTTGGAAGCAAGATTTTGAGAGGTTTGCTTTTTCATTCCCCTTTTCATTCACTTAATCACAGTCAATTCTGTCAATTTTGATTTAGTCTTGTATGACTATTTTTGTAGAAACAATCCTAAAGACAATATCTGGCCCTTCTGTTGAACACTTTGAATATTGGATCCAGCTTCATTTCACTCTGCATGACTACATGACACAGCGTACTGTTGTGCAGAGACAGCTGAATTAGCTCTGATCATGTTATTTGCAAGAGCAGAAATGATCTAACCAAGTTGATGCAAAGCTTTCAATAATAACTGCTGTACCTGGAAGACACAAATGGTGAAGTAGGGACTCCGATTTGTCGTTGAAGGGAGACTGTTCAGAGAAGGCTGAACCGTATAAAACTCAAGTTCTTTTAGAAAAGAATAAAGTTCAGTGGTTTGGCAATATTGACAGCCCTCCAGTATTTCCCGCTGCCTTGCATGGCTGTATGCGAGCCTGTAGAAGTTAGGACTCCAGACATTCCTTGTATCCTGCACAGCAGTCATTGCTCTCACAGCCCCAGTAAACATTTCTATACGCATACCGTTTCCACACATATCACAGTTACTTGTTGCTGAAGCTAAATTGCCTCTAGTCCCAAGCAAAGCTGCTTACAGTTAGCTTGGTCACTTCTGTCATACTACAGATCTGCAGTAAGTGTCCTGATCAGTGTCACATACATTTAGTGCTGGATGCTGACATCTTGTCACTCTGATCCTTGCATATAACTGGGCCTTGGAAGCAAATCTTGGTATCTTGCTAGTGATCCCATCTCACATTTTTACAATACTGACATCTAAAACATTCAAAAATCATAATTTAAGTTACAAATAATCATTATGTGGCTTAAAGATTAGAAGCTTGAGGAAGACATGCATTTCTGGTTCTCTTTGTCTGCTTTCTTGTCTTACAGTGCTTTGGATTTGTATTTTCAAGCTTTTTTTATCAAACAAAAATGAGATATGTTTTCTGCCAAAACCAAGTGTTCAAAATAATATATTAGGTCTCCGAAATTAATTTATTTTAGAAGTATGGCATTTTATAAAAATACTTTGGCATAGATTTCTGGATGGGTGTCAAGCTTTTGCTGTGCATGTACTTTGTATTTTGGGGGCCTAAATGGCTAAAAAATTGGACTGGAAAGTTGTGTGTGTGTTTGGTTTTTTTTAATTGAGAAATTTAGCATTCACATGCTTCTGTTAGCTTGAAGAACAATAAACGTACCACTTGTGATAAAAACTGCACCCGTTACTTGCTTTACTTAATTATCTTGTTGCATCTACTTAATATTTGGCTTATCTTCTGTGCAGTAGAGCACGGGGATCTGAAAATGCCCAAGTGAAGCCCCCTAAGAAATTAGTTAGTTTCAGAGAATAAATATAAGATTTGCAAAGTGAATTATGTCTTTTATGTATGTTAAGACACCATTTCTGTTGCAGAAATTAAGATCTATCTACATCTAGTTATCATCACACTTGCTGTGATGATAAATGTTCTAGAGGTGCCTGAAATAAAGATACAAACAGTTACACTTGAATTTAATGTTCATGTCCAGAAAGGAATAGCTGGCAGATGCTTGGTACTAACTATTGTGACATTTTACTCTGACCTTGTGTAGTCTGCACTGAAGCATTGGAGAGGTAGCTCTTTCACTTTAACAGCTAATTATGTAAGTCAGAGAGAGAAAAGACTTAGTAGGTCAGAATGCTTCTGGTTGGGAAAAGGAAATGGAAAAGCATAAAACATAGAAAGAATCGTATAATAAAAGTCTGGGAACATGTGTTTAAAAAATTAAGCTGGAGCACTTCACTTTTATAAGAGATATCTACACACTTGAGGTTTCTGTCATAACATCTGTGTCCCTCATTTAGAAAAAGCTGTGTTCTTATTATTACATTCCTTCCAGGAATGATAGTTTTACTGCAGGGATACAAACCTAGTGTATCTGTGCTGGAAGCGCTTTGATTTCATTGACTGATACTCTAATACTGATGAACTGTAGATAGAATAGTTATTCCACTTTGAAATAATTTCCTGTCTAGAAGAGTTCATATTTAAACCCTAAAGGCTGAGTAAATTTTTCATCTTCATTAGATTAAAAGTGTGTTTTTAACCTGCATGATCTAAGAAGAGGAAGAACTATTTTTCAGAACTCCAGTCTACATGGCTAACAAGTTGAAAACCATCGGAGAGTCTAATTTCTGCTCTGCTAGATCTTCTGAGAAAAGTGAATTTTGTGTCTTCAGTACAATTTGAGCTTATCTTAATTACCATGCCATTTCTATACTAAGGCTTACAATGTTTTGACAAGCTCTAAATATACAGTTAAGCCAACACAAAAACTCTGATAGTCAGTGTTGTCTGTGCAGGTGGCGTCCAGAGAGAAAGTGCTAGTGTCCCGCATTGTCACAAGGAGTGCAGCTATGCCAAGTTGGTGGAATGGTGGAAATTCTTCTAGTACAGGATAGCTCTTAGCCAAAATTATTTAAGAGTGTGAGGAAAAGACAAATGCCATGTTGCATTTTGAACAAGCCTTCCAGTTGCAACTAAACCCATACTATTCTGGTGTTTCAGTTTGAAACTGAAATCATAGAATCATAGAATGGTTAGGGTTGGAAGGGACCTTCAAAGGTCATCTAGTCCAACCTCCCTGCAAGGAGCAGGGACTCCCAACTAGATCAGGTTGTTCAGAGTCTCATCCAGCCTGGCCTTGAACGTTTCCAGGGATGGGGCATCCACCACCTCTCTGGGCAACCTGTTCCTGTGTTCTATATCCCTCACTGTAAAAAAAAAAAATAATTTCCTAATATCTAATCTAAATCTCCCTCCCTCTATTTTAAAACCATTACCCCTCATCCTATCACAACAGGCCCTGCTGAACAGCCTCTCCCCATCTTTCTTGTAGGCCCGTTGAGGTACTAGAAGACCGCTGTCAGGTCTCCCTGGAGCCTCCTCTTCTCCAGGCTGAACAGCCCCAACTCTCTCAGCCTGTCCTCACAGGAAAAGTGCTCCAGCCCTCTGATCATCTTTGTGGCCCTCCTCTGGACCCTCTCCAACTGGTCCGTGTCCTTCTTATGTTGGGGGCTCCAGAACTGGACACAGTACTCCAGGTGGGGTCTCACCAGGGCAGAGTAGAGGGGGAGAATCACCTCCCTCGACCTGCTGGCCACACTGCTTTTCATGCAGCCCAGGATGCGGTTGGCCTTCTGGGCCGCAAGAGCACGTTGCCAGCTCATGTTGAGCTTCTCGTCCACCAGCACTCCCAAGTTCTCCTCAGGACTGGTCTGGATCCATTCTCCACCCAGCGGATTTAAGCCTGGGATTGCCACGACGCAGGTGCAGGATCTTGTACTTGGCCTGGTTGAACTTTATGAAGTTGGCATGGGCCCACTTCTCCAGCCTGTCTAGGTCCCTCTGGATGGCATTCCTCCCTTCCAGCGTGTCGAAGGCACCACACAGCT
Source organism: Tetrax tetrax (assembly GCA_009806455.1). Classification (NCBI taxonomy): domain Eukaryota; kingdom Metazoa; phylum Chordata; class Aves; order Otidiformes; family Otididae; genus Tetrax; species Tetrax tetrax. Next base: position 382,490 of record WHYT01016664.1, on the reverse strand, counting down.
TGATGTCATCAGCAGACTTGCTGAGGGTGCACTTATGTCACTGTCCATGTCGCCGACAAAGATGTTGAACAGGGCTGGGCCCAACATGGACTCCTGAGGGACGCAACTCGTGACTAGTCTCCACTTGGACATCGAGCTGTTGACCACCACTCTCTAAGTGTGGCCATCCAGCCAACTCCTTATCCACCGAGTGGTCCATCCATCAAATCCATGTCTCTCCAGTTTAGAGAGAAGGACGTCATGCGGGACAATGTCAAAAGCTTTGCACAAGTCCAGGTGGATGATATCCGTTGCTCGTCCCTTGTCCACTGATGCTGTCACCCCATCATAGAAGGCCACCAAATTGGTCAGGCATGATCTGCCCTTCGTGAAGCCATGTTGGCTGTCACCAACCACATCCTTGCTCTCCATGTGCCTTAGCATGGTTTCCAGGAGAATCTGCTCCATGACCTTGCCAGGCACAGAGGTGAGGCTGACCGGCCTGTGGTTGCCTGGGTATTCCTTGTTTCCCTTTTTAAAAATGGGGGTTATGTTCCCTCTCTTCCAGTCATCAGGGACCTCACCAGACCGCCACGACTTCTCAAATACGATGGCCAGTGGCTTGGCGACTTCATCCGCCAGTTCCCTCAGGACCTGCATCATAAGTGGTTTATCTAAATCAACACCTATTAAAACCCCAGAAAAATGGTGCTAATTACAATATTTAATGCTGACTTTAACCAGCATTTTTTGTTCTTTTTTACTTTAAATCGAGGCTTGTTAAAAATCTGTATGCAGTTCTACTGGTTCTGATACTGATATTATGGTTACTGAGTGATCACAGCCTTATTCAAATAAGAGGAGATGGATTTTTGTCTCAATTGAATATCCA
>WHYT01016664.1:365595-380328 GCA_009806455.1 Tetrax tetrax | reverse complement strand
GCATCATAAGTGGTTTATCTAAATCAACACCTATTAAAACCCCAGAAAAATGGTGCTAATTACAATATTTAATGCTGACTTTAACCAGCATTTTTTGTTCTTTTTTACTTTAAATCGAGGCTTGTTAAAAATCTGTATGCAGTTCTACTGGTTCTGATACTGATATTATGGTTACTGAGTGATCACAGCCTTATTCAAATAAGAGGAGATGGATTTTTGTCTCAATTGAATATCCACTTTTGCTGGATATTTTTCCTGATGTGTTCTGTGAAACTGGAACATTGCATATAGAATCAGTTGGACTGCAACAATCCTCTGTTGCACAGATGCTGTAACTGCTTTTTATTGTCCATAGTTAAGGAAGAAAAAAAAAAAAAGTAACAATAGTTTTATCTTAGTGATTTCAGACATGATTTATTTGTTTAATTGTAGTTTCTGTTAGCTTTTCTGAAAATATTGAAACCGTCTTTCCACGCATTTCCAGCTGACTTAAATCCATTCACTGGTGTGACCCTGTATACACGCTACTTTTATAACTATGTGGAATAAATTCTTCTGTAAATTAAATCAGTGACAAATGAGTGGTACTCAAATCAGAAGCAGAAGAATCCTATTTTCTGAAACTATTCAAGGAGAAGAAAATTGATGGTCAAGGTGTATTTTAAATTTTTGCATATAGAAGAAAGCTCAGAGCTTGCTTACTTATGATGTAGTATCCACTCAGAACAGAGGAATGAGCGTGTGTGCAAGTGAAAGTATGAACAACTCCGTCTATAGCTGAATTGACTTGCAGAGTAGACTGCTTAAAAAACTACAGAAAAATTACACAAGCGCTATATTTTATAGTCTTCCAGCCAAGATTTTTTCTGTGCTAGAGCAGAAGTCAGGAGAGGGAATGAAAGCAGCCTTGGTGCACATTCTTAGCTGTGCCAAGGAATGGACAGACCAGTGTAATCTCATCTTGCCCTTTATTTTTTAATATCCTCAGGGAAGGAAAAATGGCAGCATTGTTGCAGCACCCACCCCAGAACCCTGTGCTGTCCAAAGACATCTCTCTGATGGTCGTATTAGAGCCTTTATCCTTCATATGAGGTTATCTGATAGGACTAAATCTGAACTGTCACCTTTTGTCTGACATCATGATTGTAGGCCTGATTTTCTGCACTTTAGCTAGGTTATTTTTTCACTGAATTTAATGGAGAGTTACCTGAGTGAGAAGGTGTACAACTAGATCCTGGTGTTACTGGTGTTACTCCTCCTGTCAGTAGTTCAAGACTTAAACCATTATGATTTCACTGACCTCAGTGAAAGTGCATTATGTTGGCCAGTAGTAGTGTAGCTGAGAAAAGGATTGGTATCTGCATGTTTTCTACCCTGTGATACTACAGAAATCGAAACAAAAGAACCTTGAATAAAAAAATCCACCTTTTTGTGTTCCTTCATTTTTTTAACATACTACATGAACATGAAGGAATGGGGAGACAAGTATTATGCAGCATAATCATTGAAGCATTTATATTTTTCTAGTTCATATGTATACTTCATGGAAGAAATGAAGACTTTCAATCTGTTGTACCACATACTCATTTCTTATGTTCTTTCGATTGTTACAGTGCTAAGTTGTATTTTCATTTAGAATCAAAGTGTGCTTTAGCTAATTTATCTTCCTTGGTCTGTGTCATAACATTCAAATGACTAGAAGTCACTGGATAGTCTTATGTGGAACCTTGCCTACGCAGGAAAGTTTTATTCATATTGATGTCAATGGCTTTACACTGCAATTACCTTATCCACTCAGGAATTATGAAAATATTCAAAAATTCTGGTGATGAAGTACTTCAATAATAACATTTTCAGGCTTTTGCTAGAGGTCATCAAGGAAGTTCTGAACTGAGGCATTGTGCTGCCATCTCAGCCAGGACATCATGGTAGGTCAACAGTAATCGTATGAAATGCTTATTAAAAGAAAAAGAACCATCTAATCATGATTCTTCGCTTAGTGAGGAGCTGCCCATGTCTTTATCATAAGCCATCACTTTTGCTAGCTGATGACTTGGAGACCAGTAAGGCTTTTGATATAAGAACTTGTTAAAAGCCAAGAGCTTTTATCAGGGAAAAAAGAAAGGCTGTCTGAATTCCAAAGGATTAATAAATCATGGACTTGAAATAAGCACTCAGCCTTATAATCTTGTCTTCAGTTGAATTCCTTGTACTGAGAATGCTCAAACTATTAACCTCACAGGAGACACCACAATTGGTAAATATTTCTTTTTAAATTACGTTTGTCTTAATTGCAAACACTAATTTTGCATGCTTACAGCTACAGTTGGCTGGCTTTGGTCAGGTGCAACCTGACATGATGATGTTAAGTTGATGTGAGTCAATCTTTCTGAATATGATTCCTGCATGTTAAAAATAGGGACTGTTAGGGGTTCAGTTAAGAACTTATCACAAGAGTAGGAATTTAATAGTTTACCTCACTAACCCTAATCCTTGTAGCAATCAGTCTGATTCCTCTTCCCGCTGCCTCACTGTAGCATTTGGCTTACCTGATTTTTAAAAGTCACCATAGAAAGATATTTACAAAGTGCCTTACAAATTAAGAGCTAACCAGGACATGAAGTAAATGTCAAAGTGTTATCATAGAAAATATTAAAACATTAATCGAATACAGTAGTTCTAGACATTTTCAACTATGAAGTAGTGTATTTTCAATGCTACAATATTTAAGGTGGTATCTTTGCAAACCTGAGGCCTGTGAAGATTTATGGAGTAGACACAAATTTGTGATCATGAACATACTGACAAATCATTGGAAGATTTCATTTTCTTTTACTATATTTCACTTCCTCTCAGATCCCCAAGAGAAAAAAACGTAAAGTTATGTGCATAAATTCTTTAAAGTCTCTCTCAGACTGTTCTAACAGTCCAAGTCAGAGATGCCTTATCAGAAGATTTTCAGAAGAAATAGCTATGACATTTCAGTCATTCGGAATGTCAGGTGGGAATTGTCAAAGGGTAATTCCTGAACTTCTCTCAGCCTTCTTAAGAACTTAACCTTCATTCACAGAGATCAGCATCACATTTTCCAGTGTAAAAATAGATGTATGGTTGCATATGCTACTACTGTCCATAAAATTAATGCCTTAATGGCTTAATGACTTCATAACTTACAAGCTCTGTAATCATCCTGTTGCAAGGTGGCTTGCAAAAGACACAATTGCTATTGTCCCTTATATCTCTGAAAGCTCTGACAAATAGTTTACTACTGTGATGCACAATAGTTGACAAATTGTAATGGTTGGACTATCTGTGGGCTTCCAGACTTGGACAAGTGTCTAAGAAATGGAGCAAGGAATAGGTATAGAACTAAATGTAGTAAACCATCCATCTGTTTTGATTGTTGAAAGATATTGCAGAAACCGAACCATTAATTTCTTATCTCTGTAACTGTGCCAATGATGTCACTGCTGTTAATGCCAAAATTTAGTATTGTTTGCCCATAACAAAGTACTTGAAGGCAGTCCACCCACTCAAACTCCACTGATGCAGAATGTTTCTGAGCAGCTCTATGGTTTAAGTGTTGGCAGCAAATGCTCTAGAAACCACAATCTTTAACAAATCTGGAGTCACATGAATGAAAACTGGCAGTCTGTGTGGATGACTATGCCTGAAGTAGCAAATAATCTTTGATTATGTTGTGATGGGGGATGAAAAAAAGTAAAAAAGTTCTTCCAGAGTCTGCTCTGTGATTCAGTTGTGGGGTAGGGTGGGGTGGGGAGGTTGTCTCTAAGGTAGTGAATGCAATGTATGGGTGTCAAGAATTCAAGGAAAGTATCAAAAATAGTAATAAAAACATAAACGGTGCATTGTGCTTTTTAATAGTGTCATAAACTGTAACCATTCCTGAAATTTTCAAGTTGGCTTAAGGACTAGGTATATGCTGATCTTCAGTAGCAGGATATAAAGAAAAAATGACACACAAAAAGTATTTAGAGGAAGAATGTTGAAGAGTAAATGTGATGTTTACCATGCCAGTGAGATGCTGTAATAATTAATTTTATTTCTTGGGTTTTTTTCAGTTATTTTCGTAGACATTTGATTACATCGATTTTAAAGAAAGACTCTAGCTTGGAAATGCCATCTCTGCAAAATCGTTACTATGCTATACAGCATTTCTTGTAAGTGACTACATATCTCAATTGCTAGGTCTTAACAGCAAGCCAAGTTCATGAATGTTGAATCCACACATATGTCCTGTATTCGTGCCACCGAGAGAAGAAAAAAGAGCAATGCTTTAGTGAATGCAATGAATCAAAAAGATCAAGATATGAAAACCAAAAGGATGCCTACCAAGGTGCTGGAAACCAAGAGACTCTGCTGAGGAGGTAAACTTTGGACCACATTTGGAATTGCATCTTTAAAATTAGAGAAGCTGAATGGAATTATAATAGTTAACGTGTGTCCAAGTATCTTCAACAGGAAAGGTCACAGAATTAGGAACATGTTACCAAAAAGCAAAAAGATAATATAAAGCAGTGGAGCAAACGGGAGAGAGATCTTCTTGTGCCTATTAAGAGTTGCTAGAACATGTCTGTTTTGAGATAATATTCAAATAGTTTTATTTTCTAAAAAATATCACAAAAATTTTAATTTTCAAAAACAATGTGTATCTGGCATCGCCCTGGATCCTGTCCTCTGTTGTTAAAATTGGTGTCAGAGTTTATCCTGAGCAAAGATTATTCTGCCTCTGTAGCATCTGCTACTGCAATTGTCAGAGACAGTCCGAGAATAACGTGAACCCTTGGATGGACCCAGAAGGGCATTTCTTGTGCTCCTAATTCCTAGGTCCGACAGAGTAGTGGGAGATTCTTTCCTGAGGCTATGAGCAAGGGAGAGGAGGAGAGAACGATAATGCAAGATAGGACAACTTCTGTCCTAGAAACCTACATTTATATCAATTAGATATAATATGAGATCAGACTTTCACTGCTATTATAGCACTGCTCGTTTGAGTTTGAACCAAGTTAAAGCGATTTGATAGCCGCCAAAAAAAAAAGAGAAAATATTATGACCATATATTGGAACAACTTTAGTGTTTTTACCCAGAACTATAAAGGCAAACAAAGTGAACATCTGTTATGTTTAAACGTTTGCTTTAAAAAAGCAGATTTCACACAAGCTCATACCATATACACCCCTTCAGCTCTTCCACTTTATCACAGCTCATGGCTTCTTACCTGCTCCAATCCTGAAAAAGGAAACATTTTTTCCTGGAATGCCTTTAAATAGCTAACTTTTGTATATGCTCAAAATCAACCATATATTTTAGCAGAGAGGAAGAGAAGGTAAAGGAGAGTTAAAACAGGACCTTTAATATCTTGAAAAACAAGTGCCTGTTCAAATTCTGATGCTGTAGGTTATTGCTTTTCCTTGTCTGCGCTTGCTCCTTGCTTTATGTTCATCTGAAAGGAAGAAAAATATCAACGACACATTTTATTTCTCTTGCTATTGAGATTACTACTAAACTATTTATATCTTCCTGCAATGCATTATTAATTTAATTGTAAACAAATTATATTGCATTTGAGGGACTATACTGTGTCATTTTGATATGAACTTCTGGATTTTTTTTAACAAATTTTAAAAACTTATCTAGTTCCTTGCTTTTCCATCTGCTTTTAAAAATTTACCCTGAAGAGAACGGAACAGGTTAAAGAATATTTTAAGTGAGAGATATTAGCATTTACTCTAGACCAACAGTTCCCAACCATTATAGTCAGTTTTTGCAACTTCTTTATTCTACTTTTCTTACTTGCAACGCCTCCTCGCTTCTCTAGAGACAAGATGCTGCAGATCTTGGCAAATTGCTTCAAACTGAGTTAGGTACCAGCAGGGTCTGTCCTAAGGTCATTTCTGTTTAATATTATAATTAGCACGTTGATAGTGGAAAGGAGAATGTGTTTACAAAATTTCTGAGTAAGAGCAAGCTGGAAGAGAGAGCAAGTACTGTGAAAGGCAGAACTGTCTTAGCAAATTGGAATGATAGTCCACAATCAGCAGGATATAATCATTTAATAGATCTGGAAAATCAACACTTATGAAGCAGAAGTCAGATACACAGAAACAAAATGAGGAATGACCATCTGTCAGTTATACAGCAGAAGGAATCCAGAGCTTATTCTGGATAGCAACATAAATATAAGCCAATAGTACGGTAGTGTCACAGAAGAGTGAAATATAATGTAATTTTGGGGAGATATTTGCAGGAAGGTAATGAATGAGGTAATGAAGCAAATTATTCTGGTATGCTCAGCACTGGTGAGACCTCAGCTGGAATACTGTGTCTGGTTTTTGCACCACGCTCTAAAAAGATGTAAACAAACTATAGAAGGTGCAGAAGACATTAACAAAAATGAGAGGTTCAGACTGGATGGTTTCCCAGGACCTCATCTAGCCCTGCATTTCTGTGAAATAGTCTTTGAAAGTTTTATCTTCCGTTTGCCAAGTGTGCTTTGCATATTGCACTGTTGTAACGTTCCTGTTTTCACCAAGATTACGTGATTGTAAGAGCCAGCTTGTCCATTGCAACTGTTTGAAACACAGAATCCTGATTTCCTTGAAATCTGTGTGAGTTTTAATACTGCCTTCACTGAAACCAGGATTTGGCCTGAAATGTGTATCAAAATGTAACATTTACTTCTCAGTTTTGTTTTGTACTGTATTTTTATTGTGAAGTGTATAGTAAACAGTAGTTGCACGTAGAAGTAATTATTGGTATCAGCATGAAGGAATAATTGGGTCTAGATGAATAAATGTAGGGTTGTAATTTAGCAGAGTCTATGTTTATACCTTCAGTATGGTTGCCTTTTTGCCCTGGCTATGTTCTCTGTGCCCTGAATTTAATCTCTTGTGAAACGATGAATCATAGCTACATTTTGAGGATTAATTCTTGTTTGTATGGATTTGAATGAGGATTATGCTAAATATTTTTCTACGGTGATGTCATTTGTTACATTTCCTATAACCATTTTGTAGTCTTTCAAATCCATTAGAAGGTGAAGTAGACTCATAATTGAGATGAGGTGTGCACTCAGCTGTTCAATAGCATTTGGTAATTATAATTTGGAGATTTATGGCTGGAGAAATGGGCTGAAGTTAATGAAATTCAACAGGGGGAACTGTAAAATCCTGCATCTGGGGAGGAACAACCCCAGGCACCCCCCCAATATATGCTGAGGCTGCCTGGCTGGAAAGCAGCTTGGCAGAAAAGGCCCTTGGAGTCCTGGTGAATGCCAAGTTGAATGTGAGCCAGCAGCGTGCCCTTGTGGCAAGGGCAGCAAATGGTGTCCTGGGCTGCATGAGGAGGAGTATGTATGTCCAGGAGGCCGAGGAAGGAGATCCTTACCCTCTGCTCAGCACTGGTGAGGCCACACCTGGAGTTCTGTGTCCAGTGTTGGGCTCCCCAGTACAAGGCAGACATGGACATACTGGAGAAAGTCCAGGGAAGGGCCACTAAGGTGATGAAGAGGCTAGAGCATCTCTCCTGTGAGGAAAGGCTGAGAGAGCTGGGACTGTTTGGCCTGGAGAAGAGAAGGCTTAGGGGAATCTTATCAATGTGTGCAAATGTCTGAGGGGAGGGTGCAAAGGAGGACAGAGCCAGGCTCTTTCCAGCAGTGCCCAGTGGCAGGACCAGAGGCAATGAACACAAATTGAAACACAGGAGGCTGAACATCAGAAAACACTTTTTGACTGTGAGGGTGACTGAGCACTGGCACAGGTTGCCCCAGGAGGTTGTGGAGTCTCCATCCTTGCAGACAGATATTCCAAAGCTGCCTGGACACAATCCTGGGCAACTGGCTGTAAGTGGCTCTGCTTGAGAAGGGGGGATGACCTCCTGAGGTGCTTTCCAACCTCAGCTATTCTGGGATTCTGTGATTCTATGAATACCTTGGAAATAGAAGTAACTTTCCTCTAAATATTGGTTGAAAGAATCATAGAATCATGGAATCTTTAAGTTTGGAAGAGACCTCCAAGATCATCAAGTCCAACCATCAAACCTAACACCACCATGCCAACTAAACCATGTCCTAATGGGGCACTACAGAGACAAACAACATAAATTATTAGCAGAAAGTATATGGTTAAAAGAAAAACAAGTTAGGTTTTGTATTTCTGCTAACAAAGAACCCTGAGTGCAATTATTACCTTGTAAGGGTATTCATCCCATCGGTAATTTTGTTGAGAGATGTCTGGGAATGTTTTCATCTCCTAGATGGCCACTTACTGTCCTTGTGTAATTTACATCTAGCATCCAATTTAATCACTCACTTGTCTTTTTCTTCTGAGCTTTACTCTGAAATCTATACTCTCATTAATATAATACCTTTGTCTTATATTTAATTTTAAATAAAATAACTAATTGTATCCTTTTCATAGTAAGTCTTCATACTGTACCTTCTTTGAAAAAAAAAAAAATTTAGTTATTTTTCTCTATAACTCCTTTAAAGATTTATTTAATTTACTTTCATACTATGTTTTCTAAAAATAAGAGTATATATCCACCTTTGCAGTTTGTGTAACAGAGAAAGATGGGTTATAGGTTTCTTTGTCATGTATAGTGTTGACTATAATACTAATATCCATTCCATTAGACTGCCTGCCCTCTTTTCATGATCATTTGACATGTACAATAGGATTCTCAGTGATTCTTAAAAATTATTATTACTTTTGAACAATTTAACCAGTATTGGTTTTCTGTTAGGGAGGTTTCTAATCTACTGCTTCTTCCTACTATTGCAGGCCTTTCTATATCCTTCTAAGGTTTAACTTAGAAATTCAAAGGCGGATAATTCTCCAGGGCTTAAAACTGTTTTACCCTGTGTTTTTCTGAATAGAAGTCCCAGTCCATAAATATAGTTGTCCTTGAGATTTTATTTTCCTTCTTCCACCACCTGAAGTTAACATTGTACACCAGCCTACACAGTGAGAGTGTATTTTTAGCTCAGACTAAATGTCTCAATTCCGTTTCCTTACAGACACTTCTTTTCAAAGTTATCCTTAAGGGATTACTTAGTAAAGCTTTAACGTTACAAACTTTGTTCCAAGCAGAATTTACACACCTGAAAAGCAAACTGCAAATGTAAGAGTTCTGTTAAGTCTGCTGAATAACTTAAGAAGCTGGAACAAGTGGAGCATTTAGAACATGAATTACAGATTAGCTTTTATCATTCTCACTCATGCTGCTCACAAGCCCTTCCTGATCTTCTCAAGTACCTCCCTGAGAGACCCATGTTTTTTTTTTTTTTTAAGACATCTCTAGAGATCATAGAAAGATTACCTTTATGGAGATGGTTAGTATCCCTAACCCAGACTAGTTGCCTATTGCAATACAGGTGGGTAGTGTGATAACTGGGTAAATGCCCTCCGCTCCATGAGAGTGAAGTCTGTGCTGCTACAATTTCACTGCTCTGGATATTCAAACCCTAAACTACCAGCAACATCACAATCATATTCCTTGGCTACTGTGCGGACCTGTCTTTTGTGTACATAGAGCTAACCACACTATAAATTACCTCTCTCCATCTAGAAGCAAGGAGGGCTTTAAAATGTTCATATGTTTGGAATATGTGGCTGTTTGTTGGTTTGCCATTTACTAAGTCACTGCCCACAGCTAGGCAGGTCCGTGATCTGAAGGATTTGTCTGTTAACTGGACTGTCATAAAGTGAGGAAGCAATAGAGTGAAGCTAGTTTATATGTGATGTTAGGACTCAAGTATGCATTTCAGTATCTAGCATGATAAATGTTTCTTTTTCCATAGCAGATGGAGATATATTAGTGAAGTATACAGAATTTTAATGTTGAATTTGCAGTTCACTTCTTCAGAGAACTGCAAAATCTTACAGCAATGTTTCTTTGCTTATCCTTTATGTATGCAATTTGCTGCATTTTGAAACTCTCATTTTTCATAGAATTGAATGCATAGTAAACCAAAATTGAATGTATCTGCATTCATCTGTCACTGTGATATTATCTTGTGCAGCTCCCCACTTCCCTTTCTGTCTCCAGTGCCATAGGACCTCGCTTTACTATTTATTCACCCTTAGTAACAGGTCTGCATGTCATAAATCATGGTGACAATGAGCTTAATCCAAAATACATTCTATCTTAACACAAGACTATGTTTTGCCCCTTGGGCACAGATAGAAAGTATGTAAGAAAACACAGATTTTAATTTAGTAATTTTTCTTGTTTTCTTTTTAATATTCCTATGATATTTCTCACTATGACTCTTATTTCTTTTCCTAAATGGCTTATTCAAATATCACTGGATTCCTAGTTTTATTTCTTTAGCCTTGGTCCACCCAACTCCTCTTAGCTTTCTACATCTGTGCTAATTTTCTCTTACTCCTTGTAAGTCATTTACTGTATCCCAACTAACTTTTTTCTCTCTTCTGCTTTGGCAGTCAAAGACTGATCTCTCATTTGTTCAAGGAAATGTAATTTGTATATCCTTGGCATAACTAGATAACCTAAACTCTGTCGTCAGTTTCTGATTGTAATGGATATGTCTTGAAAGAAATTTAATTTTGTTGCTTTACTTCATCCTAATGTTATGACAGTATTTTGTAATACTTCAGTACCTTTCAGCTAAGCTTATAAAGCAAATACTCCTGAAAGAATGTTGCTAATATTGCCAAGCTAAGCACAAAAAAATTACACAAAGTTCATGTCATAATAAAGCAATCGCCTTTAGCCACTCTATGTGTGTGCACTATGATACAATTTTTAAATGCGCAGTCACACAATTTTTTCACAAGGGTCATTCTGTAGTCACAAGAAAAATGGGTGGTGCTTATTTGTGAGGAAGCATTTGATATTGCATTTCCTCCTAAGGGTTTGAGGTAGGGGCCTCTAGGTTATTGCTGAGTGAATGTCAGTTTGTCTGTCGGATTATTTTTGCATATCAGTTTGTTACCTAACTACGAACATGTCTTTCACCTTTCAGAAGCCTAAGCGATGTCACCTCAGGTTTGCAGCTTGCTACCTTCCTGATGCCAAGTGTCAAGGAACAACCAGTATTCCTAAATGAGCCAGGACCCCCAGCCATGTGCAGTACGGCTCGTGTGTTGCTGACTGATGCACAGATTAACAGTGAAAAGGCCACTGGGAACAGCTTTTGAAACAACTCTTGTCAGGGCAGCACTGTGTGATTTTACATCATGGGACTCTTGTCATCTTCAAACTAATTTGCCATGCAGTTTTCCAGCTCTGCAGCAAGCGAGAAAAGATGCTGCAGAAAGCAGGCTCAATCACTGCACTGACACTGTGCATGCAGCATTGTGGGGGTTACACAATCATTTAATTAAGGACTGTATTAACATAAATATGCACAACAAATTAAGCCATCATAGGCAATCCTAATCATGGCATTTCAAGACTCCTAAAAATGCTTCAATTTTTTGCATTAAAGACATCTTACTTTTTTTTTTTAAATGTGATGTGGCCTGTGATTTTATCAATGCATGTTGAATAAAAAGAAATGTCACTGCTGACATCTACAGAGGTCATCAGCAAAACAGTAACTGCTATGTTAACTGTAGAAACTCCTGCCAACTCAAGCTGACAAGCCAGCTCATATCAGCAACGTGGTTGTCATCCTTTACATGGGCCACTTCTAGCCTTGTTTCAAAGACAGTTGATAACAGTGAGACCTCAGCGGTTTTGTCTCACCTTAAAATCCCCCTGATTTTCCTACTTAGGTTGCCTTCCTCAGCCCCAGTGCTCACTGCCTGTGGATAATCTCCATTCTGTTCTTCAACTGTTGTACATACTCAGCATCCCAGCTGCTCGCTTGAAATCCAATGAGTCATTTTCAGCATCACCATCTACTCCCTTTGCTTTTTCCAAATCTGCAGATATATTTCTGCTGCACGCTGCAGTGCAGAAGATGCATAAATCACCTACTTACGCGTGTATGTCTATACGCAGGTACTGCGAGTGTCCTAGTGGCAGCAGCGTGGAGCTCCGATAGGTTAATTTTTCTTGCCGAGAATTCGCCTTTTACAAGCTAGTCTGCTTCTGCTGCCTGGTTATACACTTGGCTGCACCTGTTTAAAGTATCCTGAAAGAATACGCATACCCAGGGCTGTGATGACAACCACCATGAATGATTTTGTACCTCACAGAGACTCTTTGATCGAGAAAACAGTATATTTGTACTTGGCAGCCAATACATGTTTTAAAATGAAATGCTTGTTTAATGAAGGGGAACGCTGTGTGTGTCTTTTGATAGTCTGTATCTGGATTCATCACTGCTTACAGTACATGACAGGTTTTGAAAAACAAAGCTGCTATGCCTTTCCTTTCTGTACTGCTGCCTACTGGGATTGCAGATATTATATTCTTGAAGCAATTAGAGCAGTGGCAGTGAAGACAATACCTTTGAATTTCTGCTTTGAAATTCTGCATGAATATAGTTATAGTCCATAATTATATGTAGAAGAGAGTATGTGGGCTCCACTAAGCCACACTGGCAGTGATAAATCTGAAAAGATACGAAGAATATCAGAAATCGTCTGAAGTCAGAAAAATTCTAAAGAGATAAAGTAAGAGTTCAGAGAAACCCTGCCCTTCAATGGGAAAACTTTTACCTGAAGGTGACATGTCCAGAAAGCAAGTAAATGAAAATGGAAAAAATGCAAGACAAGAGGAGTGTTAAGAAAATAGAAATTTTGATAGCTCAGAGACAACTCAGTCTTCCAGTTGAGAAGAAAATACATCATTGTGACATAAGCCTGACTTGCAAAAAAGATTTCTGCTAAAATTAGCAGCAGTAAAATAATTAATAATGGTGGTATCTGGATTTGCGAAGTTATGTTTCGGAACTTTGTACAGCACACTTGTACCAGTCAGAGCTCCTTTTTCTCTGAAGCTATTGACATGAACTGGCCTGGCAAGGACTTCCGGGGACAGTTTTGCTACTCTCTGCCTAATGCAGGTCACGACATCCATTATCCTTTCATTGACAGATTTATTAATCTTCATCTTGAAATTGCTTAGGGTTTTTGTTACCATTGGTCCCATTGAAAAGCTGTCCCAGAGCTTCAAAACTCTGTAGATTAAAAATATTTTCTGTTTCCTAGGTTAAACTTATTAATGATACATTTTATGCCATTTTACATTTCTTATAAAAAAACCCTGTCCTCTAGGTTGTATCTCTCCAAAGTGTCATTTACCATCTGATTTCGGTGTGGTCATTTTCCTTGGCAACCTTCATTTTTGCAGACTAGGTACACTGCATCCTTTCAGTCGTGTGTCAGAGAGGGGCTCTGTGCTCTCTTTGTCATCCAAGTAGCCGTGGTCCAGTGTGAATTCATCTCTCCTGAAGAGTACACAGAGTGTATACAACATTTGAGATGAAAATACAGCAATTTAAAAAATAGTAGTATTCAGGTATCTTTGCTGGCAACACCTCCCTTTTATGTTCTTCGTGATACTTGCCTTTTTGACAGCTATGCACATTTTGCCTCATAGCTTGAGTGGCTGACAGTTCGCTGACTTTTCTGTGACTCTCTTATGTGTTTCTTTTCTTCTGGTGTTTCCAGCCCCTGGCTCATGGTGAAAATTCTTTTTATTGCTTCCCTGCAGCGTGACAGAGCATTTACACTACCACATTTCATTCCATTTTATTATTCTTTTCATGAAGGGCATCCAAATTTTCCCAGTCTGTAGCCTGGGTCTGGGTTGATGACCAACATACGTTCTTACTGCCAGAAAGCAGAACCAGAACCCTGGACCTGAACCAAAAAAGCAGCTTGAATCTCTCATTTTTGAAACAGAACAGAACTCAAACCTTACTCAGAAGGCCTTAAAGTGCAAGTGAGGTTTTTTTGTTGTTAATGCTTCAGCTTCAATTTTTTGAACTTTTTTTTTATGGCAGGACTTCAACCAGCACAAGCTCTGCCTTTGTACCACGATGCTACCCTCTGCTGCTCAACATGGACCGGCAGACCTCTTCATTGTGGTGATATCCAAGGTGAACCCTGGCACATCAGGGCTGGCCGTTGCTATGAATTCTGTTCTGCCCCCAGTGCTAGCAGTGCTCAGCAGAAGCCTACCGACCTCCATCAGCCTGAAGTTCCCCAGCAATCCCACCTGGGTGCTTCACTGGATAGCAGTGTCGGGGTTTCTATACCTCTGTATACGTATACTTGACATATGGGCATACCTATCTTAGTTCAGTACCCTATGTACGCAGGAGCAAATTCACAAGGGAAGGAACATCCATTTTCTCATCCTCCAGCATCTTGCAGGTGTCATTCATGCATGCAGTTTGGTGCAGCATTGCAAGTAAATTCTAGTTCCTAAACTGTCTTTACCAGGGTTGGGGGGGGGGCGGGGCTGGTGTGCCTAAGCTCTGACAGCGGCAAGGAGACTTACCTCTGCTAGTTCTTCAACTACAGTACACATTTTTATCAATTCTTTCTTTAATATTTAAAAATAATGTTTCTCCATTTTAGAAATTTCCTGTATAAAGCATAAGGGTAGAATTACAATTCTGATTTTGTTTTAAAGTATTTAATTTTTTGGCTTGTACTCTCAAAACAAATGATGCAAAAGAAAGTAGATTTAGTAGAAATGTTTTCATTCCTATAATTGTGAAAAACACAGGGATCTTTTTTTCATCCTCCTGAGAAATCTCACTCTAACTGCATAATTAGGTGGCTGTA
>WHYT01016664.1:309370-345810 GCA_009806455.1 Tetrax tetrax | reverse complement strand
TACTCCTAATATATTCAAGCTGCTGGAAAAAAAAAAAAGAAAATACAGGATAGTTATATTGAAGTCAATAAGAGTCTTCAGTTTCATTGTCATTGCAATTTAAACTGTTTGTCAGTAAAACTGAGCAATTATATTGAACGTGAAGGGAAGTTTATGAGAATGTATGTCGGCGCTTCGTGTTATACTCACAGGCTCTTGTTTCTCTCATTGCATCAGGTTCCCCCCCGCCCCACACCTCTGTGGATAAGCAGTAATATGATTTCCCTATCGGAAAAGGGAATTTTCAGAGAAAAACAACATGTCCTTTTTTTCAATGGTGATAGATCAGAATTTCTCTCCAACTGTGGAGACATTCTTTACTTACTTAGTGTCATATATAGCTAATATTATTTTATAGAAGACAGATGCAAACCTATGTAGTTAAATAATTGGTTTTCAGGACTACTTCTATGATGAGTGTTTATCTTTGTTCTGTCACAAACTGTTATACTGTGCCCATCACTCTACTGCGTTACTGTTAGATGGAGCTCAATAATGTCAAACCAGATGCAGTTACAACAAATGTATTATTTCCCATGAGTAATTAATTCTGCCGTTACAGTGTTTACCTCGTTTTGGCTTGAATTTTTCCAGCTTCAGTTTCCATTAGCTTGCTGTCTTCTGCTAGATGAGAGACAGAATAGGACGATACTAATTTTTCCTATGTGTTTGAGGTGGGGAGTTGCAATAGGGTGTACTGCGTCTTATTTTTCTGGTTCATTCCTGTGTCTGTGCCTGATTGTGCCTACTGCATTGCTTCAGTCCCAGCTCCTCTTTGGGATCAAAGCAGCTGGTTCCCTGTAGGAGAAAACTTGAGCATGTCTGGAGGGTTTACCTCAGTTACTGTTTCAGATGGGAGTAGAGATGAGACTGCACTAAATCTGGCTCCTTGTTCTCTCCCCAGTCCTCCAGCGCTGTCCTAACATCATCTCAACCCCTACATGCCCTCATGGTGCGCAGCACATACCCTCAGCATCATGTTACAATAACACCATCCTCACCTTTTTTTTTTTCTTTTTGGCAGTCAGAATGGAAAAGATGGGGGGGAGGGAAAAGGGAAAAAAATAAAAAAAAGGAAAAGTGATGTTTTAGGATTGCAAGGGCAACAGAGGAGACTTGAAATCAGCGCTGTGCGCATGAGCACGGCCACCGCTGCTGTTGGTCCTGAGCAGTCTACGCGAGTTGCTCTGCCCTCCTAGGCTGGAAGTGTGCCTGGGGAGAACATGTTTAGAGGAGTGGATGTTGCCTTTGAATCAAATTCCCTCCCGTGACAACCAAACATTTCCACTGATGTAAATGGGCTGCTTTAAATGCATTTAGAGGTTGACACGGCCACAGTGTCGCAGGTGGAGGGAAGGGATTTTCACAGTTAATGCCACTGGGAGAGCTGGGACATGCACAGGGGCGTGACTGGCGGTAATGAGGGCTGTGCAGGTGAGCACAGATCCTGCCCTGTCCTTCCCTCTGGCTGTCTTCAGATCATGCTGTTCAGATCAGCAAAAATGAAGTGTGTTGCACTCCATTTCATTTAGTTGTGGTTAGCAGTGGTTTTTTCCTATCTATCATTCCATCTCCCTTTTAGTAAAAGGTATACTTGAGTGAACAAAAAAGGGACAGCTCAAGTGATAACCCTTGAGCTCCAGAAGCAAGACGGACAGTTCTATGTTTCTAATTAATGGCATTCTCAGAAGTTTTGAAAATTATGTCTTTAATAAACTGATTTTTTTTCAATTATGTTTAAACTCGTGAACAATGTCTCCTCTATTGAAAAATGATAGTTATGCCCATCATCTGTAAGGCTGTTTACTAGAAAAGCATGCTACATCAGGTAGAGATGAATGCCATGATTACTTTTATAAGATAATGGAGCCCTGAGTTTTTCCAGCTCTGTTTATGCATTAGCCTGAAATGAACTTTCTTGCTCAGTGGTTTCATTTGTATCATCATTTTCAATCGCTAAACCATAAAAAATACACACTCCAATTCCCCGATCGGTTTTGAGCACTTCCTGAATTAGAAAAAGATTTCATGACCGCTTCTCGACTGCTTCTGCCTTTATTTAAGATATTGGCTTATTTTATATATTCACTGTTAAGACTTTAGTCAGTCATGCTTTTCACTGTATTTTCAGTCTTTTCCTCCTTGACTGTTTTGCCTTTCTCCGTTATCTGCAGGGAGAGACACAGCCCTGGCAAACTGCTGCCCCTGTCAAGGCTTGATCAACAGTAGTTATTCCAACGTGAGAAGAATGTGAGGTGGTAGGGTTACAATTTATTTTCCAGTAGAGCTACGTTGCACAACTCTTTGCATACACCATTTATAGAAGGACTAACTGCTGTAGCTTATTCTGCTCTTCTATGAGAGAATAAACTATTACAAGGCGAGCACCTTTTAATGGATGTACTAGGGATGACACAAGCTAATCATACTCTTCTAACTTCTGTGGAATAAAATGATGTAATTTTGCTGTGTAAACACATTCTCCTAAGCCAAAAACTTAAAACCTGATACCTCGGGTCACTGTGTTTCTCCGCTGCTTTCCTTCACCCCTATTTCAGGCCACGTATACGAAGTATGTAGATCGCAGCATGCTGCGTATCGGGTGTCTCCGACAGCTGGCAGCGCGCTTGCGGTACATGCATAGCACCAACATCTCCAAATGCAATAGGGAGCCCAAAGACTTCAAAGGTTTTGTAAGGTTTGCTCATAAATTATGTTTTCTCCAGGTGGTGCTTCCATGTGTTCTAAAGTTTGAAAAAAATATTCCTTGCTTTCAAACTGAATAGATGATCAACCCCAAAAAGCAGGCACTGTACTGACCACACAGCAGCACTTTTTGAAGTTCTGAAGGGCATTCTGGGAACTATTGCTTTTTTTTTTTTTTCCCCCACCAGTTCTGTAGTTTCTATTTTAATCTTATATACAATTTGTTTTGCTATCTATGCAGACTTTTTCTTTTTTTCTTTATTTTTTAGTAAGGAAATTATCTGTGAGAGGAGATAAGTGGAGCTAAAGCAAGTAAACCTGACATGACAGAATCTGGAAACTACATAGCAAAGACACTTCCCATTCCTTTTATTGCAAGCAATGCCCATGTTTCCTTATATTTTACTATTGTATTGCGATGTATTTCTTCATATTGTAAGTTATTTTTCAATGTTTTCAATTGTTGTTTTGTGTACCTTTTTAAGGTGACACCATTTCAGCTATTTATATGACGAGTTCTGATGGAAGTAAATGGAAATCCCAGCAGAGTTTCTGTCTTCAATATGCTATATAATAGACAAACAGAGCAAAATCAAATGGTTGCATCTTGCAGTGTACTGTCTGGTTTTGAACTATTTAACTATGCGCCCTCCAAAAGTGTTTACAACCTGCAAAACAAGTTATAGGTTGGTCTCGAAGGAATTGCTGCAATACACAAATAAAATATATTCTTTTTCCTACCTAAATGCAGTGGAATAATTTCAAAAGTCACTTACCTTAAGTGTAGCTATCTGAAGTTCAGACTATTGAAAATAAAATTTAAATTTTATTTAAAACAGAAGGTTTTGGATAGAATTGAGATAATTTAGTTTCATTATTTAATCAGAGCGTGACAGGCATATGCATTTATTGATGTAATACTGCTGACTGGAAGAGTCAACGCGTGCAGAAAGACCACTCACTGGAAACAGCAGCTGCCACTGTCGACAGATTAAAAATCAAGGGAAAATTTTAAGTATGTGTCTTTTAATTGAATATGTAATCATTTTACTTAGAAGGATTTTAATTACTCTTAGTCTCAGTGTCCTCATTACGCACTTAGATGGACTAAATGTCCGTGATCTTGGAATAAAATATGATTGGAGAGAAAAGAAAATGGGAGAATAGCAGAAAAGAGATTTAAAAGGAGCAATAAGTAACCTAGAGTGAAGACACAATATCTGTGCAATTCTCACAGCACAATTGTGAATGTGAAATAAGAGCAACTAGATTTTCACTGCAGACTTTCTGGGATTTTTGGGTGGGTTTTTTTTTTTTTGTCTAAAATAATGTAAAATAAGCCAATATATTAACAGAGGTTATCTAGATTTTAGTCAAGTGTGCCACATCCAGAAGATTAAGCTAAGGTTACCTGTCCAAACACAGTTCTGTTGCTCTATAGTCCATCTCCTGCTCTGGGCAAGAAAGTATTTAGCTACGCCTAGATTACAGTTCTCAGGCTCTCAGGTCTTAATTTTGAACATTTGCCCTTGCATCCTGGTGTTTGTCTTTTATTCAAGGCTAGAGTACTTCTGTAGATCATGTTCCTCCAGAGAGCTGTTTTTATTAATTTGTTTCAGGAAAAAAAAAAAAAAAGTTAAAAATCAATTAAAAAAATCACACGCTGAGTGAAACAGATTTCTGTTTTATTCCATGGCTTTGATTGAACTCTGGAACAGGAGAAAAATCACGTTAAGAAATGGCACTGAGTGGAAACAAAGCAGTGTGAGAGAGAGCAATGCTTGCAACGGCTCTAAGGCAGAAAAGCCATTTTGCAACTAGGGACAGGGGACAGAGATCCTATTAAAAGAGCCCAGATTGTGACAGGGACACCACAGGGAGAGGCTGCTTCCAGACATGGAAATAAATCTTGCAGGCAGCTACAAACCATGTTCAGTCTGGATGGTGCGGCAGACAGCAACCCTTCTCAGAACGGCTGGAGAGCATCGCGGCAGAAACCGAGCGTGCTGCCATTTTCAAAGGAAATAGAAAGTCCTTTGTTAATTTTAAGTGGGAGTCAAGTGCACCAGTCAGTGCTGCAGCTGCAACAGCCGCCTTCGCTCGGGAAGAAAAGCCACAATCGGCAGAAGGTAAATGGGCAAAACTTGAGTCTTATTCTTGACAGCGAGAACATGTGAAGACGAAGAGGGAAAATGTTTGCCTCAACTCGCTGCCGCTGTGGAAGGAAGCTGCCTTGCTGCAGGAGGTGTGAAATCTGGAGTGCAGCACTTGAGCATCGTAGTCACTACCAAAAAGTGAAAAGTCTGTAGGCACAGCAGGGTCGCAGGCTCTGGCAGGCATCTGCAGGCAGAAAAAGGCTTTTGTCTTTGCTTATGGGAGGTTAGTGTTAGGCAGAGCTGATCATAAGCTGCTCATGTCAAAAAAGCCTTGCCAAAATCCTCCCTAAGAACACACGGATCATCTATGAATACATGTTTACAAGCAGACAGCACCTCCCGAATAAACTTTACAGGTGGCAGAGACACTGTCTTCAGCATTGGAGTCAGTGGGACAAAGACTCCAGAGCTCATTTATACACATATTGATCTGAAAAGAAAAAAAAACAACCAAATAAACCCGTCTGGACTTAGATGAAATGTGGAGTCTGATTAACTAAGTTATTAGTGAAGATCTTAGAGAAAGTCCTAAAGATATTATCATAGAATGACCAGAACAGCGTTTCCAAGCTCCGACTTGACGAGGGGTAATGGTTTTAAAATAGAGGGAGGTAGATTTAGCTTGGATATTAGGAAAAAAAATTTTACAATGAGGGTTGTAGAGCACTGGAACAGGTTGCCCAGAGAGGTGGTGGAAGCCCCATCCCTGGAAACATTCAAGACCAGGTTGGATGAGGCTCTGAGCAACCTGATCTAGTCGGGGATATCCCTGCTCCTTTCAGGGGGGTTGGACTAGATGACCTTTGAAGGTCCCTTCCAATTCTAACCATTCTATGATTCTATGATTCTAAGATTAAAGGGGCAGGTTTCAATTTTATCTGGGTTTTGAAGGAACAAGGACAGAGATTCCTGAGGTGTTTCATTAAAACACATGAAAATGGATACATGAAGCAGTGACAAGGAAAAGAGTCCAAGCTGGTAGCAGGGAAATTGCTAGCCTGCTAAAGCAAAACAGGTATAGGTTTGTTGAGATGGCCTGAAAAAACAATCCAGCTCCATTTGTTGCACACCAGCAGTGGACTGCTGTCGTTCAGCAGTCCCTCCAGCCAACGAAAGGAAGATTTTCAAGCCACTCATTAGCTGGCTTTTAAAAGGAAAAGGGAGAGGGAATCTCTTGTGATGCTTGATATTAGAAGTCCTCCGAAAGGATGAATAGCAGTTCCACCATGCCACAGCACTTCAAAGGAAAAGCAGGGATGGAGTGAGTGCCATAGTCTGTCCCCTGAGGTGTGAATTGATTGTCAGCAGCTAAAGGCTATCTCTGCCTACTCCAGATTAGAAAAGTGAGATTTTATCTGATCTTGTGCATCTTATGCCCCTGGATCCTTCCCTTCCTTGCATCCTGGAACACTCTCTGGATGATATTAGGGCCAAGACCTTATTTTCCATTTTCTCTCTCCATTTCACGCTCATCAGTCACTCTTCACACCTGTCAGGGAAGGCTGTTCCCTGGAGATCTGGGAGTCTCCCCATGGGGCTGGCAGGGGAACAACTGGGTTCAGGCCAAAGTCTCCACCACCAGGTACATCCCCACTGGGACACAGGAACAAACTCCATCCACAAGGTCAGGACTGCGGTCCAGGTAAATGGGTCCATGGCCAGGTGCGGGTGTAGCTGAAACACAGCTGCAGCACATCTCAGGCAGGGACTGAGGGCAAGAGGCTCAGCTTAAAAGCAGCTTGCTGGAATGCAGGACAGTCCTTGCTGAGGTCTCTTCTCTTTATTTCTAGGCCACTAGCTGCACTGTCTTCAAAGCTGTCTCTCAGTCCAGGCAGCTGAACCCCCAGGAGCTCCTGGGTGCTCTGCAGAACTCATTTCATCTATCCCATTGGGGACTCCGTCCTATCTACCACTGATGGCTGACCCTAACTTTTGTTCACTCCTTGTTGTTGTGGTCTTCACAACTGCCTCCACCTAGTTCAGGCTCTCGCCAAACTAGATTCAAGGCAAGTAATGCTTTCTTTGCTACAAGGTCAGCTTTTCCCTGGCTGATGTGGGCAGGTGATTCTTTGAGCCTCCAATAGTACCTGAATAACAGTGTTTTCTGCTGGAGCTATAAAGTGCACTTACAACTTGCTGATAAAATCTTTGGGGAAATTCTGTCTACAAATAAAGAACACTCTGTTTTGTCACAGGCTGTAGTTTATTGGGCATGAATTTAAATAGTTTGTAGAGGAGTGCAGTTGAGCTGTATAAATATTGGTTGCTGTGACTGTCAATCTTATAGGTTGGTAGGAAGCTCAAAATAAGAAACTATTAAAAATATGTGAAGGTAAGCTCTGAATCATATTTAGCATTACCAAGTTACAGAACAGAACAAGTGAAACAGATTTTCAGTACTTGCAACTCTTTCAGTCGTTGGGTTCATAAACCCATTCAAGCATATAATTGGAAACCAGCATCAGAGATGCTGGGGACTCACAGAAAGATGAAGAGACAGGTAGATGGAGCAAACCACCAGTGTGATTTGGCTTTTGGAGTGCACCGTTTCCTTGTGAAAATGACACCATGCACATATCTACTGTGGAAAACAATGTTTGAAAAAGGCATGCTACCACAAGAAACAGGTGATGGTCAAGTGATCAAGATTGAATTATTTTGTATGAAAAGGTCTTAGGCAGTGAGTAGAGTATGGAGCAACCTTAACAGCAGGAGATAACGGCTGCTGAATACAACAGCAGTGGGTTCATTGCCACCTGACAGAGCTGCTGTTGATCCTTCAAGGCAGCACTTGTAGACTCAGACAGCATTTGAGAGCAGTTCAAATGCCATCATCTAATACATCGTATGTAAAATTCTGAATTATTTTAATTCTGAATTATTTTAATGTTGTCTCTTAGCATCGCTGTGTTTGGGAAAGGAAGTTAGGAATAACTGTCTCCCAAAGGGGCTTTCCTATAAGCCCCTTGGGTTTGCAATAAATCCCTTTGCTATAAACCTCTTGGGAACAGATTTGAAATTTCATATGGAGGACTAGAACTTAAACTAGGAAAGAAAGATCTCTTTTGTTTTTTCTTTCTTTAAAGCATCATAACTAAACAGATCTTGTACAAAGAGAAGTCTAGGCAAGGTGGGATTTAGTCTTAAGCTCCCTATGTGATTTAAATGCTTTTGAAAATCCTACTCATTGCAAAATATATTTATTAATGGGTATCAGAAAGCTTGATAAAATGAACAGAGCTTAAACTAACCACTTGGGGAATATCTTGGGAACTTCTGTTTTGCAGAGTAGGAGATGATGTTTGAGTCAGAGAACAACATTGCTGAGGCTACAGCCTCTGGCAGGTGGAAGGTCACGTTTTTGTGTCCACACTCTTCACCATGGATATATATGAATCTTCATAGAAGACTGACATCTGAGTCTACTGGCTGAGAATAGGTACCTATTTCCAACTTCTTTCTGTAGTTTTTAAAATAGGCTTTCCTCCAGATAACTGGGCTACTACACTTACTTGGCCATGTACACATTTTAACCAGTACTGTTTGTGAGTGCCGTAGGAAATACTGGCTCACTTGGAATTTCAGTGCTGTGCATTATGAGGGATTAGATGTACAGCTGGTAGATGACACAGTTCTTTGTGTGTTAAAGCTGACTTCCCCATCGTGTGTTTTGCACTTTAAAAATACTAATGGATGCAGATAAAAACATGATTAGCAGTTACAAATAACATTTTTGAAATCAAGTAAAACCCTTATCTGTTGAATTAATAAGCAGTGATTTGATTCATCTGATTCTAAGGATTAATTCTGCAAGCCAGCTTACTGTTCAGATCTGTAGAGAAAAAGGAAACTTGAATGCTATAATTAAGATACGTTCCACTCAGAGCAATAAATGTGTTTTAAAACTTGAGTGCATCAGGAAATCAAGTTTGGCCTGAGGTTTTTAAAGCTTTTTGTCTATTAGGCTATACTGATGGCAAAAAAAAAAAAGTATTTAATTTAGGAAACAAATGCTACAGATTGTAATAATTTTTCAATTGAAATATAAGTGAATACAAAATGCGAGCTTATTTGAGTAGCAGAAAAAGTAACCAAAAGTCTTCCTGGCATATGAGGGGAAACAACCTTGTCCAGTAAAGATCTTTCCTTTAAATTATGGGATAACATTTGCAATTATTATAAGAGTTTTGGCCAGACATTTGTTTTCAAAAGGGCTATTTATCCTTCTTAAATTGAGACATGAGAGCAGCTCTGTTGTGAGAAAATATTCTCTGAATGAATGAGGTGAGTTATTCCAGCAGACAGAGAGCAGATGTACTGCAGATGAAATCATTGCCCTGCAGAAAAACTCAGGAATGTTACATGGTACGTAACACACTGTACTGGGATTCGTACAATGTGAGTGGGCTTTTGCATTACTCATTCTTACAACATCTAAGGGTTTGTCTTTGGATGCAGATGTTGATGAACTCTTTCTCACTAGGAAGACAGTCCTTTGGTTCGTACACAAAAAGTTTCAAGTGACTGAGCATCTAACTTTGGATAAATGTTTATATTATTGAAATCAAATATGTAAATATGCATATACATATTCCAAAATCTATTTGTTTATGGTTTTGGTTTTAGTGTTTAGACGTGAAAATATAATGCACATTCTTTATCCCTTTCAGATGCCTAGTGAATCCTTGGCCATGAAGCATATTCCAGCAGTGACCTCTGCCCCAGGGAAAGCTGTTTCCTGTTGTCTTTCTCTGATGCTCTGATGGTTCTTCCATACGCCACCAAGGCTTTGTGTTCAATCAAGATATCTGAGACTTGAAATAATCTTGATATTTTTCTCTTCAAAAAATAACAGTAGGTGAGTCAATAATAGGTTGATGAGCTTCCTCTGGAGGTGTAGCTTTTTAGTGTTTATTTATTGATTTCTTCTTCTAGCTACAGCACAATAAAATAAAATGACAGAAACAATATGCCTCATTTGGTGGTACTCACTTAAGCAGCATACAAAAAAGGAATTAGTTTGTCCTCTCTGTCATCGAAGTCAGATGGCACAAGAAGGATGGTAAAATTTTAGAACTACCCCTTACCCCTGTCCTGAAGTTTTTCACTTTCATATGGCAATGTATTCATTTTCTTGCTGGCCAAGATAGGGTGGAGGAATCAATCAACTCAAAATATTTTTTTTCATACAGTCCCATTACTCCAGCTTCATCTTCTGATTGTGCTTGGTGCTCGTTGTTATATACAGACTATATTTCTACTATTATATTGTCACATAATTAATAGGGGAAAAAATCCCAAAGTGAAACTCAAATAGGAAGAGATGCCGTGCATCTCATCCAGGCCTTTAGTTAGTCCACCGAGAGCAGCTGAAAGACAGTTTGACTCCTTGGTGGCTTGGGTGGTGCTACGTGCAATCCTGCGAAACAGCAAACTAGTCCAGAGATTAGTTTTTCTCCTGCAGCTAATAAGTCACTCAGACAATACCCAGTTCTTGGCTGTTTGGGCCACCTACGAGAAACGGTGTTTTTCATAATCTTCTGATGGGAAGGTGCTTGTGGGTGAAATGGCCAGCCAATGTGGGCTCTGGTTGCCTAGGAGGAAGCTCTGTGAGGCCTGGGAGCCCTTGCTGAGCTTCCCCTTGTGTGTCCTTCCAGATAGTATCTTCCTAGCCCTCCAGCAGCAGTCAGACCCGTGGGAAGGCTTGCTGGGAAACACCATGTGGGGAGGAGAACAGGAGAGCCTAACCCTGCTGGACTGCATCTTTAGTGGCCCACCCTTGTCATTTGTGTTGGATATTGTTGTCCTAATATATTCCTTTTTCCCTTTTTTTTCCCAGCTTGATGGACTTTAAACAATCCATTTTTCCAATTGAAAGATTATTTTCAAATTTGCTTATATGAAGTCCCCTTCTGAGCTCATTTAGGTTCATTTACAGAAAGGGCATGTGTGTGCTATCAAATGCTTCCTAGACACATGCCAGCATCTTATTTCTCCACCCTGTATAATTTTTTAACTTTTCCTTTTCCCTCTTTATGATGTAAACGGCATTTGTGGTTTTTCCTTAGTCTCCATAAATCCCAGCATTTACTTTCCTTTTCTCCTGACTGATGCAGCTTTCAGACTGGTGTAGGACTTCTAGCTGAAGTCGACTCACTCCAGATTTATTCCAGCATAAGCAACATCAAAGTCAGACCATGCTGCTCACTTGCTGTGTGATTATTGTACTTCTATTCCTGTTTTTCTCTTCCGCCCCTTTGTTTTTATTATTTATAAGCAACAGTAGGTTGAAGTTCTTTGAAGCACAAAGCATTTCCTCATATGTATTTGTACAATCTCTAATATAAAGCTACCCTGTCTTGGGGTCTCTAGGTAATGCCTACAGTGCTGTGTAATACAAACAATAAAATACAACTGGTGGTGAATACGATTTGGTACACTAGGGAGGAACACACACCTACCTCATCTCATCTCATCCCTTTTGGCACTGAGCATTTCTGAGGAGCCAATGTCATGCACCCTCTACCTCTGCTCAGCATACATAAACAAGCCCCCAAAACATTCCTCACCTATTGTTTCCCCTCTTCTCTTGGAGCATTTAAAGTAAACGCTTGGCAGAGTCTTGCCTGAATTATCTGAAGTCATAAAAAGCAAACAGTTGGAAGGTGAAGAAATATAAATTATTATTTCACTTATCTTCCTCATTTGTACTGACTGAACTGAGTTGAGGATAATTCTGTAGTTGATCAAGATGCAAATTTGATAGTAGGAATTGTAATTTCTGGTACACCACTCAGAGTTTTATTTGGTCTTGTGGGTTTTGATTTGTTCCATGGAGACTTTCAAAACTTTTTAAGAATTATTATTCTCTTCTGCCTTCCTCAGCCCGAGTTTAGCTTAGTTCATTTTTGTAGCACTAGTAGTCCACATTAAAGTTTGAGGGTGGTTTATTTTTTATTAAAAAAAAAGCAAGCAAAAAAGCTGGATATAGACTTTTTCACAAAGTAAGTGAAACGGTGATTTTTTTTTTTTTCTCTCAGACAGTTTCTACCTATGCTAAATCAAATATTCACCAGAATCAGAACATTAATCTGCTTATATTTTTTCACAGACTTTACATGTCTAGGGACAAGGCATCATGTCACACCTGGGATGTTGAACAAGCCTTCTCCTTCTATTTGAAAAAGATTAAATCTTTTCTTCTTTTGTCTGTGCCTGTGGCCTACAGTAAGCATGGCAGTCGTGCACAGATCTGCTCTGTAAATAATGATTTTCAAGATACGTTGTCCATAGGCACTTTCAAAATTTACCCTCCTTCCTCTCTTCCAATTTCTTGGGATTCAGCAAGTGAACAGGAGTAATGCACGTTACCTACCCGTGCTCAGTGCAGAGATGATATGTGTGCATCCATCCTAAACATATTGCTAACTGAAAAATGCTTGATCTTGAATGTCTATGGCAATGTGCATGAGGATGGCATGTCTGGGAGAATTCCAGCTGCATTTTTTCTCTCTGATTGCACCACACAAATCTTACTCCTCAAAGGCTGCACCAACCATGTATTCTGAAATGTCAAATTTCAGCTATATTGTCACTTTTTCAGCAGACTCACAGATGTAACACAATGGAGCAAGCAGAATTTCAGAAACTCCAAACAACCACAAAACCATCATCTTCCCACTTAGGCAGACACTTCTCAGGCATTGAGAATAATTACAGGCAAAATTGCTGCAAGTGTTAACCGAGAGCCATTTCACCCTGGAATGTGCTTTATCTCAGGCTGCTGGAAGAACCAGTGGTATTCCCTGCCTTGTAGTTTCAGATTACCATATTCCTCAAAATAGAAATATGAAAAAAAAAAAAAAAGGTAACCAGAGCACCATCCAAGCTAGTAAAAATGGTTTTTAATTGAAAGGGCACTTTGAAATCCCTGTCCTGAAAAGGGTGAAGTCATTTATGGATGTCTTGGAGGGGAGGGAAGGAGGAAATGTTTCCAAGAAGAGCAGGCTGTTCTTCCAATAATAAAATATCATCAAAACTACTGTTTAACATTTAGAATTTACAAGCTGGCAATGGCATGCTACATGCCATAGAGAGAGTAATGAAAATAATCGGTCGCGCTCTTTAATGCTTTGTGCTATAAAATACCGGCAGTAGCTGGCCCCCTGACAGAGCCACTGGCACAGGGAGGATGACTTCATTTGCAGTGCATGAGTGCCGTAGAGACCCTCTAGCACCATTGCTCCTTCCCTCTCCTCGCAGTCGGTACGTCAAGGCAAAGGAAGAGGGCTGAAGGAAAGGAATTCTCTAACCAGGTTTTTTTGAAGACCTTCCCTGTTTTTGTGACCTACAAGAAGCTAAAGAGGGTAATCCTAAGCAACAAGGAGTGGTGGCCATCACAAGCACAGATGATGGGCAGGTTTAATCTTTCCATCCTAACTGTAGGATTGGCAGCACTGAAAAATAGCGGAGGGTTTATGTCTGGTTACTGTTACAGCCACATTTCTAAGAAGTTCTGATTAATACCTGTCCATAATGAAGGCAGTTTGGATAAGATCTCTTTAGCAATTGTTAGGGGAAAATGCAGAATTTGCCTTCTCTGAGAAGTAGCATCGTGAACCTGAATATGCTAGATACGATGTGACTAGACACTCTAGTCACTGGGTTTTTTTTTATTTTGTTTTAGCCTGCTTGCTGATCATGAATCATAACTTTGTTCCAAGACGAAGGGAAGATTCCAAACTTTTTGCTTTTCATATACTTTTGCGGTGACTTTCAGACTAAGAGCCCTCAGGACTGGTCCTTACTGAATCCCATAAATACAGCGTCACTCTGAAGTTTAGACTAGACGAGCTAACTGTAAGTGCCAGTGAAATGCTCTTTTTTTTTTTTTTTTCCTTGAATATGAAAGGTTATACAATGTCTAGGAATACTGCTACTTTATTGGAGAATTGAAGCAAACACTGCTGTAATTAATTCTTCCAAAGAAACAGCAGACAGCTAGGCCACTTATGACTTCTGTCATCTCAGAAAAATCTAGCGGGGAATTAACCCTCTGTGCCAAATACGTGTGTAACCTGTAAAGTGGGCATTCCTAGCAGGAGAAAAGAGAAGCTTGACCTTGGCTTTAGAGACCCGGGACACTGGAAGAAAATGATGATCAAAATTACATAGAAGGCTCCAAGCAGAAGTGACCAAAAGAGTGGTTAACACCTAAAAGATCTTTTATATTTACAACAAGGAACACGCATTGACAGATGAATGAGGGAATGGGGGAAATACAAGATATTCAGAGAAAGTAACTACTAGTTCTTTGAGGATTTTAACCTGGCCAACATACTAATGAAAATATTGTTGGTTTAAATGCAAAACACTGCAGAACACCAAACTCTACTGAATGGGATTTTCAGAGAGATTTCCTTACAGAGGGAAATGCCATTCCTTATTCTGCAATGAAAATGGACCTGTAAATAATTTATCTAGAAAGAACTGTCTGTCGATAAATCTGCACTCCGGGAGGAGTTTGGATTAAGTTGGTTATTTATATTTGATATTGGATTAGTTATCCATAAAAGAGGCAAATATACATTAAGGATAAATGATGCTGTGATACCCGAACCTCTTAAATGGCAGAAAGCAAGGAAGAAATTAAAGATTTGCTAGGACTGAGGAGAAAGAGAGGTCGAATGTAAAGGACAGAGACATTTGATGGTGAAACAGTATCCAGGAAGTGAGATAGGAAATGGAGATTGTTTCCTTGCCCAGAAATGTGAGAGCTAGACCATTTTCTGGCAGCAAAAGGAGCCAGAGTATAGAGCAGAAACTGGATGGGCTTCAAGGGCTTGAATGAATAGCAGGAGGGATAATAGGAGAAGATTGCAGGGTATGCAGGGTGTACAGAAAGCGTTCCGAGGAACAGGGGACAGGGAGAGGCTCTGAGAAGGGAGTGAAAGATGCAGGCAGATATTTATGGTATTTCTGATACTGTGTGGAGGTAGGGAATAGCAAACAGTACAGAAGGGATTATTTCATATAGGGTGATAGTAGACAAGAAGATCCGGGATGTCAAAAGAAAGAATGAAGTAAACAAAAATAGTGCAAAAAGGTGGAAAAGATGAAGACTGAAGGGAGGGAGGGAGAGTGTGGGGGCCAGGAAATGTGGGAGGTATTTAAAAATCAGGGAAGGAGTGGGAAAGGCAGATAAGGACAGTAGGGAGTGGGGGAAGGAGAAATTTTACAATGACCTGTAAGTATGAATCCACTGAAAAAAGCAATTTATCTCAAAAAAAATTATATCAAATCCAACATCAATATACAATATACAATTATTACACCTTTTTTCAGATACTCCCTAAGCTCTTTGCAGGCCTGTAATAAATAGGATTTGAATTCTCTGCATAATCTGTTTTAGAGAGGCAGACAAAAACTTAACCATTTAAACAATATTCCCAATCTATTAAATAAAAAAAATAACCATTTAAACATTATCCCCTATCTATTAAATGAAATCCCAGTTTGTGGAATTTGTGTGACATGGTAGTTAGTTAGTTGTAGTATCTGTGCAGATAGAATCCACTGCAGTAAAATGCACTGCTTCTCCTTGTGGCCTGTGGTAAATTTTCAAGTTATGCTACAATTTATTACTATATTTTAAAATTATGTAATAAAGAAAAAATACATCAAACAATCCCTCAGCTGATGGACCCCACAGGCGAGGAGATGAGTCACGTGGCTCCCAGGTCTCCAGTGTTATGAATTATTTCAGCCCACTGGAGAAGAAGAAAAGAGTAGGGAAAGAGCACTAAAACTAAAAAGTGAGGAGCAGGCATCTTTGTTGGGCATAACTCAAACAGAGTATATGGGCTTGATGCATAGATGGTTGTGTTAGGTTCTCTGGCCTGTCATGCCTGCGGTCAGACTAGGCAGTCCTCGTTAATTGCTCTTCTACCTTACACACTCTACCAATATACTCAGTAGAAGAGAACATGGAAGATAAGAAGGTAACAATGAGAAATGGGATACAAGACAGGCAGTAACAAGGACAAAGTCCTTCTCTGTTAAAAAACGTGCTTTTCATTAATAGATTTGAAATAACTTTTCCAAGTTTTCTACTGAAAACTTTCATTATTCCCATTACAAAGGGAAAAACTATGCTGAATATTTCATTTTTTAATAAATTACTAGGTAATACTGTATCAGGTGATATCAGGGACATTCTTCAGCATCGGGATGTGGAGTGATGTTGCCATCTCACAGTTGCTTTGCAAGTCCTAACATACGTAAGGCTTGGGCCAGTGCTCACTATACTTGGGGGGAAGATTCACCCTGACTTTGCCAGTGTTACAGCATCATTTCCTGGTTGCAGGAGTGTTTCCTATTGCAACCAAAATAAAAGGCGTACAGTGGTTTCTATCTTGGTGGTCTTCAAATCCAAACTTACTGTTGCCACGGTAATTTTGTTGCATCATAGACAAACAATATAGCTTCACCAAGTTACAGAAGCACAAGACATTACTTGACTACCATCGGGGTAGATTTTTCCAGTCTTTTATGGTGGCATCTCCAGACATACGTTTGTTGATTATGTATTGATTACATCTATTGGGGATTAAACCATTCTTAACATATTTTCTTTAACTGATTATATGTGTTCTTGGCATCTGTTTGAATACTAGCTGGGATTGTTTCCTGGTCAGCCTTTGGGCACAAAATGCTCAGGGGGATAGGGGATAGATGTCATTTCTCATAACTGTTTTGTCCTCAGAATGCCTTACAAAGCAAGAATTTCCAAACTGTCCATCATGAATTTGTCTCTTTCTTTACTAGCAGTGTTAATACATTCTGAAATAATAGATGTTCAAAAGGTCACTAGGAAAATATTGGTTTCCATCGTTCATTGAAAAAGCTTTTATTCATATGTAACTGTAATTCAGCATCATGTTAACATCATCAGGGTTCATCACACAGTACATGCTTACATGTTTTAACTAAAACTCCAGCTAATTCTAATCTAATTAGTAAAATATGTTGATGGTTTCTACAGCATTCTGCATCACGTTCTTGCTGGTTTGCTCAGGCTTCTCCAAGTCATTTTTTGGATCAGGATGCTGATATTTTTCCTTGAAATACGGTGTCCAGAGTGACTGTATTAGCTGACTGTGACAGCTAAGTTTCTCAGTGGCTTGTCAGAATAATTCCAAAAAATCCATCTGGAAATTTTTGTGGTCCTGTAATCAAATAAAAAAGATTCTAAGTAGGCTATTTTTAAAAAGGTTTGGGATGTAGTACTGGAGTTTAGGCTTCTGATTATGAAGCTGAGAGGGAGAATAATAACCTGCTGGGGTAAGGGAAAGATCTGGCATATATATTTGTGAAGATCATATTAGATTTCTCTTATGAAAATGCAGATTCTGAACAGGTTCCCTTCTCACATGGACACTGCCAGTTCTTAGTACCTTCTGCTAAGCCTTGATTTTGCTTTCCGATTGGAAATAATCCTTCCCTTGAATGTTGGTGTTATGCCTAAGCTTGGATTCTTTGCTCTCCTGTTCTACTCTCTCTGCTTCTCTTCCTGTCACAAAGAGGCCAGCAGTTGCGATGTTTAGGGAAACACAGATCATATATATTTTATATTGTCCTTTACCTTCATTCCTGCTTCTCACTACAGTGTGGCAGTGCGTGGTGCCAGGCTCCACGTACTGGATGTAAGACATCCAGCCCAAACCTCTCCCTCCAACTGTAGGGAATGGAAGCCTCTCCTGGGTCAACAGCATTGGCCTTGCTGTCCCTGGAGTGGCCTGGCTGTGGTTGGAAAGCCCTACCGTGGCCATGCCTGACATGCGCGACCAGGGCTCCAGAAGTGCTGTGGGCTCCTGGGAGCACGCTCACCCTGAAGACAGAGGTTGTGAGCGGGTGGCAGGGGTCTGCTTCTTCCTAAAAATAAAAAAAGAAATGGGATGGAGGCGGGAAGAGAGGAAGAACATAGTACTTAGCTGGAAAGAAAGAGGTTGATTTTTTTTCCCTTCCTTCATCTCATCATTTTCTTTCAGTGCAATGCTCTGCAGCCCTCCTGAGACCTTTCTCTCTCCCTGCAGTTTGCCTCCAGGGCTGTGTCTTCTCTGCTCAGCACCAGCAGCCCACAGCTGGGAAGAGGCCTTTGGGGAAGGCAGCGAGGCCCCCAGGGCATTTGCCGGCAGGGATCATCCCTGCAGGCTCTGCCAGGCTCCAGCTGGCAGCCGCGTGCTCCCGGGAGTGTTTGGCGAAGCCACCAAAATACAGATGCTGCAGAGCTGTCGGGCTGGAAAATTCCCACAGGAGTTGACCGCGCTGTTGCTCTTTCGCCCAACTAAGCAGCCCTGTCCAGTATGTCTAAATTAGTCACTACTGGGATCTTTGCATTTTCCCCAATATAGAAAACTAAATTATAACCAGTAGCTGAAAAATTGCCAATCTATTGGTGTGACTGCAGTGTTCAAACCAACTCCTCTATCCCCAGTTGCCACTAGGAAGGGATTAATCTGCAAGAAAAGCTCTCAATGTTTTTAAGCTTTCACTGTGTCCCAGTCTCTGCTAAAATATCCTGTTTCTCCTCCTCCCTGATGTGCAGGGCTATAAGCAGAAGTAAACAATACCTGAAGTTTCCTCTCTGGACCTGAAAAAGTAGTGGAGAACCTACGTAAGTGCAGGAGGAGCAGAGATGGACAGTGGACAAGACAGGATGATGAAACCGATGATAATATTACAGGCTACAGGAACTAAAGCTGGGAGAGACCGGTATGAAATGGAGAAGGACTGGTACGTATGGTTGGAGCTGTCACCACGAGAGACAGTTTGAGTCCAAGATAAAGTGTGTCAGTGTGAACTGCAAGGCACTGTAATTAATGTCAGGCTGAAAGGGCCAGAATAATTGATGGGACTGAGAAGATACAGGGTTGAGAAGTGTACAGTTAATTAATGTTGAGATGGTAGGCATGGGGGAACCTCTGATTGAGGATAAGAGATCCAGATTTAACCATTTGGAATTTAGGGAAAAAATGAGTCTTTTGTGCCACCAGACAGAAGTCTGTGCAAATAGATGTAATTTATGTCAGTTGTAGGGTATTTGTCATAGTTGCAAAATGTTGCCTGTTTTGAAATGCTAATGGTATCTTGCATCACTGGGCCAAATTCTGCCTCAGTTACACTACTGTTCTGACAAATTCACCGGGGCTGCTCAGACAAGAGAGTAAAATGTGAGCAATTGACATGTTAATTTTTGAAGTCCTGTTGAATAGCAGTCATTGACAGCATGTTAAAAACGTCTACACTGCAGTTATTAAATCAGTGTTTTTGCTAAGCTACAGAAAACTTGTGAAAAATCCTAATGTTTGACTCTGAAATTGCATATGCTCGTTTCTTACTGATGTAGAACTAAAGATGCCCGTAAAGTGACTGCAGAATTATATTGATAAAGAGGAACTATTCTCTACAGAACTGTATTATGCAAAATGAAATGCAAAGGAAGCTTAGACTCTATTTAATAACCTGCAGGTAAATCAGAAGAATATTTGAATCCCTACTACGTGAATGCAAATGGAAAGAGGAACTATTTGCAGTTGAAATGAGATGCATCCATACTTTCCCATGTCAAAACTAGTGCTGCCCACTCTCTCTGGGACCTTGCGTGACAGCACGTCTGGGGAACCCTGTTGCAGAAGGAGGAAGGGCAGTGGGGCGGGATGGGGCAACGGCAGCAGCGCTCCAAGCCCTGCTTGCTGCTGCTCTCAAACCTATCAGGCAGTCTCTGCCTAGGACCTGTCTTCTAGGGCAGCATATGGTTTACTAAACGTTTTTTGCAACTGTAGGGTGGCACACATCCAGGCAGCTTTCATCCCCTGCCAGAATTTTAAAGAAATGTTAACAATGTTTACACTTTTCAGTTTTGACAGTCTCTAAAAATTACCTATTTAAACCTTCTCTCCCTCTCTGACAACACAAGATCCAGCTCCTCCTTTGGATGCGAAGTGCCACAGCGCTTACTCAGTTCTCACCGCGGGACTCGGAGGAGAGAAATCCTGTCGGCAGTGCCGCTCCCTCTCTGCCCCACCACTGGAACCTTGGTCAGTGCTGCAGCTCCCTGGGCTTGGGGCGCGACTGCCTGTGCCACCTACAACTGGGAAACGGGAACGTTTCCGTGCTTGACAAATTCAGCGCCTCAGTTCTCTTTGGGGGAGCAGCAGCTTGCACTATAGAGGGACTGGGATTTTAACAGCTGGGGAGCTTTTGCGTTGTTTTTTAAGAAAAAGGGTGATTGTTTTTAGGAGGCGACCCGTCAATAATATAGGTGTGCAAAAGAAGCATGCTTGCTTGGCCATGGTGTGAGTCTTGATAGTCAACTTTCTTTAAAGATAAGCAACTGCCCCTCGTTACTAGATCAGGTGCTTTCCTCTCGTCCCCTTCTGAATAAACACATCTCTACTGTCAGAATGATAAAGTCTGATTGGTACAGTGTGGACCAGACTAATGAAAGCCATGGAAAGTTCCTCCCTCACTGCATTTAGAAAAGGAAAATAACGAGACTTCTGGGAGATGCTGTTAGTGGAATATTACAGCACACCAGGGGATGTTTAAACGAAATGTAAAGACCAATATTTTTTGCAAGGTTAAGGACAGAGACCATAGCCAGAAATGTTTTGTTTCCAAATGGACATCTGGCAAATATTGATCAACAATTGCATTTAGTGTGGAATGGAAAGTACAGGTTGTGACATGAGCAGTCAATAGTTTTTTAGACTATCGATCCTCACAGTGGCTATTGATTGTTTTTTAGACAATAGCACAATCTTTTTTTTTTCATTTAGCTTAGCTTAAAGTAATTGGATTGGAAGTTGTGTGCCCATATATGTGGAAAGGAACTCAATATGCAAATAGTTTCTCATAATTGGCAATGTATAAAAAAAATAAGTATTCATTTTAGAGTGTTTTTTCTCCCCTGTTACTTAGCAAGACTATTCAAATATTATAACTTGGATGTGCTAAAAAATGAAGTTGGCTTCAAGGGAGTCCAGATGCCACCATCTCCCCTCTGCTGCCTGACTTGAACTTTTCTCTCAAAACAATTCTACTCTATGAATAAAGTCAACAGTTAGAATGAACACATAAGCGATCCAGCTGATTTCTGTGGACACATCGTCATTTCACTCACTCTCATCCCATCTGATTTAATTGTTTGCCTTCTTCGGCAGAGAAAATATGTTGTTGCCTACCACTTGGGGATTTTATATAAGGTTTAATGAGTACTCTTGAGTGTACTGGATTTTACGAATTGTAAAATAAGCTGATGATATTTTTTGTTCAGTTAAAAGAAGCTGTACGTGGGGAAGGACTGGCCTACAATAAATGGCAGTAAACTACAAGCCAGGCCATGCCTTCAGGTGTTAGTTCTTGTGATTGCTATTTATATTTCAGTGCAGACTGGAGTCTTTCTTTTGACCAAGGCATCATTTTCCCACTACAGGCAATAGCCAGCTAATGCTCCAGCCATTCTGTAAATAAGTTAATCCATGTTTGCATTTGGTCCCTCCTGCGAGAGCTAGGAACAGAACTGAGGCGTTTATTGTACAGACTCAATGCTCATCTATGCTGACTTTTAGAGTAAATAAAGTGTCAAATGTATGCATTGAGCAATGCTATTTATGTTATCTAGACAAGCTGAGAATGCATCATTATGCCGTTCTGTGCCTTCCCAGATCCAAGAAAGCAAACCACAAATCTTTCTGCTGTTATCTAGCAAGTAGTTGTATACCACTTTTACATCAACAGCAGTAGGGAATGGAAGTATTTTTTTCAGGTGTCATATCTGTTCTGATGCAGTGTCTGTCCTGAAGGTCATGATTCAAATCATTCTGGGAACAGATTTTTATCTAGTCTGAAAGCATTAATCACTTACAGTTTTACATCTACAATAAAGCAAACGAAAAATTCCATCAGTAGTGAAAGCTACCCTTATAAATTTAAATAAAAAATGTATTTTAAAATGATGCAATTTGACCACTGCAGAATCAAAAAACAAGCTGTTGAATATTCTGAGATTTCACCCTTGACATTGTTTAAAAATAAATTTGTGTGACACATCTGTGAGGGCTATTCACTGATACCGCTGCATACCTTTTAGTATTTAAGAATTAGGGATTAAGAATTCAGTACATTGCATATTTTGGTGGGTTTATGTGGGGTATTTGTTTGTAATTAAAGATTTCTCTGTTGTTTTCAGAGTGAAAAAAATTAAAAAGCCTTAAATTTCTTATCTTAGTTTTACATAAAGGTGAATTTGACCTACAATGTGAAATCTGAAACTGAATCACAGCTACATAAAAGGACCTAGAGTTACTTTGCTCAAGACCTAGAATCAGACATGTCCTGAATGCAACTTGATTCCAGATGAACAGCTGCAAACCACCCCTCCCTCCCAGTGATGATCTGGGTTAAGAGAAGGTGTCTGGTTAGATTGGATCTGGGCCCGTCTTTAATAACTGGTGTCAAAAGCAAAGATTTTTGGGCAAAGTACTGAACTTTCTTGACCGCTTTTTTTTTTTTACATCAAACCAGCAAATTAAGCAAGAAAAAAAGAGAGCTTTGCCATACAGACAGCAGTTTAGTCTTTAGGACACTGAAAAGTACTTTAACTTGATGTCTGTAGCTGCTTCATTAATTTTGCCTTGATTGTAAGATAAGGGCTTATGCAAGTGGCTGTAGAACCTAAAAGGCTGTTAATTGCCTGAAATAACAAATGAAGCGCCTTCTTCTGCAGCGTGGTCCATTTTAGCGTTATAAATTCACTTTGGATGGGAGCTCCTCTATTACAGAAGAGGTTTTTTTTTTTTTTCTCAATCTCTGCATTTCTATGAAGAAAGAAATCAGCATTTTAAGCATTTAAATGTCTTCTGGGCAGTAGCTGTTTATCAGACAAGACAGTATTTCAGGACATCTTTATTTTCTATGAGAAACTCGGCAAAAATACAGTATAATGTCAGTTATTGCTGGATGTGCATGCCGAGCAATATTGTTCTGTTGCCTGGTAACCAGTGAGAGGGAGGCACTTTGGAAACACTGATAGAAAAAGAGAACGCTTAACTGCACACACTTGAGCAGAAGACTTATAAAACTGATGTTTGTTCCAGGTAGGTTTGAAAAGGACTCTGGGTCAAGGTTCTCATTGAGTTTTGAGAGTTTGTGTCCCATTAAAAAATCCAGTAGGTATTTTTCTTGTGTTAGAATTCAGTGATTAGGCTTATTGTTTCAAGCCATGTTTAAAATTTGTGTACTTTGGAAAGAGGAATGTTGCTTTTCTTAATCGACATTCTTGAATA
The DNA here is from genome assembly GCA_009806455.1 of Tetrax tetrax. Classification (NCBI taxonomy): domain Eukaryota; kingdom Metazoa; phylum Chordata; class Aves; order Otidiformes; family Otididae; genus Tetrax; species Tetrax tetrax. The sequence continues at coordinate 322,562 of WHYT01016664.1, read as the reverse complement.
CTTTCTGAAGGTGTGTTCTCCTTAGAATAGTGCACTGATAGTGTTGCAACAAAATAAATATGCAGAAGTGTTTTGAACTGATATTCTTAACAACTCTAGACGATCATGAATGCGTTTTCAGAGCCAAAATCCTCTGACAGTTCCTGGATTACTGAAGTGCTAGGTATTGTAATAAAAACAATCAACAAACCATAGATTTGCTGAGTCAAACACATAACACGAAAGAAAAACAGAAAATATTTGAGCTAGAATTCAGTCTGGCCATAGCTTCCTGTTTCACATGCAACAGAAAGTCAGCAGAAAATTAAGGCAGAAGAGAGGAGTTCAGAGGAACTAATGTTTAACCTTTGGCCAAGCTCAGACAAAGTGCTCCTGAGGACTTTCACAGGGCTGGGTTAACGTGTTGTTCTCAGATGCCTCCCTGACTTCCTGCTTCTGACCAGTGTCAGCGGCAGATGGTCTTTTTTTTTTCGCACGGTCTTTTTTTTTTCGTGTGGTCTTTCTTACCGTAGAGCGAGCAGGAAGTGCCGAATGCCTGCGAGGCAGTTTATTGCGGCAAGATTTACAACACTGTTTCGAGAAGTTAAGAGTTATGCAGCCCAAGTGTGATTTCAGATAGTCTTCAAATTTCAAGGTGTTAATTTAAATGGAAATGAATGCAACTTTTATTTTTCCCTGGCAGCTAGTTAAACTTGGAAGCTTTGTAAAATTTGTTGGTTTTACCTGTGGAGCAACGTTTTACTTCATGCCGAACATCAGTATGCTATGAAGAAGGAGTGACACATCTTTAGATGTTGATCACTCCACTGATTGTTGGGTACTGGAAAAATTAAGGTCAGAGATCAACTCCTCCGTAATAACCTTTTGTGGCATTCAGCTGGTGGCAGAGAGTTCATGTGCAGGATGAAGAACTCATGAAGATTATACCCTTCAAATCAGTGTGTTAGCTTTTCACTTTTCCTCTTCCAGAATAACTTGAATATCATAAAAAAATAGAAGCTCACAGGCACTGGAAAATTCTTAATTAGAATCTCACTGATTAATATTTATTTTTTACTTAGATATGTCATGTATACATATCAGGACCAAGAAAGAATTTTGCTCCAATAGAAAGCCTTGGAATTTTTGCTAAAATCATTAATCTAAGTTATTTGATGAAAGTCTGAAGGAAGCTGAAAGATGAGCACTGTTCTTCTGACTCTGCGATCAACTCCTAGTAGAGTGGCTCTTACGACCTTGCACCCAACACGTCACAGTGGAAACAGGCAGCACCGGAGAGGACTGTAAGGGCCAGGCATGGCTGGACTTCCCTGTCAGGCCTCATAAAACGAGGATCCTCTTTCCTTTCTGTGCTTGGTACCTCAAAGAAAGAACTGGTAAGTGACCACAAAACCTCATTCTTTGTGAATTTCTGTTAATGATGCTACACAGGAAAAATGTATCAGTAATGAGGGCAGGCAGCCATTCAGTTACTGTAGAGGAACAATAAAAAACCAAGTCTGAGCAATGTCTCACATTGAATAATCAACTTTCTGGACTATAGGGCAAAGAACCAGCATTCAGCTGCCACACTGCAATACCAGCTTATGATTAGACAGGCAACATAACGCTGAGGTATCTTAGTTCTTTTTCCATCAAAAATGTTAGGAAATTTGGGGTCTGGTCATTTGCCTTGTTTTAAATAAAGCTCCCTCACAAAGCTGCAGGAACCAGCATTGGTGCAAATGTTTGCCAGAGAGCAAACTAAGGGTGACAGAGGCTGAGCCGAGCTCTGTGGGGCAGGTTTGAGGTCACACTCAGGCCCTGGTATGTCCCGTCCTTTCAATCTCAACACCCCACGACACTGCAGAAATACACAATGACAACTAGAAATATCTTACACTTATTGGAAGTAATCGCATACCTTTTCCAGGGGGTTGGGTTGAAATGTGATACAGTAATTGTTCACTGAGTATAAACTTGCATATTTCAAATAATTCGGAAAGCAATTATTATTGCATACAGCACTTGTGCAATAATAATAGTTGTGTATGATCTCATGAAGGGTTCAGTCATTCAAAGTGCTGAATAGTCTGTGTCCATCAAACAAAATGTTTTCTGTGTCCATCAAACAAAATATTTTAAGGATAGGTTTAGCTTTACAGAAGTAAGTAGTCCAATTGACCTTGCTAAGGCCACTCTACTTAAATGTCAACATGTATCTAAGTGCTTTCCTGGACCAGGACCAGAACATTCTGTCTTTTGTAAGACAAGGCCCTAAGAAGACCTGTTGCAAATGGCTGTAGCCTGCTGAGTCCCAGAAAGGCGAAGTAAAATAAAAAAGGACAGTATCAAAGTATAACACAGTTGTTCATTTATTGAAGGAATGTAGTTTATCATTAATGACTGGCATTACTGCAGAGAGTACTATTACTGTATAAAGGCAGCAATACTAGGGAATGGAATGGAAGCATCATTAGGTATTTGAAACATGGAATGGGCCTGGAAAGCAGAGGGACTTTGAGATCATCATTATCTTGTTAGTAACTCAGAGTTATGGGCTTCTTTGGGACTCGTTTTGCAGTGGGGGACTATTTAGTGCATTACTGCTTCTGAGTCCCAGCTCCATTGTTGAGGGATGTCATATAAAAATTAATACAGCTTCAAAACTGGGTTGCCTGAGGGATGCGGTACATCCTTTCCCTCCTGATCCTTAGCTCTCTGAAGGGTCCTGAGTCCATGAACTGCAGGCCACGAAGGTTTGGTGTGGCCAATTGCTCTTGGGCCCATTAAAAAATGGAAAAATCTAAATACAAGCAATCCTCTTTCTATATTGGTCAAAGTGAATATAATGTGAGCCCAAGCATGCCACTATGAACCAAACAGAATTCCCTCCAGGGCAGCTAACGTAGCAGCGGTCTTGCAGGTCATACACTCAGTTGGTGCAGCCAACCTAACTTCATGCTCATGTATGTAGATAGAGTCTTTAATTTATGTGTAGGATTTCTCAACTGCTGTCTTTTTACAAGGGAAAAAAATCCTTTATGTAATTATTTCTAGCTGAAAGTATGATAAAGAATACCCTGAGAGCCCTAGGTTACAGAACAAAATACAGATACTCAGATAATTTCTGTAAGTTTTAATTAAGTCATAGCTCACAAGATGTAAAATATGTAATGTCAAGCTGCTGCCCAGCACTTCTTGCTTCTCTGGGAATAACCGTCCTCCTGTTTGTATTATATGGACTTTTTGCCGGTTTGACAACCAAGGAACCCTACCTCAACTTATCTAGCGCTACTCTTTTAGGCTAAAGTAAGGCAGAATGGAGGTTGTAGCTAATTATAGTCTGCATTTGAAAGACTAGCAGCTCCAGAGGTAGAATAGTATGTTTTAATACTTGATGGATATGTAATGTCAAACTGTTGTATTAAAGTGTAAAATCAGGATGGAAGCTTTCCTTTGCCTGGCAGATATTTCAGAGAAATTTGAGCTAGTGAACTGAAAGGTCAGTCTTTAACTAAGAAAAGAGAGAATTACTACGCAGTTTGTGTATCTTACATTACTTCTGTTTAAATTTAAAAATATACTAGACAATTTCAGGAAAAGTAGTTCACATACAATGAAACCATCTTAATGCTTTAGGATAAGATTTTTTTTTTGCTGAATTCATTTTTGATTCCCACTGGATTTGTAAGTCATTTACATATTAAAATCTTAACTTGATTCCAAACTCCAGAAATTCAAATAAAGTACTTATTTATGGAACCTACTGTTTTTCTGGCCAATTTTTCTCTTTTCCTTGGTCAACTCATGTTTACATTTACAACCAGTATTTGTGAGGTGTTTCCCATGCTTAGCACTGGGAAACAGTGCTGTATATTGTTCTTTAACTTTATTTGGTCCTTTCTTATAGTTCGTCTTGCTGGAAACATCCATTTCATCTCCTTCACGTAACTTCATATATTTTTTTTCCAGAGAAAAGAAAATAGTCATGAACATGTGTGTGTGTGTGCATAATCATCATCCAGAGACCATGCTGATAAACAATGTGAAACAAAGCATTATTAATAATTCAAGAAGCTAGATAGGGAAAAAAAAAAATCTAAAGAAACTGTTGGTTTTTTTTTTTTTCCAGTTGAACAATATTTAAACATTTTAAGTGGTACCTCCTTGGTCAGAAGTAATGTCTGAAATCAGTAGAATTGAAAGTTCTGAGATAATTGGTCAGAAAAAGAGCTGAACTTAGTTCTAAAAAGTTGGGATAAACACACCTGCACTTCTAAATGCCCAGGGAGCCTTTGTGAGGCTTTAAAAGGCAGGAAGTTGAGTAAATCAATCCCTGAATTTCATTGCCTATCTTATGTTAAAATGCTGCACTTAATGAAGATTAACCAAGATAATTTTCCTTTCATTGACGCCATCACCCCTTACACCTGTACAGAATAATTTATGTAAAATGGCTGGTATTATTATACTGTCTCTTACTTGAGACTTCAAATAAGATTAAAGTGTATGAGGTGCCTTGAGATAATTAAAACAAATGAAAATAGAAAGATGCAGACTGGTAGAAATCAGTGAAGCCCATTGATGTACACTGGCAGATCCTCTGGGCACATGCAGTGCTTCAGTTCTTCACTGCTCTTTGTCCTAAATTCCTTCTAGCTACACACATAAGCACCAGAAGACATTTTTCTAGAGAAGAAAGATGAACAAAGTGCTTAGAAAGGGAGTCAGGAATTTTGGAGGGCCTGAATCCATTTTCAACTGTTAGACATTTCCTAAATTACCTAGAGGATGTATATGTGGGGTTTTTTTTGTGAGGAGATGCAAGATCACGCTGTTGGTGTCCCAACCTGGATGTCTATGTGCCAGCTCTGAACTAGATGATGCCATATATTTATACAGTGTCAGCGGCAGGGAGTCTTGATCTTGACTGGTGCCTTTAGTCTTTTCCGTAATGCAGGTACAAATAACTTTAATTAAAAAATTATTAAAATCAGTAATCTGATCTTCTTCATAGATATGCAAATTCATGTTCTCTTTCTTGCTTAAGAAGAACTTAGGAACTTAGAGGGGCAAAAAAGGAATTTTAAATGGAGCAAAACCCCAACATCCTCTTTCACTAGAAACTGACTTACTGAAATGACTAATGCCAACTAGTCAAGAAGCATGTATTTAGGCCTCAGCTGCTTCCACTGGACAAAATGCATACAGACTACCTCAATGTTAGCAATGTCTGAGAGAAAATCCTTTCTTCAGCCTGTGTCTGTTAGTTCCTCATTGTATCTGAAGGTAAGGAGCTCTTACATTCATAATAATTTCATGAGATTCGTCTGGTTTTCTTCTTCCCCTGTACAGTCATAATCCTTGACAGCTAAGTAAGTTCTTTAAATTTTATTTTAATATTGTATCTCAAGACATTCTTTGCAATAGTATTTTTTTCTTTCATCTGATCAGCCTTTTTTTCATTCCCTTCTGTCCTCTTCTGTCTTCAATTCTGTTTTCCAATTCCAGTGGCTAACAGTTCTTACTCCCTTTCTCCTACTATGCCTTTCCATTTACCAATTCCTTGACTTTATCTCCCTCTCCAATTTCAGCTTGCCCTTTACCTCACAGTTCACTCTTTTATTTTCCTCTGTCACCACATTAGTGCTATGGAATATCATGACAGTAATCCTGAACTTGTTATATGCAAATGTTAATACTTTTTACCATTATGTCCTTTTGTCCTTTGCTGTCCCTTTTCATTAATTTTCTTAATTCATCCTCTTCCCCTATATACTATTTTCCTAACTTTCCTGAGGTTTATTACTTGGGCAGTGACTCAGGAATGCTCAGAGGATCAAACTCGGTTGTAGATTTTTATCTTGGATGGAGAAGGAAGAAGCAATTTGTACAATGAGTTCAAGGAAAGTGAAACATACAGATTCCTAACAGAAAGAAGGAGCTGAATGGGAGAATGAAGGACTTAGTGGAATGACAGCTGGAACAGCTTTGTTTTCACAGCCTCCTGATACACGCAGGCAAAAAAGTGAGCAAACTAGAAATTCTCCAAGTACTGCTTAGTCTGATCATTATCCCACTACAGAGTCCCCCTCCTGTTGACTCTTCTTCCAGGAGTACATTGCCATAGCGAAGAACAGAAGTGGGGAATTTCCCTTCTTGTTTCTGCCAGAAAAAAAATGTAGTGCTTTCCCCTTACTTCAGCTGCTGCTTAGTCAGAAAATGAAGTTGCCGTATATTAACAGTGAGGTTTTGTATATATGTATTTATCTGAAAATCCAGAGAATATGGGGAAAGCTACATTAACAGTCAGGACCCTGATTTTCATGGATGGTTTATGCAAAATAGAAATGTTTCAGAGAAACTAAGAAAAGTATTTTCTGCCTGCTGCACTCCTATCAGTTTGTGGTAATGGTACAATAGATGCTCAGTTAAGGTCTTCTGACCAGATGAAATACCACAAAGCTATTTCTAGTCAGGAAGTTTTGAATATGCATGTGAAAGCATCTATAAATATGGTAACTTATTAGCATTTTTAGAGCTAAAAATAAAGAAAACAAATATGACTGTTGACTTATGCTTCAGAAGTTGAAAGATTAGGTGGAATTGACTTCTGTTTAAGACCTATACTGGTCAGTGCAACATACCTAAGCCTATACCATCCCTATGGGACAAGAGCTGATGCTAATTTTACAGATGTGAGTAATATGAAAGAAATTAATGAGGCTAAGGAACTGCATTACAAGCTTTAGTACAGGATACAATCTCACTGGCTGTTCTGATGCAGCCTACCAGTCTCCACGTCAAACAGCATGGAAAACTATGTTCCTCCATGTGTTAGTAACCTTTTTTAGAAATAGTTTCAAATAACTTGTGCTGCGTGCTTTTTCTCAAATGACTGAAAGGAAATGCATTTATGTCTTGGGTATGATGAGTTTAATCAACTCCTGTTCCCCTTCCATGTCTTTTGTGGGCATATACTGAGAATACCATATGATTTCTTGTAATTGAGGAAAGTTTCTAGGCTAAAGTGAATAATGTGGATTTTCACTGCCATTCATTAAAAGAACTTCATTCCTCTTTTATGCCTATCTTTTTCTCTTTCTGTGGTATTGTGTGTCGTAAGCTTTCTAACAAGACAAACTGACACCAGCTTATAGTTAACTGCTTATCAGCAGAAGCGTGTATGTGTTAACTTTCCTATTATGTCTTCAAAGTGAAGACATAACACACTGCAATTCCAACTAAGCATGCATATACCCAGTGTTTACCCTCATGGACATGATAAAATGAAGACAATTTTAGAAGGAACTTGGCTGACAAAAGTCAACCTATTTTATTTTCTCACTCTCCTATAAATGCAAGAGATGCAATTTTCCTCAAAGCAGTGAAACTGTTTAACATTCTGCTATGAAGAGAATTCACAAAGCATGTCATCCTGAAATTGCAAACTAAAAGCTTTATGCTTTTTCTATGTGATAAGTTAATGAAAGATGTTGACCAGTATTACCACTTTGGTTAGTTTGCAAGAGAAAAGTTTAGGTTGGAAGAAGTTATAAAAGCTCATTGTGGGCTATTTTATTTGCATGCTCCTGTAATAATAGAGTCAGATGCTTCAAATTACAAAAATAGATGACTTATGAAATGCCTTATGTCCCAGAAGTCAAATGCCTCTGTACATATCCAACAGTTACTAACAAATATAAGGAAGGACAACATGAAATCCAATCCTTTGCAGAATTCTGGCTCTCAGCCCATTTTGTAACTCTGTAACTTCTCCTTATAGAGGGCAGAGTACAACACCGGGAGATGGCAAACAGTGTTTGTATGCTATTTTTAATGATGCATCAGAAACACTTCAAGAACAGTTTTGTTATTGCAGGCTCTCTGGTAAAACATATGTGCCTCAGCTAAAATGCGCATGATGCAAGTCTTACCCACTGTGTCTGTCTTTCCTAGTAGAAGAAAATACAAATTTTGCTCCACAGAAACCTTACCCAGTATAACCTCAAATATTATTGTTACAAAGTAAGTTTTTCCAAATGGTAGTACTAAAATCATGTGATTTTCAGCTTTTTCAAGAGTGGCAAACAAACAACGTGCTATTAGAATATGATAATCTCTCATTTCCAGTTAAGATAACTTCAGGATCCCCAGCAGAGTTACTCAAAACTAGTGCCTAGGACAAGACTTTCAAGAGAGACTTAATTTATAAAATCATAGAATCATAGAATTGTTAGGGTTGGAAGGGACCTTCAAAGGTCATGTAGTCCAACCCCTCTGCAAGAAGCAGGGACATCCTTGACTAGATCAGGTTGCTCAGAGCCTCATCCAACCTGGCCTTGAACGTTTCCAGGGATGGGGCATCCACCACCTCTCTGGGCAACCTGTTCCAGTGTTCTACGACCCTCATCGTAAAAAAATTTTTCCTAGAATCTATTCTAAATCTACCTCCCTCTATTTTAGGGATATAATTACTCCTAATCCTGTCTCAACAGGCCCTACTGAACAGCCTCTCCCCATCTTTCTTGTAGGCCCTCTTGAGGTACTGGAAGACCGCTATCAGGTCTCCCCGGAGCCTCCTCTTCTCCAGGCTGAACAGCCCCAACTCTCTCAGCCTGTCCTCATACGAAAGGTGCTCCAGCCCTCTGATTATCTTCGTGGCCCTCCTCTGGACCCTCTCCAACCGGTCATGTCAAACTGAGGCCTTAAGGAAGCCTGATGTTCAGACAGTCTTTAATCTCTGCTCTTTAACTTTCCATTACAGTGGCTAGCTCACTACTTCAAAAGGCAGGGAATACTGTTGCTCAGTTTTGAAAAATCTTGACCTTTTCTTAAGTATTTAAACAAAGAGTCTCATTTTCAAAGCAATGTGATTTAAAGCTACATTGCAAACAACTAACCCCGCAGCATGATAGTCTTAACAGACAGTTTAGAGAAGAACTTTTGAATGATCCCAATTTGGAAAAAACACTCCTCCTGGATTCAATAGTCTGTAGGGGAAGAGCTGATTTACTGTTAAGCTCTTGTTAATCCTCAGCCGTCAAATTTAGTGGGCTGGTAGCCAAACTAATTGGCGTGATAGGTAGGGTAGAAAGTAAACATTCCTTAGGCTGCAATTAATAGGCTAAAAGGGTTGATTAAAAAAAAAAAAATCCTCATTCTTCCCACTAGTACAATGAACTTTTCAAAATTACAATTAATTTCAAGTGCACAATATTAACAAATGCTTCCCAGTAAACAAATCTGTCAATTTAGCCTAGGTTTGCCTACCTACAGTTTTGCTGTCTTCAGTGCACATCCATTCATATTCCCCTACTTGTACTGTCTGCTCTTTTTATGTGCATACGACACCTGCACTTTACAGATGTTGTATACAATAATGCATTATTTATAGCTAAACTTTGCTTTGGATTAATTATGAATTAGATTCTGACTGTAATGGGACTGCTTAAACATGTATACTTAATTATAAACAAGTATAATAAACAAGTATGTGCAAGGCTGTGACCTGAACAATCAAGTCAGGCAATTAAAAAAATTATCACTGGAACTGTAGAAATATTTATAATAATGAAAAAACATATTCCAGGCAGAGATGTCAGAAAAGCAACGTTTAAACAAGATAATTGCTAATTAAAGTTTTTCATGTCTGGAATAAAAAATATTTAGAATATTAGTAATAATCTGGTATTTGGTTTATTTAAATACTGGTCATTTAGTCACTGGTTAGGGGTTTAAACATAGCCTGTTTCTTGGCAGGCTTCTACTGCCACACTATTTGAGTTAGAAAAGTTCAATAGGTAATATTAGCTTAGCTGTGGAACTCTGATATTTAACAGGATTTTATGAAAATAGCTAATATGTGCACATGACAGCAAGTTATCGCAGTTAAATATTGTCACAGAGGTGTCTTTTGATTCCATTATAATCCTTATTTCATTTAACAATTAAACCAATAGAGCCTGCTGAGGCCACTATTGAATAACAATGACGAGAAAGTTTCTTCACCCCATGGTCTTCAAAAAGTTGCGGCAAAGAAAGTATACGGTTTATGTCAGTATAATATGAACTACGTTGGAAACCTCAGCCCACTGAGATAAACAAGGTCTCTACAGAGCAGCCCAATCTTGGTGGCCATTTCTGGGACTTTACTTTATCAGAAAGTTTTGTATATGTATACATTTGTATACTTCATTTTGTATATGGAAGTATTTTTCAACTAAATGCATTCAAAACACAACTGAATAAACACTTTGTTAAGGTAAGGAAATTCTGTAAAACAGAATGAGGCAATAATAAAAATCAATGAACGGTCATCAGAAGAAAATTCAGCTTCGGAGCAATAATATTTGCTACCCTCATCTTTCTAGCACAACCTTTCTAGTTTAGTGTCTGATATAATGTTTATATCAGTAACTAAATTAAAGTAATTAGAATAAGCATAATGCCGGTACTATTACATTGACTTGCAGGCATGTGTCCTTAAGATGAGGTTCAGAAATTTTACTGGTTCCTTTGTATTAAATCATCATTATTGCAGCCAAAAGTCTGGCAATGTCTGCAGGTCTTGATATCATTCATTCCAGAACTGCCAAAGCTAAACTTAAATTATTTCTTTTTCAGTGGTGTTATCTTGTTTTTTATGCAGGTTGGACAGATAAGCGGAGTTGAAAAGGGAGGGTGTTTTTTTTCTTCTTTTTTTTTTTTTTCTCTGAGACAGGACTGATTCTGCTAAAGGCTTTAAACTTGGTAGTTTAGTATGTGCATCTTAAGTAGCAACATGACAGAAAGCACACATTTTCTTCCTCATCAGCTTACTGGCAACGCTCTGTGACAAATGATTCTAATAATCTGTTGTGTGTAAATCTCATCCTCCAGAAGAAAGAGCAATGATCCTGATGACAAGGTGTCTCCTGTAGGGATCGTTTGTGATGTGCGCAGATGCAATACTCAACGTTCCTTTAATATTCAAGGCTGCCTTTTCCTACTTAAATGGCAAGGCAAGATGTTCAGGCAAGAGATGTTCAGATAAGGGCAAGTGGTAAAATCACTGTATCTCCAGCTAACGAATAACACAAACTTTGGCTATTTCCAATGCCAAGTTTAATATTGGTGTCCCTCAGTGTTTACAACCTAAATCCTGTAAATGTCTAGATTTTCATCTAAACTTAAGCATTGTTAATAGTTTGATTAAAACTGGGACCATATACACCAGTGATGTAGCAGTGTCAGGTTCTGAACTTCCTTGACCCACTAGAAATGATACGGAATAAATAATATCTTCCAAGTAGATTCAAGTAGGAATCCTCCAAGTAGGCTTCCTCCAAGCTGGATCATACTTCATGGTCCTTTGTTCCTACAGTGACGAGCACCATTTTCCAGACTTGCAGGCAGAATATCGCCTGCAAGTCTTGGACCAGAGATTAATGATTCATTACATGTAATTATTATGCACCTGAAGCAGATTTATTCCATTGGGAGTGGTGTGGCACTTCCATGATACAAAACCAAGCCGGTTCCTGGATCTTAGTTACTAGACCTGTTACCTCAAGGGTGAGTTGTTTGGTCCTTTCCTTGCTACCAAGACAATGATTTAATAACGCCCATGAGCAGATTACTGCTAAACTACAGTCACATTCCCACTTGTGCTTCATCTTTTCTGGGTTGGTAACTCTCAGTTTCCTTTCTATGGTGTGGCACAGCTTCCCGAGCGAGGAAAGCACTCTCACCAGAAGCGGTCTGTATGTTGGCAGCTGTCTGGTGGCAATGGGGACACAGATGTGAATCCCTTCAGGAAAAGAGAGGATAAAATAAGGGCTCTCGCGCTCCAAGCGATCTAATCACTAAACACTGACAGCAGAAGGCATCGCCCCTGCAGCTCTCAGTGCTTCGGAGGAGTGAGCTGTCCCTTGCTGTCCCGAAGAAGATGGAAGTACTTTCCCTTTGGAGGCAGCTTTGGGCTGAGGGCCACCAACGGACTGCTCTGCAGTCCATGGTAAAGCCCAGGAGCTGCAGGGCAGGACTGAAAAGGTACTCTTCACTCCATGTTTCCCCCCTGTTGATTCCGCACCAGCACACCGAAGGGACGTATTTTTGCTGCCTTATTCTAGGTAGCTGCAATAGATGTCCAATCTCTGGTGCCAAGGCTCCAGACTCAGCCAGCCATCTCCAGAGGGCAACTGGGGGAACCTAAATTAAAAGTGTAGTGCTTTCATCCCACTATAATCCCAGACTAGTTCCTGTATTAAGCACTTCAGCCAAATGCTGAAGGTCAGATGGCGTGGGCTGTCTTAGGTGTCTCTGCTCAGCGTGACTCTTCGCACTCCTGTTCCTGCGATTCCTAATTTTGCCTGTGCTCTCCACATAGCACCTCCCTGGCTAATTCAACTTCTGAATTTCAACCAGAGGGGCCAAGTGCCTTCAGCTACGGCATTTCATTTCCCTTTATTCAACTTCAACGTGAAATACCAAGCTCTTGCAAGACACAGCCGTGTCAAAAGGTGACAATAAACGTGCAGCTCTTTTGAGCGATTCCTCACGCACCGAGCCACCCGTGTTTGTCTCGTCGCGAACGTAAACAAGGACGTATGGGGTCTGTGAGGGAACACCGGCCATGCTTGCTTTGTTGTGGACCCACTTCTTGCGCTAACCAGCGAGTTACGGTTTTCACGAAGCTCTCCTTATCCCGTCCCCTCGTCTTTCCTTTATCCGTTAACGGACCCAACGGGGCTCCCGCCCGCCCTCAGCCCGGGAGAAGCCGGGTCACCTCACGGCCGTTGGGCCGCTACCGCTCCTCCCGCCCCTCCTGCCCGCCCGGGCGGCCGGCGCGGCCCGTCGGAGGGGCGGCCGGGGGGCGCGGAGCCCCGACAGGCGGGGTGGAAGGGGAGCCGCCGTCCGGTGCGAGCAGTGCTGCGCCGAAACCCCCCCGCTCAGGGGTGGAGAGGGGGCAGCGAGGGGAGGATGTGGCCGGGCGCGGGAGCGGGGTTTTCTGTGTTATAGCAGGGAACGTGCGGAGTGAACCAACGTGCGGAGTGAACCCTCCCGCGGCACCGGGGCGAGGAAAGCGACGCGCTGCAGCGGGCGGGCGCAGGTCCTGCCCTCCGGCGGCGCGGCCCCGGGCTGCCGGAGGGGGGTGCTGGCGGCGGGGCCGCCCAATCCGCGCGGGGCCGGCCCCTGTGATTGGCAGCGGCGGGCGGAGCGGGGACGG
>WHYT01016664.1:279956-309350 GCA_009806455.1 Tetrax tetrax | reverse complement strand
GGCTGTCAGGTTTCGTGTCTTTCCCTTCCCCAGGTGCCGAAGGACTGGTGCTCGCCCAGACGTCACCCGGGCGTTTGTCCCTCTCCTGGAGCTACGCGGCCTCCAAGCTGCCAAATGCGCGGAGGGGAGAGACTTTTGCTTAAAATCCCCCGATCGTAAATACACAGAAAGCGGAAGGAGAGGCACCGCCGAGCAGCTGCAGGAGGAGGGGAGGGGGACAGCGATACCGTTGCTGCTGTAGTCAGGGAGGCTGATGGCGGAGTTTGGCAGCGGCGGCGGCACCGGCGGCGGGGGGCTCCCGTCCTCCCCGGGGCCGGGCCAGGGGAAGGTGGCCTTCAAGGCAGGAGATGGAGAAGGAGGAGGAGGCGGAGGTGGTGGTGGTGGTGGCGGCGGCGGCGGCGGCGGGAGATCCCGCTTTGACAGTGGAGGCAGCCGGGTCTCCAACGGGGACTGTGTCCTAGCAGGAGCCGGCGAGGAGCCGGGATCAGCTCCTCCTGCCAGCCCGGAGAGCAGCAGCAAAGAGAGAGGATTTTCCACCGGTCAGCAACGGGAAGGCAAACCTGGCATCCCCCGGAGGAGCAGCATAATTAAGGTAAGAGCACTTGCTCCTCCTCATCGAGGTCTTGGTGGCTCTTTCTCTGTGACACAGGCAGGGAGATGCTGGCAATAGATTTGGCTCGCAGAGCCTTGGCTCTAGATGAAAGGATAGGCGGCTTTTTTCTTTCTTCCCGCCCCCCCAATCCCCGTTGTGAGGGGACTTGCTTTTTCCTTTGTCAGAAGTGGACAGCAGTGAGAGGATGGCTTTATACACATCCACGCTTGGGTGTTGTGGGTGGTGTCATGTTTTGAGGTTTATTACAACAGAAGGCTCTAACTCCTCTTGGAGAAGGTGAGAGAAACTAGCAGGCTTGTAAAAAGACAACATGGGCACCAGCCTGGCAGTGGGAAACATGGATTACATGGTATGCTTGTTATTTGGGATGCACCTGTGCAGAGTAATTTTGTGGTTCCATTGGCTTGTGTGTGTGACAGGCACACAGCAGGTGATGAGAGATTCGGGATCTCATTGGGCTGGGGGTGGGAGAAGGTAGAACAGGGAGCATTTTTCTTGTTAAAAGTGACAGCTCGTTGAGCAGTAGGCTGTGTTGTACTTCACCTATAGAAATATCTTTATTTATGCTTAGCTCTGCATATTCTACATGCTAATGTCTTGGCTTGAAAAGTAGGGGTGAGCATCAATGGCAAAGTGTAATTGGGAAAAAAGGAATGAGAGTGTTTTTAATACAGTTATTTATACAAATACAGTTGTTCTCTCTTCTTAAATCCACGGTTCCTGAGAGATGACACTTTATCTTGGGCTAGCTTTCCCAACTCCAGTGAAAAGATTGAGGGGACATAGAGAAATTACTCCATCGGTATAACGGCTGTACGAGCCGTCAAAGGAAGCATAACTTCAAGCACTTAATAACTGAGTTTAATCAAGATCAACTAGATCACAATCAAGCTAGATTTGTTGTCGTCTTAGACATTTACATGCCTCCAAAATCAGCGTATGAAGTACTGTTGGCTGGACGGCAGAAAAACATGTGGGGAAATTCAAGACTAGCAGTGTATCTCAAGTTGTGTTACTGTCTCCTGGACCTTGATATGAAAACCAAGGGGAGAGCAAGGGCAGGCAGCAGTCGAACACATCTAACAGCCTGCACCCACCCTTCCTGTTCGACAGTGATACTGGGCGTGTACGTTTGTGTGTGTGTGGTGTGTTAAATAAATTATAACAATAGACAGGGGGCAACTGAGCTTGGTGTTGGAATAACTTAATATTTACTGGATTTGCCAGTGTTGTGTTTTTTTTTTTTCTTTCTACAGATCTGATATTTCCTAATGCTGTTTTGTATCCTCTGTCGTAGCCCAAGAAAGATGCTAGTGTTGTTGGCAGTGTGTATCATGCCGTCATACGAGTTTGTAGTGCGTGATTTGATCATGCAGCAGCCTCTCCAGGGACCAAACAAGGATACAATACCTAGGGTTTTGTGATGTATTAAGATCAAGAAGCATGAGATAAGGAAATATGTTTTGGATTACATTTCGTTAATACCTAAGTCAAAGTTCTTAGTTTCTACAGAAGTAGAATATAAAATTGGAATATAAAATTATTCACGTTTCTGGTATTATTACTGATGAATACCATTTTGCAAATGTGAAGAGTAATCTGTTCGGCTGCCGAGAACCGATTACTCTGTGTTATCATTTGAATAGCTATGACATGAGTGGAGAAATCTGACAACACTACATTTGAAGTTATGTGGTCCATATTTATTTAAGATATGACTAGGAAAAATCACTTGTCTTCACGTACAGTGGATATTCTTCTACCTGCTTCGTTCAGCAGTTCACAGGTAGTTTGAGTCTGGTTGCGCAGGTGCCTAGTTTTTGAGATCTAACCTTTTGGAAAATCTGGCCTGCGTAGTAAACCTTAAGATGCTTCTTGTTTTCTGCTCTTGCAGAGCAGAAGTCTGTAAAACAGAGTGGAAAAAGTAAAGCGTAATCTATTTTTGGAAAGTGTTCCTGGAGTTTTAGTAGCTTACATCAATGACGTAAAACTGCTCTTAAAGAGCATAAGGAGTAACCTCAGGAAACAAGTCTGTCCCACGCAGATGCAGATTTCATACCTTCATGCAAAATACAGCGTTGTTAGTTGATCTGTAAAATGCACGTTTATGGAATATCTGATACTTTAAATGTTTTGCCTACTGACTACAGCGTAGGCTTTTGAGTCACGAACAGAAAATCGACATTTGAATAATAGTTCCAGTTCAGATTAAATTCTTTAGAACTGCACGTTTGTGCATGAAAATCAGGAGCACAGAAATGTATTTTTATTTTGGTTTTAGTCTGTGCTTCCATTGGTTGTCTATTTTCGTAGCTCTTCTCAGAGCAGTTGCTGCCTTTTTTCATTTCTTGCTTGCAATCTCTATTCTTTCTCTTTTTTCCACTGGTTCCATTTTTTTTTCCTTTTTATTTATTTTGTGCACCTGCATCATTTTGACTTTTTCTTTCTTGTTTGGTACAAGAGCATATACTGTTTGAGGTTGAAGTGTCATCTGTGATGGTGACAGGCGGTAGGGCCACTACTACTGGAAAAACTAATATAATCTTCATACCGTGCTATTTTTCTTGACCTTTCACTCTCGTATATAAGCTGCATTTAGGCTGAAGGTGTTAAAGATTGTACCCCTCGTTTGTAGCAATTTTTATGGAATAGCCTATTGCATTGCTTACGTTTGCTGAAACAAAGGTGAGGGTGAGGGACTAGTTTGTAGAGATTTTTTCACTTTCTATTTCTTGATCTCTGTGTTTATGAGATTCTGGTTCTTCAGAGGTGACAGTGATGACACATTGTGTATTCATGGGATTAACGCTCTTCAGATACCTGACTTGTGAACCAACTTATGTACCACTTATTTGTATGTAGTGGGTTTTTTGTCACTGTTTCGTTTCTCTATAATATTTTCCATGGTGCAACTAGCTATGGTTTTCTATAATGTAATTTCCTATAGCAGTTCCTATAATATTCTGTAAAATGAATTTACAGTGAGTCCATCTTGCAGTTCAAAGTGGATTTAAGCATCCTGTGAACTTCTCTTAGCTGCTCTGACAGTTGGCAATGAGCTTGCTTTATTTTTGTCTGAGGTTCCTTTGCATCTTTCTTAAGGAGACTTTGAGGTGGTAGGAGTTTGAGAATCTTTAAGGCAACAAACGACTTGTCGTGTGTATGTTTCTTCAGAGCTGCTTATTTCCAGGGGTCTGCAATAACTGCTTATGGAACCTCACAGTTTGCCAAAACTATAGACCTGGGCAGAAAGAGATCCAGCAGGATAAATATGTCATTATTAGGAGAGGTGTTACAGTAATAAAATGAGAAGACGTATACTTGGGAGAGACTGCAGTTATTTAGAAAGACGAAGATAAACAAATGGAGAGAGGTGGCTTGGCATTCTGTGAACAGGAGTGTTCTTATCAGCATGTGTCTGGAAGCAAAGTCCAGGGCTTTTTTTTTTTTTTGCATATAGTAACACTGATCTCAGTGTCAATACATTTCTTGGCTGATAGCTTAAACAAATTTGTATCTCCCTTTTTTATTCTGGGTGTGGACTCAAGCTTTAATTTTGTAAAGTCATGCACTTGCTGAGCATTAGCAACTCCTAAGTTCCAAAGTCTGTGTGAAGACAGAAACCAAATTTAGCAGGTAGATATTCTAGGGTATAATTTTCAGCAGAGCTTTGCTTTTGAAACTGAACATTCTTATGTCTGTGTCTTTCTGCGACTGGGGAATTCTACAGCATATGCATCAAGATTCTTACAGAAATGCCAGCATACATTATTGTCTTCTTCAGTCTTCTATGATCTCTAGTTCTTACCGTATACCTGTTTGTATCAAGTGTACAAAATGTGAAATATGGGGAGTGTTATGCAGTGTTTTCTACCCCTGTGGTTGTTCTAAAGGCTTTAATAAAGCCTTTGGCGTACCTGATTTTCAGTCACCTTTCATATTGGGAAAGAAACCTGTGTAGTGATGCTCTTGAGCTATTTTTTTTATATGCCTTTATGCCCAAGTAACTTTTCAATGTGCTAGACATTTTCAAGTAAACATGATTGAGCAGTCACAGGCTCAAAGGTGCTAAGGCTCCTTAAGTTCAAAGAAAACAGCCATGTACAGGAAAGAAGGAGAAAACTAGCAAGTATTTTATTTCTCCACGTCCTTTTCCCTTGGAAACAAAATAGTACAGTATGAGCTGAAATCTTCCTCGTTACAGAAGATCTGTGTGGAGGAAAGACCTGAATGTCCTAACATTCTAACATAACAGAAGATACTTTACTCAAAGCACATGTGCTAATTGATACAAAAATTGACGCCACAGAAAAAGCACGTATTTAGGAAACAAGGCTGTGATAGTTGAACTACTCCTACGTCTTACCTTGGGCAGGCTTTCAACTAGACAACCAAAGCGCAGATTTTTCTGAGGAGCTGTTTCTGGATTTGTTTTGTGTTGTTTGTTTCTTAGTTTCTTCTGTTGATTTGTTGTAGATCCATTTCATCTCTTTGTTTTGTCAGATAGTATGAGAGATCTGAATGGCTAACTGCAGCTTGGTAAATCCGGGAGCTTCCTTTCAGAGGATACTTTCTATTTCATTTGTGGAACTCTCAGCTACACTATAGACAGTTAGCAGCACCCATCAGTATTTGTATTCCTTCTCCTTCATCCTCTACTTCTTATTGTGTACTGGCGTACTGATTTTTTAAAATATAATCTATGTGTTGAAACTGTACTTAACACCATACAGTACCTACCTCTTCCTAAATCACTTTTTTTTTTTTGTCATACAAAAGCTGTATACCTTAAGTATTTGCATATAGTGTCATATATATACATTAGACATAGATCAGGCAGTTTACTACTTGTTAACAGTGACACTGGACTGAGATACGTCACAGCCACTGAGTGGGTATGTTGTGCATGGCATTTGGTATATGTTTTTGTTTGCACTGTACATTCTGTAGATCGCAATAATCAAAATTTTATTTGGATATATGGAACACAGTTAAGAAAAAAGAAGATATTTGTAGAAATGTATGCATGAGGATACTCACTTTACTCAAGTTCAGTGCGTAATTTAGTTAGATTATGTATTATAGCCCATGAAGAGAAAGTATTTTTTCCAAAAGATGACTTGGAACAGGAGCTTAATTTGGATGAATTTAGCTTCTCTGACTTCTCTTCTGGAAGAGCTTATCTGTCTATTTCTGTTTCCTGAGTAAAGAGCTTGGCTAGCGTGAATAATTGCAACTCCTTCACCCCCTCCACCCCCAAATCCTTAGAATATCCCCAAAACATGTTCAGTCTGTTCAGTGGTGAAAAATCAACTAATGGAATTTAAAAGTCATTATGAATACCTGATTTTTTTTTTTTAATGCCTATTAATCAGGCTTGATCAAAGATACGACTATTAGTTTAGACTTTTTTTTTAAATTAGGAATTAGAGCAGTGGTCTGCTACCCGTGGCTCACAGATAATACATTGCTCCCGTGATTTGATTGCGTTCATGGAAGGTTAAAACATTTAAACTGAGACTGACAGGACAGTTAATTGCGTAGTTTCCCAGCCTTTGCTGGTCCATGGGTGATATTGATGTCTATTTTTCTATTATTCTCACTGACTTGATTAAAAAAACCCCTTAAATAAAATTTGCTGATTGTCTGTCTTTAAGGGCCAAATTAAGTTAAAACACGTATTACAGTACCAGTACACCGAATCTGAAATGTTTATCTTTGCACACAAAAGTGGGATTGTGTACAAAAATCAGAAATCTAAATGTAAGTAGACTAGCAGGTAGATTTTTTGGGAAGAAAGGTGTATAATAATTTATGTTTAACATACATGGAGAAGAGGAGAATATGATAAAAAGCAGCAGCGTATGTCTTGAAGAATATTTAAAAATAGGGCTGGAAGAGACCTCAAGAGGTCAGTCTACTCTGCTCCACTGCTCTGCCATAGTTATCAACTGTTAATAAATTTCATTATGATTCTCTTTGTCTTTTAATCACCTTTTGTTCTTTTGTTTGTCATCCTTCTATGCAGAACTGCTGGCTCATTATTTCTCTTTGTATATGGGCAAAAGCAATCATCTGCACAGAGTTTAAAAGCTTGTACTTGTCCTGCTGACCACATTCTAATTATTTCAGATCGTATCTTCAGTTTGTTGAGTTATTTCTGATTTTAACTTACCTTCTGACAGGCATGCAGCTCTCCCATCTTCAGGTGAACAGCCAGTTTTAACTATGCTCAGATTTCCATCATACAATAATACTTTTTTTTTTTTTTTTTTTTTTTTTTGTCTTTTCTTCTTACCAGCATTATTAGTTTGCCTGCACTAGAAAAGACAGAGCGTTATAAGATTTTGTGCATGCTTTGATGTGTTAGCATCCATGTATGTGAACATATCCCCATCCTTTGCTGCCCTTTTACTTGTAGAATAGGAGAGGAAGAATGATTGTGCAAGTCTGCAGCAGCAGAACGATCTGTGTGGTTTTTGTTTCATGAAGCACCTCTTATGATGGAAAATCCTGCATGCTTTATATATTTCATTACAAAGTTCCCAATAACAAAAGTGTTTTACATTGTCTGACAACTGTTTACTTTAATTGCATTCCTTAAAATAAAGTGTAAACGATTTTTTAATTTAAATTAAAAAGAAATTAATTCAATTGCTTAATTCTTTGTATTATTAAAGTGTAATTTGGACTAAAAGGACAGGAATTCAACTTGCTGTCAAAGCTTTTGTTTAGATTGTTTTCTTCCTACAAGTTATTGTTGGTGGTTTTAGGATAGGCAGTTGTTTATTGAGTTAGGCAACTCCTGTAAGTGGTATAGGGACAATTTTTTTTTTTTTTTTTCAAAAAGCAAGACAGCAACTTTATATATTTTACCATGCTTTTTCCTTCAATGTATTAGAAGCAAAATTAATATCTTCCATGTACATATTGTAGAAAAAGCTAGTATCTGAGTTGCTGAAATAATACTTAAATTCATGCAATAGTTAGGTGTTTACAAATATGTTTTTGCTACATAAGGCAGGAAAAACTCAGTAATAGTTGGAAATAAATTGCTTCACAAAATAGCTTGAATCAATAGAAACATGTTTTGCCATTTACAGAACATGGTCACTGTTGTGGTTTAACCCCAGCTGGCAACTATGTACCATGCAGCTGCTCGCTCACTCCCACAGTGGTGTTGGGGAGAGAATCAGAAGTGTAAAAGTGAGAAAACTCATGGGTTGCGATAAAAACAGTTTAATAGGTATAGCAAAAGCTGCACATGCAAGCAAAGCGAAACAAGGAATTAATTCACTACTTCCCATCAGTAGGCAGGTGTTCAGCTATCTCCAGGAAAGCAGGGCTCTATCTCATGTATTGTTTACTTGGGAAAACCACAGCTGTTAACCGTGAACGTTCTCCACCTTCCTTCTTCCCTCAGCTTTTTATGCTGAGCATGACATCATATGGTATGGAATATCCGTTTGGACAGTTGGAGTTGGGGCTGTCCTTGCTGTGTCCCCTCTCAACTTCTGTGCACCCCTTGCCTACTGGCTGGTGGGGTGGTGTGAGAGGCAGAGAAGGCCTTGGCTCTGTGTAAGCACTGCTCAATGATAACTGAAACATCTCTGTGTTATCAACATTGTTTTCGGCACAGATCTAAGCCATAGCCCCATACTGGCTACTGTGAAGAAAATTAACTCTACCCCAGCCAAAACCAGCCCAGTCACTAAATAATGTAAGATACTTGTAGCACATTGTTGCAAAAAGCATTCCCAGTCTGAATCCTAGAGTTAAAGACTAATATTTATGTGAAATGGGAATGTATTCAGTCATAGAACAGTTAGGGTTGGAAGGGACCTTTAAAGGTCTTCTAGTCCAGCCCCCCTGCAAGGAGCAGGGACATCTTCAACTTCCAGTGTTCTACCATCCTCATTGTAAAAAAAAATTTTCCTAGTCTCTAATCTGAATCTACCCCTCCTTCTATTTTAAAACCACTACCCCTCGTCCTATCACAACAGGCCTTGCTAAAGAGTTTTTCCATGTCTTTCCTGTAGGCCCCCTTTAGGTACTGCAACGCCACTACTAGGTCTCCCCAGAGCCTTCTCTTCTCCAGGCTGAACAGTCCCAACTCTCTCAGCCTGTCCTCATAGGAGAGGTGCTTTAGCCCTCTGATCATCTTTGTGGCCCTCCTCCGGACTCGCTCCAACAGGTCCATGTCCTTCCTATATTGGGGGCTCCAGAGCTGGATACAGTACTGCATGTGGGGTCCCACGAGAGCAGAGCAGAGGGGCAGAACCACCTCCCCTGACCTGCTGACCACACTTCTTTTGATGCAGCCCAGGATGCGGTTGGCTTTCTGGGCTGTAAGTGTGCATTGTTGGCTCATGTTGAGCCTCTTGTCCATCATCACTCCCAAGTCCTTCTCCTCGGGGCTGCTCTCGATCCATTCTTTGCCCAGCCTGTATCTGCGCCTGGGATTGCCCTGAGCTGTGTGCAGGATCTTGCAATGGCCTCGTTGAACTTCATGAGTCATGTTACTACAACATAGTGGAGAAAGCTAGAGCAGAAATAAGTAGTTTGAGTAGTAGTATGTTTTTCTTGTTTTTGAAGAAGTCCCAAGAGCATATTATGGATTATTGGATGTACTTCGTTTGTTAAACTCCAACTCTCCTTTGTTTTCTCTTTGTTCTCTCCAATTGTAGTAGTTGCAGTAATGCATCTCACGAGCATTGTTTGAGGTTGACACTTTTCAGCTTTATTTGTTCCTCATCTTAAATAATGCGTACCATGTGCCTCACGCTTGGTCCTTCTTCAGTGAATGGCCAGCCTGACTGGGAATCTGCTCTGAGAGTGGTGGTCTGGTTCCGGTTTGTGTCACCTCGTCTATTGTGTCACCCTGTCTGTTTCTCCCCATCCCTCATGCAGCTTGGCTTTTCTGCTTCAGCAGCAGAGAGACCACAGCCTGGCTGTACTCTGCTTTTCTTCTTCAACAGCTAGTGGAGATCCTTCTGTTCCCAGCCAAGCGCTGACACAGAGAGCCGAGCTGTCTGTGTGGTCTGTGCAGTACCACAATAGCTCACGTCTGCTTGTGAATCCCCAAAGAGGAGTAACAGAAAGGGAGTGCAGGTTCTAGCGCAAGGCTGTGGACCTTCACAGTGGGTTTAAGTCCTGCGGGTTTCGAGGCATGAGGCTACAGTGAAGGCTGACTGCACAGCTTAGGGTTCCCCCAGTCTTCAAAAGTTGCCAGCACTTATGAATTTGATGGCCGTGGGTCATTCTGAAAGTCCGTTTGGCTCATTAGCTTGCCTCCAACAGGAACTGCAATGAGACAGAAGAATGGAAAAAGCCTCCTGTCCTAACATCCGCTCCAGCTTTCAGTGTTTTGGAGCTAAGACATCTTTGTTTTTAATATTCCTTACAGTTTGGGCTTTTTTTTCCCATCAGTTGTCAAAGGCCAGTTTGACTTCTCTGAGCTTGTCGCCACTCTAACGTCCTGTGGCAATTATTTAACTGTGTGTTATATGAAGTCCTTTTCTGCCTGTTTTTATCTGGCAGCTATTTACTTGTTTACCTGCTGTCCCCTGGTTCTTGTGTTAGAACAGGTAACAAACAACTGGTTTGTACTGACTTTCTCTGTTTCACAAATGCGTTAATCACATTTGCCTTGTGTCATCCTTTTTTTTCCAGGCTGAAGAGTCTTACTGTACTTAGTTGTTCCACCTGTTGAAGCTTTTCTGTCCTTTTTTCATTTTGGTCCCCTTTTATGTATTTTTTTTTCTTCCATTTTATTAGTTTGTTGCAGTGCAGGACTGAAATAGTATTCAAAATGTGTGCCAGACAAATGTGTAAATCTGCTGTGGCATAATGAAGGTTTAGCAATATTGTGCTACTAAGTTGGACTTTAAGTTATTTATTTTTAGTATTGTCATCATCAAAGATTTAAATGGTATCTCTGTCACTAATTGGTGATGGGAGAGTGCTGTTAAAACCTTTTACTAAATATTTAAAACCTTCTCTTTGAAGAACTGTGTGGGAATGTGATGGTGGTGGTGATGCTTGTGTTGAAAGTGACTGGCGTTAACATCTCTGCAGGAGACCAGAGTTCTGTTAGAAATCTCTTAACGTGTTACAAAGTCTTTTTATGGTGGTGGTGACACAAAACATTGCTGATTAGCACATCTAACTTATAGCTCTGGTCGAGCACATTTGTTTGTGTAGTAACAGAATAAAATAGCATGGATATTGCATAAAGCTGAAAAATACAGTACTAATAAAAGTGCTTTCATTTTTAATAAGCTGTTAAATATGAAAGAAAGAGGAGGAACCTTGTTTTTGTATGTGCAGTTGATGTTTTTTGGATGTCCTAGATTCTTGAGTTTTAACGTTCTTGCCCAACACTCACATTAATGGATTATTTTAGTTAATCTTTTCTTTCATTTGCTTTTATCATGTGTGAGGCTCTTGAGGATGCCTGTGTCAGAGTCCGGAAGAGCTAAGAAGGCATTTCTAGTCTTTAGGAAACTCACACAAAGTATAACAATGAGATCAGATAGCTTCCTGAAAATAGAAGAGCATCTAATGTTTCACCTCAGAGAAGAATTCTTCTGAGGATTAAAATGTTATTAAATGGTTACAGTAAGCAATGAAGGATATGAACAACTGAAGTTTTTAGGTCCCAAAAGATTGGTACAACAGCATTATCTTGGAAGGAAATCCCAGCACTTTGTCACTTGAGCTGTTGAAAACAGAAATGGTGTGAGGTCTCTGTTAGGATGCTCTCCTGAGGATTTTTTTAGGGTTATCTCTTTTTTTTTTTTAACCCCTCTCGTTCTGTTTGTTTTGTTTTGTTTTGTTTTGGTTTTTTTTAATTTTTATTTCTTTCTGCTTTGAAGAGGGAAATTGCTTTGTTTTGTTTTGTTTTGTTTTTTTCTTTTTCAGAACTTCCTGGCTACTGAGAAGGAGAGCAATCCCTATTAGCCTATTCTTGCTCAGTCAGGCTGCTGTGTTGAGACAGTAGACACCCTTGTTATTCCTGAGAATTCCTGAATCCTCATGCTTTTGTGTGTCCTCTTTGTGACAAAGTCCAGTGCCTGATTCATAATTTCTGAGCATCATTGTCAGCAATGTTATCTTTATGTAATTCTTACATTTCAAAGCTTCGGATAATTCTACTGCTTGTTTTAAAATGTCTGATTACATGTTATTTTTCTTCTGTTTGGAAGTGATATGCACTCAGTTGGAGTAACAGGAATCAAATGTGACATGGATTTATTTTGTTTTACATGTGGAAATTAGTACTTCTCTCCATTAATATTGAACTTAACGTCTCAGAATAGTAGTTTTGGAGTTCCTGTCTTGCCAGGAGAAAATGTACCTTTTTTGTCCTGTAATTGGTGTTGAATTTTTATATTAACCAGAAATCGTAGCTCAAATACATACTTTCAGTGTGGTCAGCTATAACAAATATGTTTTTTTTCTTACACATCTAATCCCAAATTCAACCCTGTCATTAGTGGATATATAAAATCTACTATAATTATTTGCGGGGGAGAAGGAGGTGAGTGGGATAAAAAAGAGCCTTGTGATTAAAGCCCTGGCCTCTAAAAGTTGATTTGCAAGATTAACCACTTGCTACAGACTTAAGAAACTTGAATTAATATTTTTTTTTTAAATTAGATTGTAATGGTTAGATTTACAGTACAGTCAGCAAACAATCCCTGCGTATACTGGAAATATTCTGAAGTGAATAATTAATTATTGAATTTATTTCAGATTTTTCTCAATTTGAGAGCAATTACCATATATTTCTGAATTGTGTTAGAATAGAGGCCCTACAAGCTTTACCCATGTACTGTGGTGGTAACGGGAATCAGATGCTCTCAAACTTCTGTTTAGCTGACTATTTATAAAAATTCACTACAGGAAAAGAAATTCAGATAAACAATTCTACAAAATTCTCAAAACTTTTAACCAGTTACAGAAATCTGAGGACCTGAAGCATACTAGTTAAACAAACAAAAAAAAATTCTGATACTTAAAAATTCTTAAAATGCTCTTCTTGACAGGCAAAACTTCAGAAAAAAAAAGAGTGAGAACTCAATTCGAAGCTCTTCATTTGTTATACTAGAAAGGAAAAAAAAATAGTTCTGTATTAGTTCAGGCCGAGAACTTGGCAGGAATTTAAATCTTGAGTCCAAGGTTTCTGAAACCAGAGGCTTGAGAATGTTAGCAGGGTTCAGGGCTGGTAATGAAGGGGAAATACAATGACTTCACAGATAGCTGAGATATAAATCCTAGTCACAATGTTTAAAG
The DNA here is from genome assembly GCA_009806455.1 of Tetrax tetrax. Taxonomy (NCBI): domain Eukaryota; kingdom Metazoa; phylum Chordata; class Aves; order Otidiformes; family Otididae; genus Tetrax; species Tetrax tetrax. Next base: position 296,440 of record WHYT01016664.1, on the reverse strand, counting down.
GAGTTACTTGGAAAATGTAGAATTACATATGATAACAAAGAGAAAGAGGTATGTGAAGTGTTGGTGTTGTGTGTTCCTTGTTGCTAAGTAGTAGGGCAGTTTTTGAGGGCCAGTGAAAAAAATAATGTATTTTTGCTTATGGATCAGGGTGAGTTTTATGCCGAGAATAATGTGACTGAATGAGGCAAAATATTTTTTAGTCCTTTCCCTACAACTTTGGTAGCTCATAAATTATTTCAGCACACTATAGCATTGTGGAAGGCTACACTTACCAATATTTTATAGTGGTGGGTTTCTTTTTTGATTTCTTCCTGGGATAACAGTTAATTTCTTGCTTGAAGGTGTCTTGGGACATCATATTGTGAGAGGCAGCTGTTGAGCAGCAGCAAAATCCCTCTGTGACTAGTCAAATAATCTTCTCTCAGCGTTACAGTATATGAAATTAATGTGACATTTGTTAACCCTCCTTCTAGAAATACGGTTCTTTTTATGATGTTCTTAGTTTATAAGATTTCTTTCTTAATATAGACAGAGTAAAATTTAGTGTCTAATATACTTTTCTTTTGTTTCTGCCCTGCTGTTGATGAAAGTCATGGTCATCCCAGGGAGGAAGGTGCATTTTCTCTCCAGTGTTCCAGTGGGAAAACAAACAGGACTGCCATTCTTGTACCTGCTGCGATGAGGAAAGGGAGAGGCAACACTTTAGAGAAAATAAACCACGTTTGGACTTCTGTCTTAAATTGCACTGCTGCTCAGGAGTAAGACACATTCTCATGTGTAGATGATACAGGAGATGATACAGGAGAATTCTCTTCACTTTGTCTTTGGTCCTTCTGTGTGTTGCACTGGCTGCAGTTTTGTGAGGCAGACATTATGCTCCTTGAAATTTACTCATTTCCATCTCTGTTGTTTTTGTAGCTTGCCAAACTCATTATTTGTTTTAAATCAGCAATGAAAAGCCATTTCTCCTTGCCTCCAGGAAATCTTTGTTTTAATGTAATTTGTTACTGTAAAACACAATAAGAAATGTACTAAAACTGTAAGAGACTTTGAGTCAAAACTGTTACTGAAAAATGTACTTACCTCACATTTTAGATTTTCTTTCAGTGTTCACAGTAAGTGGCTGGGAGAAGTTGACACCTGATAGAATTTTATAACCCTGTTTTGTTTACTTGTAGAATTATAAAAAAGAAAACTCTGGCTTTGAGCTGTAACTTCAGCCATGAATACTAGAAAAAATTCAGAGTTTATGGGCATCTTTTCTCCAGTTTTTCTTTGACTAAACTATTTTGAGATTTCTTACTAAAGGTGTTTGCTCTATTCTAACACAATTATTTTCCTCCAGTTATTGCAAAGCTTATTAGGGATGAGAAACCCATTTGCACGTGTATATCATAAAGAAACAAGGTCTCAGAAATCAATGCAAAGGATAGAACCATAATTAAGAAAATGTTTCGTAACAAATAGTTTTTTGTGGGTTTAATAATACTTGTTCCTGATTCATAGGAATGTTCTTGATTCATAGGATTCATTGGAAAAGCCAGATGTGTGAATAAAACAGAACTCTACTTGCATTTAAAACTGTCAATATAAACATAAAACCAGAAAGATTTAAAATATTGTTTATTTAATTTCAGACTAATTAAAGATACTAGCTACCCTTCAGGTTTATTCTGTGGCTTGGAGGTGGTTAACTACACAGAATGTTGCTTTGCTGTGGTGTTCCAAATGAGCCACCTGGCATCTGGTCCATAGTGATACCAATTTGCTGTTCCAACAAGTTTGTGTTGTTAAAAATCCACACCACAAAGCAGGTCAGAGCATTAAGGGAGAGTGTTTGTTGAAAGGGAAAAGAGAAAGGTACAGAGCGTTGGAGTGGCACGTCTGACGCTCTCATTCTTCTACATCTCATTTTCCTTTATGCTTTGATACAGCCAAGGAGAAAGGAAGTGGAAAGTAGCTCAAAGCTACCTTATGTGTTCCTCTTCTCCTGGGACCAGCCACAGGTGTGGTTGTAGGATCCTTGCCATGGGTGAAAGTAGCTTCGTGGGTTGTTGCAAAGGCTCTGTATGTAAGTTCCCAGGTAAAACTCACTTCCATCTAGCCAGTGCTCCTGTTGGAAAATAAACAGAGGGTTTTGGAAGCTGTTAAACTGGTAGGTAGCAGCTGTGCCTTTCCAGTGGTGTGCTGTAAAGCAAGCATGGTGGTGCAACAATCTCTGTTATTTTAAGTGGATGGGGGACTTAAAAACTGGAATATAAATAAGTGGAAGTAATTTAATCTTAAACACACATGTCTTAAGCTTTCTTAAGTATTCTGTTAAGAATGGCTTTTCTGCATCTAGTCCATCATCCTGTCTCCAGTGGGAGTGGGCATGCAGATGAGTGCTTGAATGCAGGCTCTGGGAAGTGTGCAAGGAAGGCAAAGCTGAAGGTCGTCTGGGCAAAGTATGAGCAACAGGACAAAATAAGCTGATAGATGAGTGCCCACTGAATAGATGCTAGATAGGGACAATCTGCTCAGAAAAGGACAGGGAGTGGAGTTGCATGACTTGGCAAAGGCTGAACTCTTAATCACTGAGAAAGACAACTTAATGCTGAATGTCCAGGCTGCCCTGTCACTGATCCACAAGCACTGGCTGGATTCTAGCACAGGGAAGGACAAGGTACCAATGTATCACACTGGAGCCTCTCCAGCAGCTCAGGGGCTTCACTACAAGGTCACTTGGAGGATATGGTCACCCTGGGGCCAGAGCAGCCGTCACTGCTGCCTTTGCTTCCTGGGCTGCTTTGCCCTTGAGCTGTTGACTGCAGTCAAGCCTGCCAGCCTAGGGAAGCTGGGTGAGAACTGCAGCAAAACAGCTTTGTGGAGCCAAGCATCCAGCTGGGCATCCTCGTCACCTCTGCGGAGTCTGAGAGGCCTCTCAAGCTCCGCAGCACTTGGGAGCAAGGATGGCGTCACCCATTGTCTCAGAAACCACTGCATGGAGGACGGAGGAAACAGTGAAACCTTGGTCTGTTCTTTGGCTTTAATAATTAAAAAGTGTACTGCTTCCCCTTCCCTACCCTTTTTTTTTTCATAGAAAAGTGCAAGGATAAAGTAAATATGTATCACTGTCTCTCAATATTGACCTAGTAGTTCTCGGTGACCTGTTGCTTAAGGATTTTCTGAGTAAAGGACCTATATTCTCATATGTAGTATCTACATTTAAAGGACAGGTTTTACTCCCATTATTTTTCCAAGTTTCTTTTTGAACGCCGTACACTTTGGTGTCTGTAGCACATGCTGTGGCATGGTGTTCCATGTCTTGAATGTGTTTGTAAGGAAAAGGTACCATCTCTTCTTTATTTTTAATCTGCCACCTGCTAGCTTAATATGATGTCTCCTGAATTCTTTTATAGGGTGAGATGGTGAGCAATGATTCTTTATTCATGTTATTTATTTCACTTTTAAATGTGTATTCTGGTGTCACATTTGCTCTCCTATAAAGCAGTCATTTATAACTTAAAAGATTTCTTAAGATCTTGGAATCATGTTTTTAACATAACAGCTGTCCAGTCTACTTGGAAAGAATTTAAGTCTTTTATTGATGATGTGCTGTGTCCCTCAGCCTCTTTATTGTCAGTATGTGTCTTGGCCACACCTGGAATCTCCGTACATAGGGATCTTGTGGTATGCGTTGGCAGAATCAATTTATCTGATTTAACTGGAAGCCACCTTTCACCTACAGCAGAACTCTTCCACACTAACAGCTTATTCTGACTTCGTGAACTTGTGTGCTGGTAGTAGTTTCCCACTGATAGTTTTCGTTACATTGAGTTTCTCAAACATCTGTCACATCAACATCCTCATCTGAAGTTTGGCATTTCTGTTTCTCCATCTTGTTTGTCTGCATCGTTTAAATGTCTCTGTTCTGTTTTATCCTCATTCACTGTTGAAATGTAGTCACTTTCTATACTCTCTCTTACTTGACTATATAGTGTTACAGTGATTCTTCCACAAAGGATTAATCATCTTAAACTGTGTACTATTCAATCCTTAAGCTATTAAAATTTAAAAGGTCACAGAAAAGTATTGAATTAAGTTGCTGACACTGTTCCGTTTTGGTGTAGATGAAACCTTTTCTCAGTATGTGCTCACTCTGTTTCTTCTGGTTTTGGCAGATCTGCTTGGAATTATTTTTCCCAGAATTAGCCCCTCTAGGGAGATATGAGCTTTATGGTCTTGTATTTTTTCTCGTTCCCTTCCATTCACCTCTTTTACCCGTACAAAAAAGAAAACTCTTCTTAGTTCTGAAAATGATTGGAATGATTTGATGACTTCTGTGTGTGGGAGAGAGGAAGATTCTTTTCTTCATTCTTGATGCTTTTTTCTCTTTTCAAGGAGTTCAAGCTGGCCTTTTGTTAACAGAAATTGCTTGCTGGTTGAATCCACTAACAAAGTTCTTGCATTGAACTTAAAATACCTGTGGCTGTCTCATGGTGGGTACTGTAATTATTTCTTCATACTCAGTGGGAAGAGGAAAATGTGATGTGTATGAAAGATGAAAATGAACAGAAAACTGTTTCGTGATTGTCCATAGTGTTTAGTAATATACTGATGGGAACTGATAAAATCCAGTTGATCTGGAGGGTCCTTGACAGGTCAGAATCATTTGGAGCTGGAGAATAATCTGCAGATGTGAAAATGACAGTTCTCAGTGTTCATCTCTAAAAGCTGAGGCTACAAGAGAGGATTTCCTCCTGCCATGTTTTCATTACTGATTGAAAGAAAGTAAGATAAAAACTATTTGTATTATTTACGTGCTTTTTAATTTTTTTTTTTTTTAGTTGCAGATACAAGTTAGAATTAAATACAAATGCCAAAAACTTAAGAAAGATGACTGTGTAAATCTGGTTGTTTAGAATGACAGAATCTCTGCCTGGAGGGTTCACAAGAATTGTAGTATTGTTTCTAAGTGAGAATTCTTTTGTTACTTTTGATACTAGTTGGAGGCTTTGAACTCCGGTCTCTGTCTAGACTTTTGGGAGAAATCTCTTTTTCTCCCAAGGGAAATATGGAGAAATTTTGGTTCCTCAGAATATTGTTGGACACATTTTCTGTCTAGAGTACTAGAAGCCATAGATAATTTGGAAGTAGAATCTAGAAAAAACAATCTGAACTGTGATGGGTTAGACTAAACAAATGGCAGTTTCTGGCAGTTCTGGAGAAAGAATTTGGAAGCACTTTGGCAGGACAGCCATTGAACAATATGTAAAACAACTCTCTAACTTAAGAATCAAAAATTATTTCAGTGACTTATGGAAGTGGATACTGGTTTAGTATCAAGGTAATGAGAAATTGAATTGGTAAGTTTTCGTAGTCAGAAATTTACCCATTTTATTGCTTGCTCTGCAGCATTTTTCTTGGCTATTTTTTATCTTTTTTTAATTTTTTTATTTTTTTTTTTCCCACTGTATGTTGGTCCCTCAAATGCAACAAGGACAGCGTTATTAATCCCAAGAAACTGCTAGTGATGATCCTTTTAGCAGAAAACAGGGCTGGAAAGGATCTTGATGTTACCATGTGTAGTGGGTTGACCTTGACCAGCAGCCAAGCACCCACACAGCCGCTCACTTGCCCTCCCTTCCCACAGCCAGAGGAGAGAGTAGGAACAGCAAAAGCAAGAAAACTCATCATTCAAGATAAAGACAATTTAAAAAGTGAAGGAAAGAGGAAAGAAAAGCAAGTGATGCAAAGGAAATCACTCACCACCTCCCACAAGCAGCCCAATGACCAGCAAGTTTCTGAGCAACAGCCGCCTTGGCAGACAAGCTCTCCCCTTTGCTACCTGAATTTTATTGGTGAACATAATGTTATACAATATGGACTATCCCTTTGACCAGTTTGGGTCATTTATCCTGGCTGTATCCTCTCCCAGTTCTTGTCCACCCCTAGCCTACTTTCTGGAGTGGGGACAGAGTGAGGGGAAAAAAGAGCCTTGAGACTGCGCGAGCACTATCCAGCAGCAGCCAAAACACTGGTGTGTTATCCACACTGTTTTAGGCACAAATCCAAAACACAGCTCCATACTGTGTAAGCTCCAAGCTTACTCAATCCCAGCCAGACCATGGTTTTACCATATCCCAGAGTGGAATCATCAGAGCAATATGCTTCTCTCATATAAACACATGTATGTGTGGTTTGGAGTTTCTGTGTGTATGTATTTTGGTTTGGTACGCTGATGTCTCTTAAATAAACCACTTCTTGTGGTTTGGTGTTGATGCATGTAGGGAATATGATAGATTTGTGATCAGAAAACTTGCATACAGCTAGTATGGATTTGAGAAGTGATTGCCTTTAAGTGCTTAACAACTCTTTAGAGTACTTAATTTTTTAAGTATTACATAAATTAGTTAAAATTTTTGGCTCAATCTGTGATAGAGATTGAATCATTGCAAAGCTGGTGCAGTGTGCAGGCTACCAAGGCTGCCTTTGCAACTGCTCTGTCTTTCAGTTTCCCTGGCTGCTGTTAATACCAGTTTCTCTCTCTTCTGCAATCATACATACCCTTTCCTATCATTTTGCCAGTTGAGAACAGAGTGGTGTTAATACAAAATCTTAAGGCTAATAATGTATTTTTAGTCTTAACTGAAGAAAAAAAGACAGACTTTGGTCATTTGGAAATGGGTGACAATTCCCTCCTCTCAGTGTTGGAAGGCCAAAATCTTGGTGAGTTTTTCAAAATGCAAAGTTTAATTTTAGTTACAGGGAGAGACTTTGATCAATTCTAATTTTCATCTCACCATCTACCCAGTGCATCAAACTTCCTTATAATTTCAGTAATACTATGTCAGTTTCTAGGAATGATCTAGTACATGTAGGTCAAAAAGTCTGATAAGTTGATAATATTTTAATAACATTTAAAAACAATTAATTGCTCTTGAACTGTCAAAAACTCATCTTGAACTGAAGGAGAAAGTGCTGTGGCTGGTGATCTACAGTACTTACATATTTGGGAAAGGAAGTTTGTCTTTCACATAAAAACTGTTTCACTGAAACTGTAGAGGAATTACCATAGTTGTTGTTCCATTGTTCAGACTGCTTTATTTCTGCTGTTACACAAATGAGTAGCTTAACAGGAGTCAGTTTGAGAAGTAGGTCCTAGATTTTGCATCACCTGTTCTTTTCTGGGTGTAGGTATTTAGAACAAGACCTTAAATTAACTGCTCTTGAAAGCTCCTGTGTATTTTTGTTTGTATAAAATTTTGGTTTAGATGGTTGACTTGATATAACTTAGAGGTAAAACTTTAAGTTTTTATCTTTGTATAAACAAAATAAAATATTTTTTATTCTTCTAGTTCCTCAGTGTATGCGGGGGTTTTAAAAAGTGAAGTATTAAGTGCTTACAGAAAATACAAAGCTTGGCTTGAAGTGTTTTCTTGTAACTAACTACATGGGCACAAAAAGGTGCAATTTTATCCATGAATGGTTTTAAATTAAGTGAGTGATACTCCAAGTGCCAAATTAGCATTAATTAAATTGGCATACATCTATTACTACTTTCTGTAGCCATCAGAATATTGCCAGCTAAAGTGCTCTTTGGTTGACGTGTGAATGAACGTTGTGCTTTCTCTGATGAATGTTTCTTTGAATATTTTACAAAACAAGGCAGCATTATTTTACTTGTGTATTGTTACAGAGCTCGGTATGTGAGTGCCCTTAGTATCTCCGGCTCTTCTTGTGCTTTTATGCAACACGGAGGAATTGGAAAGCAAGCCCTTTTGCTATAGGAGAAGATACTCATTGGTTTACTAGGGAGTGCCTTAGCCTTGCACGCAGCAGCTGAGCACATTTCCAAGCTTGTCATCTGAGTCTGCCACTGCCAAAAATATCTGTGAATGGTCTGTACTGAAAGGCATTAGGCAGAAAAGGTTAAAAAGAAGCACAGTATTAAATACTACAAACAGGAGGAAGCGGTGCCAAGATAGTGTTGGATTTATCTTCTGGCCGGTTTTCTTTCTAGCTGCAGTATGGTAGACAGCCAAAGTTAAGTTCCAGACTGTGTTTCATTTGTGCCATATAGAAGTTGCAGAGAAAGGATTGCTGTGCAAACATCCTCTGTCTAACAAGTTTTAGTCAGCTGTTACCAAAATGCCAAATAGTTGGGTTTTTTGTTTGTGCATTGTTGGGGAAAATTCATTAGTCCTATTAAAGCGTATGAGTTCTATTAAACCCAATATCTCCAAACAGGAGTAAGAAATTGCTCCTGTTGTAAGATTTAGAAATAGAAGAGTACTAGAATTGTTAATGCTGGAACAAAGATAATATACTATTAAAACAATTGTTTGAAGTGGGTATTTTTATCTGTCTTTTACACTCCTTAGTCATTGTCATTTAACATATAAAACTTGCCAAAGTTAAATAGAATGCTGGAAGAACATACTTGTTCTTAATTAGCATCCACTTAGAAGCTGGAGAATGGTGGTGGGGAAAAGAGACACTTCGCAGAATCCAGTATTTCTGCTAGATTCTAGTACTTTTATCTGTTACTATTCTTAGTCTTGGAATATACTTGTTCTTAGTCTTTGAAATATAAAATAGATTTTAACTTTTTAAATGTTTTAAAGCTTAAGAGAAAGATAATGTTTAATAGGTGAAGGTAGAAAGGAAATGAGAAATGTCAGAACGTTAAAGAGCCAGTTGGGGTTTTTTTTTGGTGCAGCGCTGAAATGGAGAAACCAAAACCGTACCGATATTGCACTTTGCGCTCGCTACAGTAGAAGCAAGCAGCTGTTATATAGCTGTGTTAAACACAGTGGTGCAAGGGTCATACCAGTAAAAGCAAAAAATTAACTTCCCATGTTGTGTTGGAGAATTTTTGCAGGTGCTGTTCTCCAATTAAGACCTGACCTGAAACATCTTGTCTGCTGATTCTAAATAATGAGATAATCCACACACTTCTTTGCATTGCCTCCAGGGATGTAACTCTGAGTAGCTAGCTTCCCTCCTCTCTTCCTTAAACTTCCTATGGAAGAAAACTACCTAGATTTTGTGGTCAGCTGAACAGCGTCACTTTCCTCACTTGAAATCAGAAACAATAAGAAAATTGCAGAGGAGTTTCAGTACTTTGATTTCAAATAAAATGGCACGAGCAAAACCATCTCTCTGAAAGGCAGATACTCTGAAAGGAGTATATAGTTGGAAGACACTTAAAATTAAAAATTTAGCTTCTCCATTTAATTTGAACTTTTATCAGAGTGCTTGTAATATTTAGGCAGAACCAGTGTGTTAATAAAACATAGTAAAATAATAGAAAAATCACTGAAGCTTGAAGATAGGTGGGTGATTCTTAAGTTGCTTGGATATAATTTATAAAAATAAGATACTGGAAATACACAAATGGAATTACCACTTTCAGATTTTCTTGTAAAAAGGTTTGTACTCTTACAGAGATGGCAGGCCACGGCAGCCAAGTGACTGACCTAATAGTGCCTGTTCTTGGTCACGTACCTTTGAAAAGAGTGAAAAAATTACAGTCTTCTTCCATTGCAGAATTGCTCAGCTAAGATGCACATGTTTGGAACCACTGATTATTAATGAATTCTTATTCTAAGGAGTAAGTTTGAAATTAGGTCTGTATTGCCGTTGATAAACATGCCTGCACAGCACCATTCTAATGCGTTTACCTCACAGGGGACTTGTGTGCTGGAGGAGGGGTATTACCACTGTTCTGCGAACATAGTTTCTAAAGATTAAGTTTCATTCCACTGTGGCGCTGTTTTTCAGTGAGAAGTGGCCCAAGGGTTAGGTTAGTCACCATGTGAAACACTGCTGAGAGGTCACCAGTTCCTCCCTTTCTTCCCCACTTTTCCTTGTGAAGGCTTCTTCAGGCTGCCTTTGCCTTTTCCTCCAGTTCCATTATCTCCCAGGCCAAGCAGAACTGCTTTCCCATCTTCATCAATTAGTGCAAAATCCAGTCTTAATTTCTAAAAAAAAAAAAGAAAATACAAAATGAATATGGCTTTTGTCATCTTCTTCACCAGTGCTGTTTGTTTTCCTCTGGTCGCTCTCGTCATGCTAGTAGCTATAGTGATACAATACCTTCTTACTTCCCTCACCTCTCCATGCATCATTTTCCTTTTATTTATGACTTCCCTAGGTTCTGCCACTCCCAGTGGGTTATTCTCAACGGCTCTTACCTCTCTAATTACAAAACTATCTTTATTCTCTTTGGAAAGTGTGCCCTATCAGCAATGAAAGGGAATATACATGATCTTGAGTGACAAATTGAGCCTTACTATTTAGCAGTTTATAGAGTGCTGAACAAAACCTGTGGATTCTTGATTTATTTTTGTAAACTCTGGATCTGGCAGTTTTTAATTACTATATTGGGGTGCCTCCCCTAACTGTGCATCTAGGCACTATCACAACATATTACAGTAATTAACTGACATAGTTTTGCATCCACTTCAATTTTAAGTTTGGAGGACAATATAGAGGTTATGTCCCTTCCTACTGTGGGCCTTCAGGAATCAGCCAAATGTGTGCAAACATTTGTAATTGCTTATCCAAGAGCAGAATAAATTTGCTGAGATAATTCTGTAGTCAGTATGCTTGTAGTAGCTGTTAGTATTTGCTTAGATTTTATAGCATGACAGCTAGAAATGTGAGCATGTAACTAACAAAAATTAGTTAATTGCAAAGCAGCAGCTTGGACCAGTTGTAAATAATGACAGGCACAGAATGCAGCACTAAATTAGCAGCTTGGTTTTGTAACATGTTTATGTAAGTATACTATCTAGCTTAAAAAATATTTATATTGGCCTTACTGCCATCTCAGTTTTCTTGTATTTATTTCAGTATATATGTGGTTAAAATAAAATTGTAAATATGATTTGAAAATACTCTTACTTTATTAAACTATATAATGGATAAGGCAGATAAATAGCAGAAAGCTACTCCCACTATTCATATAGAATATCGTCCTTCACTGTGGACCTTGTAAGTAGAGAATTCTGGTGTTATGCTATTGGTAATAAGGACATGAATTTTATAAGGTAGTATACAGCGTAATGGCAGAAAAATGGGTAGGAAACTGACTTTCAAGTTCCCAGGTATAAATGAACGAATGTAAATCAGTGTTGCCCGTTGTTACTAAGGTCTGTAATAGAAAACTTTCAAATCAATACAGATACTTAAATAGCTTCCTTAAAAATTAGAACTTGAAAATTATTTTTGAACTGGTGTTAACATTTTGAGGTATATTGGGATGTGTCTAGCCATTTACACCATGTTGTGACAGATTCTCAGTAAATTGTGAGGTTCATGCACATACCTCACGGCTTTACTAAGAAGCAGCAGGGGTTTTTTTTGTTTGTTTGTTTCTATTTTCTGTAGTCTCAGGAGATGATTTCTTCCTCACCTGACCAAAGCAATTACACATTTGGCATTGAAAGTTGTCCAGATTGCCCCAGTATCTCAGACTTGCATACCTTTTGATAACAAATCCTGTTTTGTCTATCAGATTGTTAGGACCTATATCACTAGGAAAGAAGGGTGTAATTGTTTTCATCCATCGATTGTGGCTGCTGCCCTGTATCGCTACAGATAGGTAGTGTAATACTGAAAGTGGAATGTGTGAACTACTGATTACTTAATAAGCATTATTACTTCAGTTACTTGTGTTTATCACAAGTTTCAGAATAGCTGAATCTGTTGACATTTTGTGTAGTCAAGTATGGGTTAGGAGAAGACATATCTGAAAAAGGTTATATAAATTAATTTCTAATGGAGATGTTATAAAAATTACTATAAAATGCATGGAAGTTACAAGTGTCAGATAAGAGTTCACTTGTTTCTAAAATATTTCACAAGTATTGTAAAGTGTTTCATATGATTCTAAAGTACTGATTGGTATTGCGTTATACTCCAGTCATCAAATCCTATTGGACTGGGTTGTCTGAGCAAATTATTTGCAAATGTAAACATATACCAAAAGATGAGTCTACTTTTTTTTTTTAATGTTTCAAGAAATAAGGTTCTTGATCAACAAGAAATCTTGATACCACTGTTGTTCTTAGTTGGTAAAGTTTTATGACCTCATATAAGAGTAGATGAAAATAAAGTTGCTTTTTGGCCCTACAGCAGAGGAAATTCCAGAACTTGGAATTTGTTGTCAGAAGAGGTAATGACAATTGTTGACTTTGCCACATTTGGGAAATAATTCAAAATACCTTTTTCCTAGATTTTCAGAACACGATGTCTTCATTTGCAAATTAATTTCAAGGGGAAGAAATAAATGTTACTTTTTGTTATTTGGAAAGTAAAGTTGAGAGACCATTTCATAGTGTTGGGATGTGAGTTTTTGGTTTCAGATTTTATTTTTTAGAAGCATTAGACACTTAGTGAGGATTCTATGTGCACAGGACTAGATAGAAATTAATAGAAAACATGTAAAAGCTGTAGTCAATATAGTCACTATAATGACTGTTATTAACTGACAAGAATCCAGTGTTTGGAATCAGATTCCCCACCCCCTGTCCCCATCCCACCCCACAGAGATTAAAGTCAGGAGTAATATGCTTGATTATTTGTTAAGGGATTCATGCAAAATTGTAGTTGAGGATGTCTGGAAACAAACCAGAACATGTAATTGGTTTTAATATATCTCATTACCTATCAACAGTGATCAAACCTCAGATGTACCATTTTCTGCCTTGAGTAAGTAGCACTAGCTCTTAAATGCATGGAGCTAATTTATTCTGCAAACCAAATCAGGTCATTAGTTTTCAATATTTTTATTCTTAGCTGACTACAACAGTAATAAGACAAAACATGCTTTTAAAAATGCATTTGTAAATTAGAAATTCAAGTGTAAATTTGCAATTGCATAAGCTTCAAATGAGTGTGAGATTTTTCAGAACTGCATTAACTTCATTATAGAAATACTCCACTCCAAAACTATGAGATATAAGCCATTGCAGCGTAGTATCTTTCTGAGATTTCCATAATCCAGAGAAACTTCTGATAGTCCATAATCAGTTCTACAGCCCAGGGGGAATGGGATATGCTTTATTTATAGGATGATACACCATGGGGATATTCTGGGACTGATGAGAGATTTCTGATTACCATCTGCTGCAACTACTCAAGTTTCAGAGTGGATTAACTATGTATACCGAGACTGTAAGATCCTAAATCCAGCTGTAGGCTGTTTATCAGTAGTGGTAGACTATGTAAAATCTTCTGGAATAGAATGTCTGAGCACACAGCAAAAGGAACTTGGCACTTGGAAGTCACAGTGTTAATGAAACGGTTTCTCAGTCAAACCATGGATTTTTGTTCCCTAAATGCTTCTTTTCCATTTTGGAGAAGATGAGATTGGAAATTGAATCTCTTGGATTTAAAGATGAGACTGGCCAAAACATCTTTGTAGGAGTTTGCTTAATCAGCAGCTACAGTTTCGCTGTCTAAAGAAGCTGAAGGTGAGGGTAGAATATACTTTTGTTTGGAATTCTGAATCTAAGGCGATTCAATGCAGATCTTAAGATTCTTGAACGCTTGACTTCTGTGCATCTTTCTGGTTAAGAAAACAAGGTGTTTTATGAGTAGCAGAAAAAATGAGACTTTGCAATAATAATTGTAAAGTTTGATAAGTATCTTTAGAAAACTAAGAACTTTACAGTAACAATTGTGAGATTCCCCAGCGGAGCCCAGTTCTTGAAGAGGCAGCTGAATAAGTAGCTATAGATAAGCCAACTGAGTGATGGCTTTGGATGAGCAGCTTAATTTTGTCCATTTTTTCTAGGGGGAAATACTAATTTGAGTCTCCCTCCTTCTCACCAATTTTTAGGAGAACTGCTGGAATGAAATGATGTTAACAGATGTGTGTCTTCTTTTCCAAATTTCATTAAGATAGGCTAATACATTTAAAAGCTATGGGTAGGGGCCTGTAAGAGGGAAAGACAGAAAACTAGGTGAATAGTTAAAGTATATACATAATCTCTGTGTTCTTAGTGAAAGTTAGTTTAAAAATATAGACTTACTTGTTTCTGAAGGCAGAAACTTAATTACATCAATAAGAATAAAACCACCCCCTTTTTTTAGAAGAATGCCGAGACCTTATGTAACTTTTGTTGTGCTTCAGTTGTCAGTCTGTCGTCATTCTCCTGCTTGACAAGGAGGCTTTTTACTGGTGATATATGACAGCAATGTAACTCTGGTACTACTGAAGCTCCGTTATTGGAGAGTGTGACAATCAATTTTCCCTCTGCTGCCACTGTGCTGAAGAGGGATAGGGTCAGCTATTTTGAAAGTGGTTCCAGAGCTGTGCTTTCTTCTGTTTGCAGTCCTGAGCTCAGAGAACGATGCCAAAACTCTTACTGATCATCTCAGTGTGTTTTGCTGGAAGTTTTTGTAAATAAAAGAACTCCACTGGATTTTTCTGCTGAGCTGATGGCATCTTCTACAAATGAGCTTTTTCTTTATACGGGCTTGCTCGGCTAGTCTCCTTCCAAAACCAAGACAGGAGATACTGTTCTGTATTGCTAATTTAAAATGTTAGTGAAAGGCTTATAAACTAAACTATATATAAAGCTGTGATTCTTTCAGAGAATAGTGCTAATTAGTTTGAAGCTTACGAGTGCCCATAGTGAAGTAAACAAATTGGAAAGTTCTGTGTGGCAGTGTGGCACTGTGTACAGCAGTAAATTATCGGATGGTGAATAATATCATCGAACAAGAGTATATTAAAATAGCAAAAAGTATAACAGCATATACAAAGAAAGTTCTGTGTGGCTAACTGTATAAGCACTAAAATGTTTTTGATAAATGAGAAAAAACCCACGAGTTTTATTGTGTTTTCTCCAAGTCTGTAGTCTTTTCTCTGTTCTCTGTTTTCTATTTTTTATTCAGCCAGCAGGAGACTGATCTTTTGTGTGTGCTTCCTGTCTGGAGTGCTCAGACAATGGAAAAATAATTTGATTTTTAAGGTTCTAGGATGCTACAGTAAACCCATAAGAGGATTTTTTTTAAAGAGGCAAATGTTAGTTGGAATGTGTTTCCCATAAAATGTGTTTTCCCTTTAATACTTGGACAGATCACATCTCCTTACAGACCTGGGGGAAAAAAACCACAACTGAAAGACAATGAAAGGTATAATAAACTAGTTAACAAATAAGACCAAAGGATAGAGGTCTCAAACCTAATTTAATTTTTCTAAATTTCATGGACATTTACAGCTGGGTGGAGAAAAGAGGTACTGTTTATTCTTCATTGCTGTAACTCAGGGAAAGCACAGTCATTATCTATTATTTTAGTAGTGACATAGCGAGCAGGTGACACATCTGTATCGCCTGGCCTTTCAGCACAGGTGTCATTCCAAATAAGCTACAACACATGCTGTCTCTTGGCTGTCCTGCAAGCCATGTCGGAGTACAAGAGGAGAGGATCAGGAGTCATGCGAGGTAAGCAGGATCATTGCTGGGATTGGGAGGGAACCATAAAAGATGGGAAGAGGTAGCGGAGAGGAGCGTTTGTGATTGGGAAGATCAAGGGTGCTATCGAAAATGAGAATCTGGCAATGTGAGAAGACATGGCTTCAGGTGGTAACAGGATGTGTTGAGGCTGAGAGTCATTGTTTTCTCCCCCAGTTCCCCTCTGCCAGTTTTGATAAGAGGAATTATCCCTGAAGTGCCCTTCTGGACTTGGACCGTCTCCTAGTGCTGCAGCAGCTGTACTGGCTCGATGTGGTGCAGTGGGTTGCATTCATGCATGGCACATGCAATTTTAACATGAATTTGAAGTCTCTTGAAACATCTCTAATTTATACTAGCTGATGGTGACCTCAGAGGTTGCCCTGGTAACTGGTGTCACAGGAGCCTCTATAAATGTACCTGAAAAGTGACCCAAAGTCTACGTGCCAGAGCAGTAAGTCTAAAAATATAGAGCAATTATGTTTATATTTAAAACTGATTATATCAAGGTGGTTTTAGTCTCATCTGAATAAGAAGAATTTTCAGGATAGCATGCATTTTGAAATTTTTATGTGGGTTGAAGATTCCTAAAAAGACATCAGTGAGCACTCTTCCAAATTACGAGCCATTATTTGATAATGCCTTCTACTTTTACCACAATGATGTAGTTAACAAATGAAGTTGATTTAGTAAGTATTATTTTTAAGTCGTTAGAAGAACTGTTTCTGACTATCACATGAAAGAAGGAGGTTTGTATCAAGGTAATTTCACACAGTTGGCCTCCAGACAAAGAAGGCAAGAGAGTACAACATTTTAGCTAGGAAACACAAATGATATTGCCGTAGGTGGTTCTTTTATAAAAGCTTCAGTAGGAAACAGTTACGCAATGGTGAGACGTTCAGCTGAACAAGTCTCTCCACCTCTTAATTTTCCAGAATTGAAGTACATTATATAGTGGTCAAAGTCCTTAATAAAATTAATGATTAATAAATAAAACATGATTAAATTAAAATTAATTAATAAATAATA
>WHYT01016664.1:196862-274415 GCA_009806455.1 Tetrax tetrax | reverse complement strand
TATTGCCAGTTGAATGTTTGTTTAGCAGAATTTTGGTAAATACAGCTTCTAATAAAGGAATAATTATCTTCATTGTAAGTATTTATTTCCTTTCTCTCCCTCTCTCTCTCTTAGTTGTGAACCCTCAGCAGAAAGCGGCTTAGTAGTGTTGGCCCTTTGAATTTGTTTATGCAGTTCAGAGGAAGAATGAACTGTATCACCGCTAGCTTTTGGTTGAAAGACACATAGTATTGCCCAAGTTGTGGAATGCCTATTCTCTCATAGTTACTTTGGTTTCTGAAATGCTTCTTATTTTGTTTTGTGGATTTTCATGAGCAGCTATGAATAGAAATTGTAGAAAGCAATCTAGTTTATTCTGTTTAAGAAAAAGTGGCACTTGTGAATCCTTATTTAAATCTTGACACGTGGTGCATGTTTAAATTTAGTAGCTGTAGAGCTTGGTTTTGAAACATACCTCAGTGGAATTTTCGTACTAAAACAAGAATTTAAACCAGTGGCATGAAGACTTCCTGATTTTACTGTAATTTCACTAAAAAAAGAAAATCAGAAATGCGTACACCAGTAATGTAATTATTGGATGGTGAATAATAAAATTGAACAAGAGTATATTAAAATAGCAAAAAGTATAACAGTGTATACGATTGCTGTGGTTGTGTATTTTGTAGTAAAGAGAGAGTGGTCCATTCCTGAAGGAAATGCCAATTTATTCTTCAAAGGGAATCCTTATGTTCCTTAAACTAGTTTGTGGTTACAGAAGTAATTTATCTAAATACTGTCTTTAAATAAAGAAGAAAAGATTACCAGGTGAATGTTATGACCATAGCAAGTAAGCTTCAGAATGTCACGGGTTCTATAAATACTGATCTGCTGTGGTAACAAACAAATAAACTAAAGAAAAACATAAATAAAAATACTACTCCTATCTGTTGCTATGTATTAGGGAGCTGACTGTGAGGTAAAGAATACTTGATGAAGCCTCTTGTCTTTTATGCTCCTGAATCTTAGTCTTATCTTTATATTCTTTGTCACTCTTTATCCGATGATGACAAACGAGCTTGTCCATTTTCCTCAGACTTTGGACCACGTTTGCAATGTTTAAAGTCAGTTAAAACAAATTAGTGTCACACAATGAGTCAGAGTTGCAGTCTCAATTTGGAACATTTTCCTGAAATGTGTTAAAGCCTTTGGATGAAAAGCATCCAAGAGGTTTACTCTTGTTTACCCTTCGGGTTCGGCTGTTCAGTTTGTTTCTGGAACCAGCCAAGGGCAGATGTGTGTGCAGTCTCACCATTAGCGCTCGTTGCCATCCAGTTACTCATGACTTCTCCACATGCTGCAGGATTCAGAGCTGTGAGAAGTCTGGCAGTTTTTCTTGAGGAGTCTGCTATTGCTGATGTGTATGTTGTTCGGTCGTGCCCGTGACAAAAGGATGTGTATGCCAGACTTGCTGCTCATCAAGTTATGTATATACCTAGGGTCTGGTTTTGGATATAGTAATTAACTTTTAATCTCAAGCGGAATTGTAGTCCTATTACCATACAGCATAGAACTTTAGGAAAGTTGCCTGTGTAAACATTTCCTTTTAACTGGCAATGTCTTGTAAATCAGTGAATAATGTACTTGCATGCATCCATAAAATGTGTCTATTTTCTCTGCATAACATTTTTTCAATCTGGCATATGGGAGCAAAACTAGAATCATAATTCTATAGCTGTGATAAATTCACAGCAAAGTGCAGTGAACAGCTAAAGGGAGTAGAAAATTTTGGATCTGTTTTCTTGC
Source organism: Tetrax tetrax (assembly GCA_009806455.1). NCBI lineage: Eukaryota > Metazoa > Chordata > Aves > Otidiformes > Otididae > Tetrax > Tetrax tetrax. Next base: position 272,633 of record WHYT01016664.1, on the reverse strand, counting down.
ATCTTGAAATACAATATTGGTGTTATGATACTGTTTCACCAACTATTAATTAGTTAGGAACTAAACAAGGATTACAGTCTGTAAGATGTCCCTGAGATTGAAGATACTCATATTAATATAGGAAGTGATGATGATGTTGGACTGTTCATTTTAGCGTGCCTGACTTCCAGCACCTCTTTAAAGGAGTGACTGGTTTTTGGTAGAGGTCAGGAAAATAGATCACTTTAATGTTTGGTGGAAGCAGCTGAAAGTTGAGATCCAGAAATCAATAGCTGCTCCAGAAAGTTTGAGGCTGTGTAATAACGACATTTCATAATATTTTCAAACTTTGTGGTTTTTTTTTTTTAGTGCATTTTAGTCTTGTCTAGTTCATAGACCCACAGAGTTATCTAGCAGTGTTGTAACAGGGAGAGTGTCTAACAGCACTCTTGTTTTGAGTTACTTTTCATGTATCACTTAGTAATGATCCGAAAACTCTGAGAAAACAATCGACTGTAACTCATAAATCTTGAAAAACATAGAAGATAATATCTTGAGGCTTTTCAGAATGGTTATAATCACCATTAACAAGTTAAACAGTAAACTGTGGTACATGTAGTATTGTTTTGAAGAACTTTCAGCACTGCTTCTGTTGGTGCTTTCTCATTAACCAGACTATGTACACAAATGGTATATTTTCTCTCTAACTTACAGAATATAGAAGGAGGTGTGAATCAACTGATCATTGGCCGGGCCCAAAGAGTTGTAGTGAATGGAGTTAAATCCAATTGATGTCTAGTCACAAGTGGTGTTCCCCAGGGCTCAATATTGGGGCCAGTTCTGTTTAATATCTTCATCAGTGATCAAGATGAGGGGATCGAGTGCATGCTCAGTAAGTTTGCAGATGACACCAAGTTGGGTGGGAGTGTTGATCTCTGAGAGGGTAGGAAGGCTCTGCAGAGGGATCTGGACAGGCTGGATCGATGGGCCAAGGCTAACTGTATGAGGTCCAACAAGGCTAAGTGCCAGGTCCTGCACTTGGGTCACAACAACCCCATGCAAGGCTACGGGCTTGGGGAAGAGTGGCTGGAAAGCTGGCCAGTGGAAAAGGACCCGGGGTGTTGGTCAGCAGCTGGCTGAATATGAGCTGGCAGTGTGCCCCGGTAGCCAAGGCAGCCAACAGCATCCTGGCTTGTGTCGGGAACAGTGTGGCCAGCAGGAGCAGGGAAGTGATCGTTCCCCTGTACTCAGCCGTTGAGAGGCTGCACCTTGAATACTGTATGCGGTTTTGGGCCCCTCACTGCAAGAAAGACATTGAGGTGCTGGAGCACATCCAAAGAGCAACGAAGCTGGTGAAGGGTCTGGAGAACAAGTCATATGAGAAGTGCCTTGAGAGAACTGGGGTCTTTTATTCTGGAGAAGAGGAGGCTGAGGTAAGGCCTTACTGCTCTCTACAACTACCTGAAAGGAGGTTGTAGTGAGGTGGGTGTCAGGCTCTTTTCCCAGGTAACAAGTGATAGGAGAGAGGAAATGACCTCAAGTTGCTCCAGGGGAGGTTTAGATTGGATATTAGGAAAAATTTCTTCACTGAAAGAGTGGTCAAGCATTGGAACAGGCTGCCCAAGGAAGTGGTTTAGTCACCATCCCTGGAGGTATTTAAAAGAAGTGCAGATGTGGTGCTTAGGGATGTGGTTTAGTGGCGGACTTGGCAGTGTTAGGTTTACGATTGGACTCAATGATCTTAAAGGTCTTCCTTAAATGATTTTATGAGTCTGTGATTCTATGATTTTAGGATTAATGTATATACCTGTGTATGTGGTTTTGTTAGAATAAAATGCGTTATGAATCTTGGTGTCCTGTAAAGATGTGCTATGAAACAAAGCTCTGTTTTATCTGCAAAAATATTGTGAAGATAAAGAAATTTCTAGCACTGTTTATTAGTCAAACTAATACAACCATAGCCAGTTGCTTTCTCAACATGCTTTCCTAAAAGCACAGCACTAATTCATACACTAGAGAGAGAAGCAATTTTCCCTAAAATAGTTAATGTAATGGAAGGGAGATGTCTTTCTGTCCCCCGTGCTGTATATACTGTCCTTGAAATTGTAAAGGTTTTTTTAAGTCTTACTGAGTTTGATATATTCAGCTGCTTCATCTCTGAACCTGATAATGGTTAGTAGAACAGGCTATTGAATAATAAGCAAAGGAGTTTCTAACAATGGACAAAGAAGCCATGGACAGCATCTTAGAACAGGGTTTTTTTTTCCGAGTTTTTCCCCATGTATGTAGTTCTATGCAACTATTTTGGTGTGATTTAATCTAGCCAATGGTCACTGTTTCTTCATTTTTCTGAGTCAAAGACAGTCAGTAGATAAACAGCGTTAATGTGTTTTCTAATCTGTGTACTTTACAATGTTCTGAGGTTGTCATGCATTAGTTTACAGGTGTAATATCTGCACTGAAGACTGGATAGAAGAGATCTGCAAATACAGAACAGGTGCTGCTGAAGTTGTCCTCTTATCAATTACTAAATGTTCTTGGTGTATTTGAGGCAAAAATTAACAAGGATTATTTACCCATATCTAATGAGTTCTCCAGTCACTATTAACATTTTAACAGATGTGCACTAAGTTATATTAGCTATCAGCTAACAATAAATATGATTCTAAGTATCCTGAGGTTATTTATTTGGGTGTGGGAAGATAAGCAACCTGTGTGATTGTTATGGGAGAGGAAGTGTTACCAATTGGTTCATCCAGGTTGCAGAATTCAGACCGATTTGTTATGCTCAAACTCTTCTTATGAGTGAAAGGAGATATACCTTACAGGGAAAGGCAACAATTTATTGCCAGTCTACATAAAATCTCAGCAGCCTAATGAAGGAATTCTCGTTAGTCCAGTTATGATAGTAACACAGTTCAAATTATATATGGTTAAAGTCCTTACACACACAGTTTCTAATCTATACCCCTTTCTCTGATGTTATGGTCAGGCTTCCAGTGCCCCTAGAGATGGATGCTACAGTCAATGGTTTCATTTGAGGATGAGGCCAGGTATGAAGGCAAGTTGTCATTGACAGCTTGGAGTTGTCCTGTCGGCAAGCAGTCGTTTTTCAGGAAGAAAGTGATGTTGGTGTTTGTTTTTTCTTTGTTTTTTCCTTTTCACCCTGGGATCTTCTTGAGATTATTTTAATGTGTTCTTTAACATGCTCAACATCTTGCTCTTACCTCATCGTTTCAGGTTTTCTACATATGTTCATATTTGGTCTTTATTGCCTTAAAACTGTTCTTACCCACTTTCCAAGGTTGAATTCCTTTGGTTAACAGTAATGGACTGTTAAATCCTTTGGGTGTCCACTATCATTCCGTGTGAGTACTTTCAAGGCCCCTGCTGTCTTCCCAGCTCTGTGCTCTATCCTGTGTTTTTGATCGAGGGTCACAGACTGTTTAGTCTACACAAGTCATCTACTCCTTATTAGTGTCTGCTAACTACAAAAATGTATAGTGTTAGGTTGCACAGTTAACCAAAATCTAAAACAAAGCAGGTGATAATCACCTGGTCATTAGATCATTTCTATTACAACTAGACAAGCTAAAACAAAGCTGCAGTCATGCCAAGACAAATCCAGACAGAACCTGACACACCTGAGGCTCTTGGTATTATTTTGGCTCAAACCCCTTAGGAGCAGTGTCTACAGAACCTCTTACAAAGCTCTGATCTCTGAATAAATCAATTGAGATTAGGGTACTCTGTACTGCATTAACACAAAGACCTCATTTCTGAAATCTTACGGTTTAATTCAGATGTTCTAATATAGACAAAAGACCGTCTTCATAAAAGGAAGTTCTGTGACACTTGTCAGTACCTGCTGAGGCCAGTGGGGTGGGTGATTTTGTTGAGATGCAGTTTGCATCAGTCTTGATAGAAAAGGAGGGAGAATAGTACAGTGCTGGTTTTAAGTGCGTCAGGCAATACTTGACTTTCCTACACTGAAAGAAACACCTGTTTACCACAGTAGGCATTTCGATACAGGTTAAGATCTGTTCTGAAACCTTTCCTGTTCGCTCTCAAAATTGCCGGTAACTTCTGTGGGAAGACAGCAGGCTGGGCTCAGATGATACACGCCTCTCTGCGGTTTGCTGCTTAGAGGAGACGAGGGATCTTAGTCTCTAGTAGCAGAGAGCATTGTCTTTGAAGAAGCACATACTCTATACCTGCCCTTCTTGGAGCAGGATTTAACTGATAATACAAGAAGCTTTAGTTTTTCTTATTGAGCTCTTCGGAGTTCTTGGCAATGCTGTAATGTCTGCTGAGGAAATCTGAGTGAGAGGTTGTAAACAGAGGTAGTCCAGATCTCTAGATCTGAGCATTGTATATCCGTTTCATTTATGTGAAGCCAGAATGAAAAAAAATGAAGGGAAAAAATTGGTTTTTGGGCCTGGGAGATAGGACATTGTGGAAAGTGGTGGGAACTTTGCTTTGGACTCAGTTGTGTCTGCCACAAGGTAATGATGTGTGGTCTCCTGTAGGGTTCTGTCGTCTTGGTTGACTTGGGGATCCAAGGAGGCCTGAACTCTTGATCTATGCTTTTTTTTATAATCTGAATTTTATTGATTCTTTTTTTCTTCCTGACTTCCTGATTTTGGAAAACTTGTGGAGCCTAGTCATCTTTACATCTCCTCTTTTGTCAGATTTAGTTGAAATAAAAAAATAAATTCTAAAATTAGGAGGAGGGATACATAAAGAGACACACATAGACAATATGATCCCTAGGATTATTTTCCTAGGAAACCATCTAAAACATAATATATGGTTTATTGGTAGCCCTGGAAACAGCTTGCTTCTATCTCAGTCACTTATCATCGTGGAGCTTAATCTGCCATGATTTCCTTCTGATAAATCTGCAGCTTGCTTTTAAGAAATAGTTTTTATTGTAACTAAATGCCATTGTGAGAAGTGTGCAAATACTGTGGTAGGGAAAAGAGTAAAAGCTGCTATGTAAACTGGGATATTTCTGCTGTATTTGAGTGCAGATCATTTAACAGAGGTTTCTGAAGGTTGAGCTCCTTAATGTTCTGGAAATAATATTGTGCTGGATGGGACCTGCAGGAGATAAAGGGTATTTAAGTGAAGGCTATTTATAATAAATTACTGAGTCCAAAATGAATCCTTTATGATGTAATGCATACCACTTATTGTTTGTTCTTTCCTTCTAAACCATACTGACAGTTAAAATCCAATGATAGAAAAAATTGTCCAGCAACAAGTTTCTACAGATATGAATGGACAGTTCTGTTAATACTGCCAGAATGCTTTTGCTGTGTTCAGTTAACTTTGTACCTCAGAGAATTGGTTGATTTATAGCATTCTCAATTATAATTTTTAGTTCACAATTCAAAGTGGATAATAGGTAACAAATTCTATATTCAAATTTATAAATATGCAAGATGCAATATTCGAATAATTTAATAGTTTTGTTAACTTTTCAATTAACCATTGCATTAAATTAATTCAGCAAATTATTTTCCCTTACATGTATTCTTTCTTTTCTGTCTCAGTACAGAAATCTAAATTTTTGAAAGCAGAATTTCACTAGAGGCACATCTGCTTCCTCTGAGTTTTTACGCTTCCCTTTGGCTCTTCTGTCATTTCAGACTTAAGTTCTGTTGAATACAACAGGGCAAGTCACGTTGCAGCATGGATTTACCAAAATGTGTGGAAATCTGGGTGAACTTGGTAAAAGACATGCTTTTAAAATGTTTTATGTACAATATATTTTTAAAGCAAAATGAAACAAGAGTGTTGCATTGTAATGTCAGTGCTTTTCATTGTTTATTTAATCTAATAATCTCTTTAGATTGTAAGAAGTTAGAAGATTTACTGTTTTAGTCTGCCTACTCGTTAAACCGTTCTGGGAGTTGTTTAATATACAAAATATAGTTCCTTCAATTTTTTAATTATAGCACTTGAATGCTTGCCTTTATTCTTAGGATTTAAATGTAAGTATTGATACCGAAGGCTTGTCTACTTTTGACTGGATTTATTGGTATAGGTGACATGAGGGGCAGCTCTATTTTTAGGAACTACACAGATTCTAACAGCAGGCTTCTTTTGCTGGCGTAATTTATCTACTGAGAGGAGTAAGCTAGGTAACCAAAATACACATTTCCAGGTATAACTGTGTTCATTCTAGTACTTTTCTGGTACACTGGTGTCATTTACAGCTGGGATTTTCTTTACGTTACTGTCCACTGTACAGGCAAACTTTCAAATATAATGTAAATATACTCTCCACTGCATACTGATTACACTACATGCATATGCTTCACGTATAACAGTGGTTACTGTGATTTATTTTCATTTCTGATTAACAGTATTAGGAAAAGAAAACATTATTTGCACAAATGTTTCCATGTTGAAGATGAATATTTAAATATTTTTGAAATAATAAAATATGGGCTATTGAAATATTAAAATGTCTTTGGAAAGTTTTGTTAAATCATTAATTGTAACAAAATAGAAAAAAACGAGTTAATTGTAGGAAGCTGAGAGAGTGAGGGGGATAACTGCAATGGAACAGTTCTAGTTTCTGTCTCTCTGCTACATTGAACAAGAACAAAACTCCTCCTCACGAAGTCTTTTAATCACTGTGAGGTTGCGTTGTGGGTGGTTACAAGGTTGAGATAAGGAAAATTAATATAGTTTCTAAGTATTATGTAAGCTTTTCTTTGGCCTTTTTTTGATCACCCGAGGCATGCTCATTTTTTCCCATTGGTTTGGGCAGGTGGGCCTTCGTGGTGGGACACTGACCTGGTTTCAGAGGACAGGGATGTCACTCTGCTGTGAGAGGAATCCATGGAGGCCTTTCAGAGTGAGCAGACAGTAATTCAGTTTGAAGCAGATGGATGAGAAAATTGTTTTGCTTCTGTGGTTGATTTTAGTTTTTAAATGTCTTTTCAGTTAATTTTTGTTTGCTCTACAATGTGCCTTGCAACAAGCAGGACCCGAGGTAATGGCCACAAGTTGTACCAGAGGAGGTTTAGGTTGGACGTGAGGAAAAACTTTTTCTCCCAAAGAGTGGTCAGGCACTGGAATGGCCTGCCCAGGGAGGTGGTGGAGTCGCCGTCCCTGGCAGTGTTCAAGAGGCGGCTTGATGAGGAGCTACAAGATATGGTTTAGTAGCTCTGGCAGCAATGGTAGTGGGAAGACGGTTGGACTAAATGATCTTATAGGTCCCATCCAACCATGTGATTCTATGATTCTATGATTTTTCCAGCATTTGTGATGTGTAAGATATTCAGAAAGCTGCATACAGTGTATTGAGATATGGTCCGTGACTATTTTAATGGCAGATTGATGATGTTTCCCTAGTATGTCTTACTGACTTTCCTCCACAGAATGTGATAAAGGTATTACCATATTTTCATTGTTGCCTATACCAAGTGTTAAATACAATAAGCTCTGAAAAATAAAAGTAGGATTATTTTTACCTGCCATGTTATACTGAAGTTTGAGTGCATAGTGGATCCGTAGCCCCCCTGCACGTCTAGAAGGGTTGTAAACTTTATTTTAAGATACTTGAGTCTGGCATACTTTCTTACCAAGTGCTAGAATTCTGATATATATTGAGAATTTCTGTTAAGATCATTAACTGTTAAGACGCTGCTGTTGTAGATTGGATTTCAGAAATTGTCTTTAGCGTATTTGCTCTTGACTCTCGCATCCTTTAACTGCTTGAAACTGTAATGTCCTGTAGTGATGTGTATTCAGCATTCCTCACAAGGTAAACTTGTAGCAAGCGATCAAAATAGACCCCTTTGAAATAGCAATAGTCTGGAGAAAGCTGCTATACCTAGTAATTTTTATTTGTTTAATTGTATTTGTTTGCTAAAGCATACAGATGATTTATTAGGCTTGGTTTGCCAAAGCTATGAACATTCATATAAATTTAAAATCTAAAGAGCGTATGCCTCGCTTATTGTTTGTTGGCTTAGGATAAACAGATACTTTATAGTATTTGATTTTTTGTAGACTCTCTCATGCCTTTCTGTTGCAGGCATCTTGTATTAAATATTTATAGTCTCTTCTAAGTGCTTGTAACTTATGAATAATTAAAGAATAGAGTTAAGGAGGAAGAAGAGCATTGTAGCATTCAGAATGAGAATTTTCTGTAATTGTTTGACAACTGTAAATTACATACATCTGAAAATCAACAAGGTAAATATATCAGAAGCTGCAGTATGTGGTTAGCAAAGGCATTTGGGTTTCACACATCCTCTCCCTGTGTGATCACTCAGTGATGGTAACCTAATAAATATTTTTTTTTTGTCTCATTCATAAGAATTGTCCTCCTTAAAAATAAAGTTATTTATCATTATTTAATTATCATTGCTAGCTACTTAATGAGGCTAAAATAGCAACTCAAAGAAGAATTTGCAATCTTTGTTTAACAAGTAGTAAGTTTTTAAAGGTTCCAGTGTTTGTACTTAATTTGATACTGAATTACGTACATGAGCTCTTTATGGCATTGAAGAGTTAATATTGGTCATGCTCACCCTGCTACGTGACAAAAAGTAACTTACCTCAAACCACAAAACCAGAACAATTCAGTTTGTGAAGTTCCATCTCTTTTTTTAGAATTATCTTAGGAAATTTGCTAGTCCAATTACCGTTAGTCAAGAAGCAGATCTGAAGACACCATCAATCACTAGAATGAAGCAAATCAGTTGATATATAGAAAGCTGCAGGGCAGACATAATGATAGTTTTTAGAATAAAAAAAAAAATCCTACATTTTATTCCTCTTAAGCCTGAATGTTTTACTTGGATAAAATAACCTGTAGGTGATAATTTTACTTCTCTGTTGTTCCTGGAAAACACTCAGCATCAGGAAAGGACACAAAAAGACATCAGGAATTTTCCAAAGAGTGAAATTTGGACAAAATACATGAATTGGCAGTACAGGTGGAAAGGAACATTTTGCCACATCAGTGAAGGTGAAATTGTGTGATTTAGTCATAACCTTATGCTGAGATGTTGGATGGGATGACCTGTATGGATGTGTGAGAAAGTCAGTCCTTTAAATTATATAACACAACCATGCAATCTGCTGCTCTTTTTTTTTTTTTTTGTGAGCAATTGGTTAACAGTTAAGGGAATATGATGCAGACTGCTTATCACAGTAAAGGAGAGACAATGGACTTTTCTGCTAGTAATTTATAACAAACAGTTATTTTCATTTGTTGACTGCATTTGCAGCATTGAAAAATATGAATCTTGCCCGCATGGAGTAAGGTGTCCTGTTCAATATTATTGGTTCTTTAGTGTTTATATTTCTTTAACTTCAGTTGCATGATGGAGTACCTACCTGTGATGGCACCCTAAGATGCGTGCTCTACAAGCTTGTTTGTGTTATATGGTTTGTCCGCTTGCCTGCCTTAGCTCTGGGTGACATGCCAAACATAGGAGTGTTGATATTCATAAAATGAAATTTAACGCAGTTAATTGCAGAAGGGCTTGGGCATCCCAACTCTCACTGGAAATAACTTCCCTCTTGGCATTGAAAATGCCCTTCAGCGTGATCCCTCAGAATGATTCCTTCCTTGTCTTCTGGAATTATACCATTTTAAATGGTACAAAAGTGTGAAATGCACCATGTACATACTAATACATACAAATACATACAATTATGTTACTTTTAATAATTAAAACTTAAGTTCTTTGAAAGTAGTTTAATTTGCTAGGAAAGCTATAAAGTTAGGCTCGTGAACTGATTCTCAAAGGTAGCAACTGAGAGGCAAGCACATTAACATTCCCTATTTTGCAAACAGAGGACTGCCACCTCCATTTTCATGTTTCAGAACACCCAATGAGTCTTGCTTTTTTTGCACCTTTGTCAAATTTTTCAAAGCCTCATTTAATTCTACTTTGCTTACTTGGAAGTAATGTAGAAACAACAGTCTTTAGCTTACAATCAACACATTGTGTTTGCACAAATCTGCACAGAAATTGCCTTGTGGGTTGTGAACCGGATAGGATAGTGACGGGGCCTGCTAGGTAGGAGCGCTGGTGAAAAACAAACAAACAAACCAAACAAAACCAGTGCTTACGCCTGTGGGAAGCTTTGGAAAAGGTGCTGGGAAGACCTTACCAATAGGAGCGGGAAAGGGTAGGGAGGCTTGAGCCAGTGCTGACACTCGTCTCTTGCTGGTCCTGCTGTTGGCTTCTCTCTCCTCTCTGATGCTGGAGGGGAGCAGCACAGGGAGAAGGGAAGCAAGTTCCTGCAGAGCCTGTGCTGCATCTGAAATGACAAAAATCTTAACGCAGTTATTGTGTTATCTTTCTAAGTCACTCACATGCTGTATTTTTGCTTTAAACTGTGAAGCCTGACAGCTGTGTTACGGAAGTTATTTATTTTGCCAATTCATTCAAATTGTTGTTTATGCCTGAAACAAGAAATGGAAAAATGCCATGCTTTCTGCCAGTGGAACTGACTTGCAGCTATGAATACTTGAAAAAAATTTGAGTTTCATTTTCAGAATGATTGCTGTATTTTTCTGCATATTAAATCTTGTAGATAGATCTTGATTAAAATGTTCTTGAAAGTGTTTCTTGGCTATAATGTTTGAATATTTAAAACATTACTGAAGAACTGAAAATGAAAATGCTCAGAGTTTTAACTAGTTGTGCATGTATGCAGAAACTGTGTCTTGCTGGTTTTAAGGGTCACAGCAAAGACTCAGAGGCTTCTTCATTCCTGAGCTGTGCTGAAACCTGTTGAGTCAGCTTGCTCGTTAGAATCCTCCAGTATCTTCTGCAGTGTCAGCTTTGCCATCTGCAGTTATTCTTCAAGCTGAAAGCATATATAACTATTATTCCTTTTTCTGTTCATCGATGACTGAAAAAATAATTGCTTATAGTGAACATGGCTTTCTCTATAGTAGTTAAAACGGTCCATTTGCCATAGTTCAGATATAATTTCTTAGTGCATGAGAAACTAGGAGTCTAAAATACTTTCTGCTTACTTATCTAGGGTTATCAGCCTTTTCATGCCATTAGGTAATTTTTAGTAACTTTCTGTCAATGCAGTTCCCTCAGTTTAAGACTAACTAGTACATAGTAGTGCCTGGTTTTAGTAAATAATTATTGTCATTTATATGAATTTGGTTAAAATACTGCTTGTTTGGATCTGAAATATACATATTTTGCTTTTACTGAGTTTCTGAAAAGTGGATATCTCTTTTGCTTCCCTTGGAAATGCAACCCAGAAGCCTGAACTGTAGCTGACTCAATAAAATTAAAAACTTAAAAGTTCATGCCTGCCAAGCATAACTCAGACTTTGGCTGTCTCCGTGCTCACAGCAGTCTGGGCAGTTTCCTTAGATGCTTCTTATTTATTTTCTTTTGAGGTTAGACTTTTCTTTTTCCCTTTCCCCAGCTCATCTGTGTTGCAAATTAACCCCTGAAACCAAATGCCCCTTTATTTTACTATCATAAATATGCAGATATACTTACATATGAAAGAACACCTCAGTGGTGTTTGAATGTTATTTTTACTACTGTATTTTAATATTCAGATACAATATTATCAAGTTTTCTTGTGTGTATTGCTTTATAAACGTAACTGCATTTCTGTGAGTTACAGTAGTTGCTGCTATAAGGCAAACATACTTGGCAGCATGAAAGTGCAGAATCACAGATTTGTTTTGGAAGGGACCTTAAAGATCATCTCGTTCCAACCTCCTTGCCCTGAGCAGGGACACCTTCCACGGGACCAGGTTGCTGAAAGCTCCGTAGTTACTATAAAGCTTCAGTTACTATAAAGAATTTTAAAAATTTAGGTCAAAATCAAACATAGTATAAGTAGTTCCCACTCCTTTATTTTTAGCAGAGTAAGCAATATCAGACTATTTACTTTACATTTGTTTGAAAAAATGTGGATTTGAGTGTGCTGAATTAATATATTGAAATGCCACTTCAATTTAATATTTTGTTTTTAGAAACTTAATTAATTGATCCCTAAGAGATCAGGCATACATTTTGCCGTTAGATACATGCCCCTAAGAAGAGATGAGCATCCTCTTACCTTGCTCAGCTTGTGTCAGCTTTAAGAGCTGAGCAAGAGGGAGCATGTGTGTGGATGTCTTTGGTGGGAGAGGCATCTGCCTTATAGTGGGAGGTTCACAGAAAGCTCCTCTGCAACTTACTGTGAGAGCATTTCAGTGTTGAAGAACCTGAGGATACTTTAGACAGCAACACAAAAACATATTAACAAAAAAAATTTCTTTATTCTTGGTGAACTGATTAAATGACTAAATAAGCTCTGCTGTAAGAAGTCTTACAAAGAAAGCCTTAGTCTAGACTTTGTTTGCAAAACCGTAGCCTGTTATTTTGCTGATTATTGCAGTCACAGTCTTTAGCTGAGTTAAATTATCTGCTCTAAAAGCACCAAGGACGCTACAGTCTACCCTTTCTCTCTACTCTTTCTAATAGGTAGAGTAGTAGTGATCTCTCCTGTAATATAAATTTTCTGATGTCCTATTTTCTTGAAGTGAGGCAGAACAAAATGAGCCAAAGGAGTCCTGAGAACTTTGATTCTATTATTTCATGATGTTGATGGTTCTTTCTTATACCTTACCTTTATGTTCAGTATCTTTATGAAGTTGTTGATGTACATTCTGTGAGGTGGACCAAGATGAGAGATTTTATTTTTCCCTAATGACATAAAGTTCTCTTGTCAGTTCATATAGGATCTGATTTCAACAGAACAGTTTTCACTGTTGATTTTAACTGAATTAATTTCTTGAGGAAAGTGAGTTATTCTATTCTTTCCATGTTTAATAAATTCCTTGTTTTTAATAGTTATTTTAAACCAACTCTGGTACTTACCTGATCACATGGTGAATTGTTTCACCTCACTAAAATTGCAGAAAACTGATTCAGCAAAAAAGGGGTTTTTCATTTCCTGAGGTGGTGAGGTGAATTCACTTACGGTGTGTCAGACAGGTGCTAATGCAGGCCTGAGGAGGTAGGGTGGGGAGAAGGGAGATGCAGCTGGCACAGGAGGAGGAAGAGACAGGACGGAAAATTAATATTTCGAAGAGAGTTTGAAGAGGGAATTGGTTTATCTGTATCATGAATGTGATGGGTTAGCTGGCTGCAAGTCAGGTGCCCACCAAAGCCAGTCTGTCGCTCCCCCTCCTCAGCTGGACAGGGGAGAGAAAATAAAACGAAAGGCTCATGGGTCAAGATAAGGACAGGGAGAGATCATTCAGCAATTAACGTCATGGGCAAACTAGACTTGACTTGTGGAAATTAATTTATTACCAATCAAATCAGAGTAGGGTGATGAGAAATAAACCAAAATCTCAAAAACACCTTCCTCCCACTCCTCCCCTCTTCCCGGGCTTGGTTTTACCCCCCAATTCTCTACATCCTCCCCTAGAGGAGGCGCAGGGGGACAGGGAATGGGGGTTGCAGTCAGTTCATCACACATTGTCTCTGCCACTCCTTCCTCCTCAGGGTAAGGACTCCTTGCACGCTTTCCCTGCTTCAGCGTGGGGTCCCTCCTATGGGAGACAGTCCTCCATGAACTTCTCCAACGTGAGTCCTTCCCATGGGCTGCAGTTCTTCACGAACTGCTCCAGCGTGGGTCCCTTCCATAAGGTGCAATCCTTCAGGAACAGACTGCTCCACCGTGGGTTCTCCCATGGGGTTACAAGTCCTGCCAGGAGCCTGCTCCAGCCGGGGCTCTTCATAGGTCACAGCCTTCGCTACCACTGTTGCTCATGAGCTTGGCCTTGCCCAAGGTGGCATTGGCTCTCTTGAACATGTGGGAAGCTTCTGGCTGCTTCTCAGAGAACCCACCCTTGTAGTCCCTCTGCTACCAAAACCTTGCCGTGCAAACCCAATACAATGAACCATGCAATTAGATAATCTGAAATAATATTGATCATTTTTGTTTGAATATTGAGCTAAGACTTGCCCCTGTGTCCATTTTCCTTTAATAATAGAGTTCCCTTAGTGAAAAAAAAAGAAGAATAATTGTTACTTGTGCAGCTAATCTTATTTTTCTTTCCTCCTGGTATTATTTATAACATTGTATAACTGGGTTTGGCTGGGGTCAGCTGACCACACGTTGAAAAAATAAGTTTCTCTTCAAAGATTCCTGCAGACAGCAGATAGGCCATGAATACCAGTCTGGAAAAATATTTAAATGCTGAGCTCAAATATAGTGATTCACAATGAGTGGGAGGCCCTGTGTTTTCCAACTAGCTGATGTTTTGTCTCCCCCCCAAATGCCTATTATTTCATTTGAGGAGTCTTTACTTTGTCTTAAATACAACTGCTCAGTTCTGTGTACCATTAAACAGTGGCTGCGTTTCCATTCAGAAACATGATGTGATTTAATATGTGCCGTTTCTGAAGTGTTTGAGATTCCGTCAGCTGAACTGCTAATTACTAGGAGATTTTTTTTTGTTCTTGTTTTGATTTTCACATGCCCTGCAAGCTTTGGACAGCTGCGTTAAAGCATTATGAAGTATGTGCTTTTTAGTAAATTTGGGTCACTGTGTTAGTAAGAATCTCCTAGTAATGGCAACTTAAAAGGTACTGACTGGAAAGAACATAGATATTTGGCTAGAGGAGAGAGGCTGAGTGGTGGCTGTGAGCAGCTGCTTCTGCCGCGTTGTTGATTCTAGGAGAATTAGGCAGAGAGAGGGTGCACCAAGGACGTAGACCTCCTGCCTTGGAGGACATGGCTCCCGATAGTGAAATGCCTTTCCTGCCCCATCTTCTCTCTTCTTTCCCTCCCCCTTTCTCCCACCCTCTGCCAAAGAAGACTCTCTCTCTGCCTTTAACTGCATGTAACTTTTGAAATCAAAGCTAAATTTTGTGTAACAAAGATGAAACGTTACTGATTTTAGTTACCTGTTATTTTCCTTCTTTTTTTCCTACTGACTCTTTCACACAAAAAATTGCTTAGCTTCTCTTACAATGCTACGTTTTATGTTCTGGAATGAGCTGGCAGCTGTATGTAGGCAACCTATGCATAATAATTAATTCTTTTTTGTGTGTTGCAAAAATAAGTGGTCCTGTTTATTATTGCTGTATCAGTTAAAATTATTTTTTTCCAAGAATACCTTATGTATATTTCTGCAATGAAAATATTTAAAAGAGAAGGATAATATGATACTGATGTTGTATTTGTAACTGATTTGCTTATCTATGTCTATATTTATATCTCTAAAACCACAGGTGAAACCTTCGAAAGGAATGAATTGCTGATGTTATCATATTTTTATTAAAATACATTTAGAAATTGAGTATTTTAAAATACTACCATAAATATCTGTGTTTTTCTTCATTTGAATAGATGTAACCTGAATGCTTTTTTAACTATAAAGAAAATCTGTATAATTCAGTGGTTTTGTTTTGCAGAGTTCTGAGGAAGAACACTTAGGAATCTTAATTAAATAAACAAAGCTTCAATTTTTTTTTTTTAAACTAACCACTTCCTGAAATAGGCTTATGTTATACATCATGTTGGTAAGCTAGGTGATTTTGCAATTGCTGAAGAATTGCATTTGGTGAAGACAGGCAGTTTTCTTACTCAAATTGGCTACTTAAGTGTCACGTGTGCTATAAAAGCAAGTCATCAATGAGCTGTATAGTGTCAGAAGAGTACTTCACTCTATGTTCATCATGAACATTATTAGACTGTCCTTGTCATAAACTAGTGAATTGTATTGCAACTGTTGGCTACAGATGTACATTAAATTACTTTTAAAACAGCTTTTATGCTATGTGACATTAAATAATAGAATGATTTTTAAAAAAAAATAAAAATTAACCAAACTTTGACATTGCCTGTGTTCTCACCTACTGACCAGTGATGGTTCAGAGTATTGCCACAACACTGACCCTCAGATTCACAAACATTTAACTTAGTTTGGAACCTACATGTAAAAAACCCCCCAGATTTACTTAAAAGCTCTTGAGACACTGTATGTGATTGCAGTCTTGTTGCTAAACATATGTATGGACATGCCATCTTTGCTAGGCTGAATGGCTCAGCATCTATCTTGTTTCTGTGCATATTTGGGATTAATTAAGTAGGCATTCTTGGGACTTGTGACTCCTGTAGACTGTCTGCTGTCATTACCATGAGATGTGTGATTTTCTTCACACATTGTCAGAGCTCAGCCATTTGCAATCAGAAAGCTTGCAGTGAAGTGCTGGGATTGAGGGGAGGGGTCTTGTGCTCTATTTTCTGTGTAGTGGCTTGGTTGGCAGAGCACTCACCTACTCATTGAGTGACTGGGCTCTAGTCCTTCTGCCCAGGGATCTTGAAGCACATGGCTTCTCACATGCTAGCAGCATGCTCTCAAGACTAGGATGGAGCTGCCTTCCATGCTTCTGATGAACCTCCAGTGTATGAACATGAATGGAGATTTTGTACGGTTAGGAAGCAGCAGGAACTGTCACCTCGTGGGGTGGGTATTCCTCTGAGAGGGCAAAATTCAGTGTTCAGGTCCCTGCTGCATGGACTGCTTGTACGTTTTGCATTCAGGGTCACCAAGTGAAATGTTTATGAAGTAATGACATCAGGGACTTTCACTTCCCAGATGAGTGCTCTAAAAATGTGTCATTCTGCCACTTCCTCTTGTTATCGTTGTCTTTTCTTTGTAAAGTCCCCTGTCCCAAAAGGAGTACCTTAGTGGGCTAAAGGCAGATAAGAGACCTTAATCTTAAAATCCCAGGTAGCGTAATTACTGCATCAAAGCTGCAGCTGGCTGCTTTAGTCGTGGGGAGGCAGGATCGCAGACACCTCTCTGAAGTTTTCGTTGGTGAGCATAAGGCCCATTCAGTGTTGGCAGATGGAAGGACCATCCTCCTGCACAGTGCTCCGGTTGCAGTCCCTCATTTGCCATCTGGGGGGAGTGGCAGGCCCCTGCCTTGGGCTGTAAGTTTCTTCCCCAAACTTTATAGATTCCACTGTACTGAGCAGTACCTAAGCTTCTTGGTAACTCCGGAACTGAATGTTTTTTGAAGTACTTCTTTTCCCATGGTGTCTTCTGGGCCATGATTCATTTAGGCGTTTACAGGTCGTAAAGTTCACTCTTTGCATCCTTTCATGTAGCAAATGTTTACAAACTGTGCACTGTTCATTGTTTCCTATATCATCCTTATCTATTACCTTAGCAAATCTCTGTTTGAACTCCACCACTATCCCTGTCAGTACCTGTGCTTATTTGAACTGTTCTTTAAGTAATTTATGATATAGTTGCATATATTAAAAGCTTTGCTGTTCTGGAATGATGTGCCTGTCTCTCAGTGTCTGATTCAAGATTCTTTGTTGTCTCTAGAATGCTCTTTTGTAGATAGTGCTGTCTTAGACACACAACCATTTCTTTGTCTCTACCTTGAGAGGAATAAAAAAATGTTTACTTTGCTTTCTGTTGCTACAAACTCCTGGATAAAGGAAACTCTGTGTTGTCACGTGTAGCAGATACTAACAGAGTTTCACAATAGGTTTATCTGTGGTCTGGTCTGTTTCTCAAAACTTCTTGCAGGTGACCCTGGATGTTGGCACACATGGTTTTAGGAAATGTATTGTTGAGGTGGTCATTCTGGTTTTAATGGTAAAGTTTTCTGAAGAATAGGCAGTCTTTAAAGGAAGACCTGAGTTATGGTGACAGTACTGTTATAATCTGAAGATTTATGTGGTCTTTGTTGGGAGATTATAGAATGGACTCTGAAAGTTGTTTCAGCACAAAAATTGTAGCTTCTGACCTGGACAGAATTATGCATCTGCACTGTAGAGCCAGTCTCACTTTGAGCATCTTGAACAGCATCAAGAACACTGTAAGTCTCAGGAATACTGAGAAGTCACTCCTGTGTTCAGATACGTCGTTTTCTGATGTGTCAGTCTTTTGAATTCAAGAAGACTTAAGGCCATGAGAGATCTGACTGAGTTCATGAATGCCACCCCACTTTTGAGATGAAATCCTCCACATCATATAGCAAAGGATCTCTGCCTCCTTCTCTGTGCCAGACTGTGTCTCTGAGGCTCCTATACCTTTTTCATACAGTTTGTGTGGGCTCTATGTAATTACATTCTCAGCTTATGATTGAGAATTTCTCTTCTGTTTCTTTTCAGACAGTCACTTATTTGGTGGATAATACTGGGCAGGGTCTTTGGGAATATATCCTTTAAATTCTCTTGTTTGTGCAGATTGATTGTGACTGCCATGTCTCTGTCGGGATGGAGACTCACACAGACAATCTGGTAGCTCATGGTCACTGATCTCTGGAGAAGCAAAAACTTATGAAGGATGTTCTGGAGTGCAGAGCTGTGAGAAACTCAGAAGAGTATTTTAAAATTTGTCTTCATGTTCATGAGTTTCAGACAGTGAAGTCTACTGCCAGCCGTCTTTATATGAATAAGCCAAGTAGCGAGATTGCTTTACCTTGCAGAAATGCAGCATACTATGGAACTGGCTTCAGATTCATCTGGCAGGCAAGCAAAATAGTCTTGCAGATGTGGTAGATTGAGTTATTCCTCTGATTTGCATGGGTAAATTCCAATTCAGTCTTCAGGTAACTGCAGTTGGGAATGAGGTTGCCTTGAAATGGACCTGTTTACATGAGATGGCATCGAGAAATGGCAGATTTTTTTCTCCCTTCTCCCAGTGTCTTGGATCAGACACAATCCTGGTCATAGAGAAAGGCATAGACCTTCTTTCTATTTGGTAAATACTGATCATGGTCAGGCAAGGTGATACTTCCCAGGCTTTGAGGGCTTTGGTGTCAGGAGGTGTCAGTTGTCTCTCACTGAAGAGTTCAAGAAATACATTCCCCTCCTAGATCTGTGACTGGGAAATCTGGAGCGTTAAGGAGTTTCAGCATGCTTCATTCCAAGCCTTGAAGTACTGGACAGGAATGTCATTGCTCATTTCTGTGGGGCTGTCCCTTGCCCCTTTTTTGGATTGGGAGATGTAGATAGACAGGTAGCCAAATGAGAAGCTAGGCTTAAAATAGAACAAAAATCTTTGTAAACAAAAATCACATTTCTAATTTATTATTTGTTTAAAGTAAGGAACTTAGCTTTTGTTTGAAAGCAGTTCTCATGCCCGAACTATATATAATGAGATTCCAAGAGTCAACTCTGTGCACTATCCATTGCAGATGTTTGATCTGGAGTTAAAAATAAAATAGTCCTCTGTAGAGTTACTAACTTTTACTAGTCTCTTGAGGACTTGTGTAAAGCAAATTCTGCTGCCATTAAAGGTGCAAGAATTGTATGGTTGATGAATTTTCTTGAACATGGAATGGCAAATATTAAGACTGCTTACTTTACTAATCATTGTTTTCAATGAAAGGCTTTTGAGATGCTTATGAATTAAATTACAAAACCAGAATTCTACATTTTTAATTTAATGAATTTAAACGTACAGCACATATGCCTTGCACTGGGAGTGCATTCTGTAATGGATGGTTTTTATTTGAACATCTGTTCAGTGTTGCAGTTGTTAAAAGTTTTCTTTCCCTCTCCTTTCTGCCATATAAGCAGTGCTGATTTGCAGTGGAACATACTTCACATGGAAAACTGTTGGAGGGAAAATCAACATTCTTGTTGTATAAAGCTGGAAAAGTAATTTTTTGAGCAGTGCTGGAATATAAGAACACCACTTCTAAATAGTATATCGAACATAAAAATATTATTTCTTGAAAGTATTATTTCACACTAAAAGTTAGCTTATCAAGACACACCATGCTTTTTAAAAAAAAAACCAAACCACAGCATTTTTTTCAACCTCAGAAAATGCAGATAATGAAAGCACAATTTTCTTAAATTCTTTCTCATTTTCTTAAATTCTTAAGTTCTTTCTCATGAAATTGATTATACTTATATGATCCATTACTGATTTATTTGCTCTTATTTGAATTAATCCAAATAGCAAGCAGAGCTAGCTTACATTACAGTATTTTTTCTTTTTATTTTTTTTTTAATTTTTGTTTAATGACCATGTCACATGGGGTTTTTTTTGTAGTTAAGTGTGTATTAATGTTTCTCTGGTGTTCATGAGGATCCTGTTGGTGTGGTATTAAAGCCTTACATTCTGTACTGACTAAGTTCACAAGTATCTGTAGGACTGTAGGAAAGCTTACTTCCTACTGCCTTGGCTGTAGAACCCATTTTCTCTGTCAGGAGGTTATTACTGATAAAGTAAAATGTATTTATACAGCATTATTTCATTAGTGTTCAAAACTTGCTCTGTTTAATTTTTTGTTTATACAAAATATTAAAAAAAGACCCTGAAAAAAAGACAGGCAGGAACAAATAACATACTGATACAACAGCCATTATCAGTATGGGTTTTTTTATTCCAATATGAATGTCTGTCTTACTGGTCATCACACATACGCTAGACCGTTCTGAACTACTTAATGAACTTTCAGCTGTAAGTTGAAACCTATTTCAATGTTGAGTAAAATCATACTGATACATGTTTTCTTGTTTCCCCCCATTGTTTACCAGGATGGTACGAAACAAAAGCGAGAAAGGAAAAAGACTGTGTCGTTTAGCAGTATGCCAACTGAGAAGAAGATCAGCAGTGCAAGTGACTGTATAAACGCGATGGTTGAAGGCTCTGAGCTCAAAAAGATTCGCTCCAACTCTAGAGTGTATCACCGATACTTTCTTTTAGATGCAGATATGCAGTCTCTACGCTGGGAACCTTCAAAAAAGGATTCTGAAAAAGCAAAGATTGATATTAAATCAATCAAAGAAGTAAGAACAGGAAAAAATACAGATATTTTTCGCAGCAATGGAATATATGACCAGATATCAGAAGACTGTGCATTTTCAATTATATATGGAGAAAACTACGAGTCACTAGATCTTGTTGCTAACTCAGCAGACATTGCAAATATTTGGGTTACGGGCTTAAGATACCTGATTTCTTATGGAAAGCACACTCTAGATATGATAGAAAGTACTCAAGATAATATGCGGACTTCATGGCTTTCACAAATGTTCATTGAATCAGATGTAGATAATTTGGGACATATACCCCTGTGTAATGCTGTACAGTTTATAAAAGACTTAAACCCTGGTTTAAAAACTAATAAAATTGAACTAAAATTCAAGGAGTTACATAGATCCAAGGAAAAAACTGGTACTGAAGTAACAAAAGAAGAGTTTATTGAAGTTTTTCATGAGCTTTGTACCAGACCTGAAATCTATTTCCTGTTGGTTCAGTTTTCAAGCAATAAAGAATTCCTAGATACCAAGGACCTCATGATGTTTTTAGAAGCAGAACAGGGTATGGCACAAGTCACGGAAGAAATAAGCCTTGAAATTATTCAGAAATATGAGCCAGCCAAAGAGGGCCATGAAAAGGGCTGTCTTTCTATAGATGGATTTACGAATTACCTTACTTCACCAGACTGCCATATATTTGATCCAGAACATAAAAAAGTTTGTCAAGATATGAAACAACCTTTATCTCATTATTTTATAAATTCATCTCATAATACATACTTGATAGAGGATCAGTTTCGAGGGCCTTCTGACATCACAGGTTACATTCGTGCTCTTAAAATGGGTTGTCGAAGTGTTGAACTGGATGTATGGGATGGTCCAGATAACGAGCCCGTGATTTACACAGGACATACAATGACATCGCAGATTGTCTTCCGTAGTGTGATTGACATTATTAACAAGTATGCATTTTTTGCTTCAGAATACCCTCTTATTTTGTGTTTAGA
Source organism: Tetrax tetrax (assembly GCA_009806455.1). Classification (NCBI taxonomy): domain Eukaryota; kingdom Metazoa; phylum Chordata; class Aves; order Otidiformes; family Otididae; genus Tetrax; species Tetrax tetrax. The sequence continues at coordinate 250,881 of WHYT01016664.1, read as the reverse complement.
AAATCATTGCTCTATTAAGCAGCAGAAAGTGATGGTACAACACATGAAGAAAATTTTGGCGGACAAACTACATACACAGTCTCCAAACATTGAGGAGTCTTATCTTCCATCACCAGAATCACTTAAAGGGAAAATACTAATTAAAGCAAAGAAGCTTTCCTCTAGTTGTTCTGGACTAGAGGGAGATGTTACAGATGAAGATGAAGGAGCAGAAATGTCACAGAGAGTGGGGAAGGAAGGGGTAGAACAGCAAAACTCTATGACGGGGAAACGATTTCAGCTCTGCAAAGAGCTCTCCGAGTTGGTAAGCATATGTAAGTCGGTTCAGTTCAAAGAGTTTCAAGTTTCATTTCAGCTCCAGAAGTACTGGGAAGTGTGCTCATTTAATGAAGTGCTTGCTAGCAAATATGCCAATGAAAACCCGGGAGACTTTGTAAATTATAACAAACGTTTTCTTGCCAGAGTTTTTCCCAGTCCTATGAGGATTGATTCTAGTAATATGAATCCCCAGGACTTCTGGAAATGTGGTTGCCAGATAGTAGCAATGAACTTTCAAACGCCTGGCTTAATGATGGATCTTAATATTGGTTGGTTTCGACAAAATGGAAACTGTGGCTATGTCCTTCGTCCTGCTATCATGAGAGAAGAAGTATCCTTCTTCAGCGCGAATACGAAAGACACCGTGCCTGGAGTTTCACCTCAGCTGCTTCATATTAAAATTATTAGTGGGCAAAACTTTCCTAAACCCAAAGGATCAGGTGCCAAAGGTGATGTTGTGGATCCTTACGTCTATGTTGAAATTCATGGAATCCCCGCCGACTGTGCAGAGCAAAGGACGAAAACTATGCATCAGAATGGGGATAATCCAATTTTTGATGAAAGTTTTGAATTTCAAATAAATTTACCAGAACTAGCTATGGTGCGTTTTGTAGTACTGGATGATGATTACATTGGGGATGAGTTTATCGGGCAATACACTATTCCCTTTGAGTGTCTACAGACTGGTTATCGGCACGTTCCTCTGCAGTCTTTAACTGGTGAAATTTTAGCACATGCTTCCTTGTTTGTGCATGTGGCCATTACTAATCGAAGGGGTGGTGGGAAACCTCATAAGCGGGGCCTCTCTGTGAGGAAGGCCAAGAAATCGAGGGAATATGCTTCTATGAGAACATTATGGATTAAAACAATAGATGAAGTGTTCAAGAATGCTCTCCAACCTATTCGAGATGCCACAGATTTGAGAGAAAATATGCAGGTACGGTTTTTACTATGAATTTATTGGTTCTTGCCTGTATTTTTGTATTATGATGCATATGGAATATGCTTTTTAGAGTCTTCCTGCATTTTTTAAGTTATGTTATTCGAGTCTAATGCTGAGCAGCTTTAAAAATGGATTATGTCAGAGCAGGCTTTTAGATGATATTATTTACGGAGGTAACCTTGGATGCATATGCGTATTTTGTTGATTGTGAACTGGAAATGTGACTCTAGTGTTAGAACTCCAGCCTGTTGACTAGTGCTATGTCTTCGAAGGAATGTTATGTACACCAGAGGAAAGCATGGCAATATTTTAGTTTTAGAAAATTAAATGAAATAGAAATGCAGGAGGAAAATGTGGCTGATTGATAGAAAAAGGAGATTTTATTGTGTATTAAAAAACTTATTGTACGTGAAAGTATGTTTAGCATAGTTTCACTGAGGTTTTGTTTTTTCCTCATTCACAAATAGAAGGGTACTTTCAAAAAGACCGTTTGTTTTCCATGGTTCTTCCTAGCAAGAATATGTTAGGAATACATGAAGTTAGCACTAAGATGTTGGGAGGCATACTCTAAAAGAAATTACCTTACCTTAAGGGTCATGTGTAGTAAACACATTGAATTTCAGGAAAAAGTAAAGGCTGAGGTGCATGTTTTTTGTGGAAGCCAAGAGATCCCACTTCAAAAATGCTTTTTTTTTTTTGAGATTCCAATAAAGATTACAGGTAAATAAAGCCTTTTAGACATAGATTAAAGGGAACTTTAAATTTGTGTTTTATTTCATAAAGCTTTTAACTATCTATAAACTTCTGATGGAATGCTAGCAGTGATCAATGAAGTTAAGCATGGTCATTTCAAATGAAGTGACCTGTTAAAATTATCTTACTCTTATGTAGCATTCAGGGGAAACTGATTAAAGGAAATGTCTGAGACTTGAGTCTGTATTTTAAAGGCACATCAGTGTAGATAAATTTTCGTCATGAATAATCTTATGTTGAAGAGATTTTAATAGTAATACAGTTTTAAAACTAATTTTTCTTCATATGAAAGAAGAAATTAGTACAGCCTTATGAAGCTTTCCCATTCCACTTGGTATATAAAATTGCTATAGTAAAAGATTATTAAAAAAATATGGGGATGATATTTTGACTTATAAATGTTTCACATTATGGGCTATGTATAAAGTGAACTTTACCCGTAGTTAACCTATTGAAGGCTAGAATTATGTCATACAAAGGACACTGTATTTTAAGATACATTTCAAGGAAGAGCTGAACCTAAGATTTGAGAAAACAGTGAAACCATACAGTTTTGTAGCTACTTTAAACTCTTTACTCTGCATGCTGCAGTATTTTCCAGAACCGATGTAATTGAAAACAGGCTCTACAGTGTGGTTTCTTTGAACATGAGAGATTAAAAGGCATTTTATGTATTTTATTCTCTGAGTTTGAAAGTTGTACTATCAACTAAATTAATCATTATCATCTCTCAAAATGCTGTCAAGAAGATATTTTAGGTACATAAGGGAATATTAGTTTTACACAGCTTTACTGATGGATTATATAATGTGCACAATTTAAACTCTGTGTAAGTAAGGATTTACAGCTATTAAAGATAAATAAACCACTAAATTAAAATAAATATCAACTTATGTCAGGGAATGTAAGATTTATTTAATTTCTATAGTACTGAAATCTTGTATTATAAATTGTTATTATTTTAATGATACAGAAATAATATCCCCATAAACCAGATTATAAAGAGTGATGTTGGGGTTTTTAAAATATAAGATGGAAGAAGATAAAAAAGGAAAGTGTGCAGCAGTGATTTTAGTGATTTCTCTAAACCTGTATACAAATAGCTAGCCTTTTAATTTCCTTGTTAGGTACTACATTACCGTGATAAAAGATGATGTCATAACTTATTGTTACGTATTAATCACTGATAAAAGTATAACATGAGTGATTAAACTGGATATGATGATGCAAGTTTAAATTACTTGATGGTATGAGGATAGTCTCTGGATATAGGACTGGAAGTCCAAAGGCGAGAGTTAAAGCTGTACTTCTGTCCTGCCTGCCATTAGTTAATATATATGTTCCCCAGATCCTCATTTACCTGTCTGTAAAATTGTTCATAAAACTCACGATGTTTATCTCAAACAAAGTCTATTTGAATGGACTTCCCAATGTCTGGTTTTTTTTTCAACTGTGTAATTACTGTGTCATTAAGGTGTAGTCTGGTTAATAAAAGTAGCTTCTGTTTCCTGGACATTTACTAGATACTACTAAACATTTACTTAGAGTTAAAGTACACTCTAAGTGAGTGTAGTAGATGTAATTAAGTATTCACATAATTTTGCCTGAATATGCTATGTATACATATTTTGAAGTCTACTTTGTGTATTTTGTCTCATGAAGGGTCGGCAAAGTATTTCATGTTTGATTCCTGTTTGCATTAAGATTGGCATTATGCCTCTCTTAAGAAGTTTGTCCACAAGTGAGTATTACCATGACAGCAAGACAGAAGGTGATTTCAGTTAAAATGAAAATCTGTGTCATAAAACTAGTCGGGTACCCTGCTTGGGTGAGACTTGAGAGAAAGGAGCACATTTGTAACTTAAATATACCATGTTTTTGTTTTTGTTTTTTTCACAGGAACACAAACTCCAGACCTGCCATAGATCACCAGCTCCCACTTGGTACAAAAATCCTAAATTCATTACAGTGCTGAGAATATTCCCATCATGGAATTTCAGTGGCTACTTGGAGTCACATTTATTTCCACTACTGGAAATTTTCTTCAAGTTTAAATGTATGGTTTTATATTCTATTGTTCTATTATAACCATATTGGTTATAAAATAAAACTATAATAAATTTTAGGGAAAGGTACAAATTGATTTTTTACATTAAAGTACCTTGAAAAGTCACTTAAGTGTGATTCTGTGATAGGAATGACATCGGTAGTGGAGTGCTGGATTTGTGAATCACACCAAATGGGAGCCAGCAGATCCACAGCACGTCTGGACTGTAGTTCAGGTATGTTTAAAGTTACAAATGGGCTGAATTCCTCCTTCCACTTCACTTTGCTTATTTGAGACATTCAGCACCTATTTTGTTTCTCTCAGTGGCATTGAGAAAATAACTTTGAAATGTCTTTTAGAATTTTTCAAAATATATAACCAGTATGTTTTCGAATTCATTTATTTGCATGGTTAACTTTAGTAGCGATAGAGACCAGATATACGTGTTCTAAATAGATTTTTCCTGTAGCAAGTACTGAATTCTGTTAGAATTTTTAACATTTTTGGTAAAACGTATGTGTAAGATTGGTTACTTAGGGAAACTGCTAATTCTTCAGGGAAAAGCTGTGGTAATTCAACATTGTAGCTTAACTAGAAGTGAAGTATTTTATCCTGAAAGAATGAGACATTAAAATTCATATTTAACTGTAAAAGAAACTCTTTCTTTCCTTTTTGCAGAATGCAGTAGTTTCATTCAAAGAATTATGTGGCCTCTCTCCTGTAGCAAATCTTATGCAGTGCATTTTGGCAGTGTCTACGCGCTTGGTTGGGCCTGATAACACACCCTTGGTAGTACTGAATCTCAATGATCAGTATCCGACTATGGAGCTCCAAGGGATTGTTCCAGAGGTCTTGAAAAAGATTGTAACAACATATGACATGGTGAGTAGTCTTTTGTGGTTATTTTATATGCTGTTTGAAAGACTTTCTTTTTGTAATAGACAGTACTGTGCCTGTTCTGAAAGGTCATTTTAACCTGTGACTTCCTATTTCATGCTGCAGTACATGTGCTTGAAAGTCATTCCCATGAATGTGTACGGCAACTGATAGTGTTTGCATACTGGGTAAAACACAGAGACTGGTACACTGCATGCAAACGTGTAAGTGTTTGTACACTTCAGAAGGCAAAGTGGTTGTAATCAAGAGGATTTAACATGAAGAGGATGTACTAATTTACTTGTTTTGCAGTAATTTGAAGCTTTTTGCAAATCTATAAACCTCTTAAATTAATTTACTACCTTACGCTTTCCAGTTTGTGGACCTTGATCTCTTTTGACTTTGACTCAACATAGAATAGAAAAATGTCAGGAACTGCTTTTAGGAATTGTAGTTTTATAAGCACCTTGAAGTGTTAATTTTTACACATGTTTTTTCGTTTTCCTTTGCTATATCTTTTTTATACATCTGATTTGCTTAGACATTTTTACATCTGTAAGCAGCTGCAATGTTAGCTTCTGCCCTTGTACTTCAGTAAATATGTAAATTGCATCTTTAGAGACTAGAAATTAAACATTTTGCAAGAAGGAAGGAAGAACTAATACACTGAGAAATACTGATTTACACTTGTCTTGCATTGATTTAAAGTATGGAAAAAAAGATCCAAATGAGTGTGATTTGAAATGTCCTCCTTACGGCCACTGAAGTAATCTGGCACAGAGTAATTGAGCCTTTGTTTATTTATTTAATGAATTCTTTAATTTTATATGTAATCTGACAAGAAGTAAACATTTCTAGGATAATTCTGCATTAATTTTGTGTGCTAAATGGGAAATCTCACCTGGAAGGATCAAGTCAGTGTTTCAAAAACAATCCTTATTATTTAAAAAACGAAAATGAAGGAAAAGAAACCAGTACCCCAGTTTCATATATCTCTTTTAAATGCTTTCTAAAGACAAAGTAGCTTTAAAATAATGCTATAACCAAGTCCAAAAAGCACTCATTGGTAAATAGCAGTTAAGGTAGAGTTTATGTAGTTCACTGATGGTGCAAATACAATAGAATTTGGTTGGAATGGTAGCACAGTTGCAAGAAGATAGCGATATAGCCTCTTAGTGGTAGCTTATGGGATACCGCTGTAATTATGAAGTAAACAAGCTTGATTGTTGGGATTAAACCTGTAACACACATATAATGAAGTTCTGTCTTGTTGATGCAGAGGTCTCTACCTGCAGTTTGTTCTGATGTGGTGATGCTGCTTGTTACTTCTTAAGCTATTCCAGATACTTAAAATAATTTTGTAAGTCTGGATTACATTTTTTGTTTGAATATTGCTTAGATAGAGGTGACTCATGACTCCAGAAGCCTTTACAATCCAAATTTGATTTGCTCTTTGTCTCTTATATAAGTTCCCCCCACCCTGCCCCATCCAGTAGTCTACACATTATTTGAATATTTCTATACTTTAGAAATCCATACTTTATATAAAAATAATAGAATATTTATTTAATGACATGTTCAAAGCATTTTTCCATCTCCTCTTCCCTAAAGGATAGAGACTCAGTTTCATGCAAAGACAAAGAGTATGATAGTGCTTCTAGCTCTAAATGATATTGAAGATAAGTAAAAATTAAGATTATTTTCATCAAATAAAACATATAAATTAAAATTATGAGATATGTTTCAATTTGTGAAACTTTGGTCTTGTCAATATTCTGCCCATTTTGACAAAAGGTTTTAAGCAGTTAAAACCCGTAGGGTATACTGGAAAATTAAGTCAGACGTGGAAGCCATACTTATAACTCTTGTTTCTGAAAGCATGTTGTGAAACAGTGGAAGACATCCATATCATCTTTTCCTCAAGGAGAGGAGATGTGAAGCTATTTAGCTTATATATTGAAATTTGCTATAGGGGCAGATGTTTATGCTATTGTAGATAGTGTTTTCCTGTGTGGTTTTGGTGTAAATTAATATAGTGCACCCTCAAAATGACATCTTTTATCTCAATGGCTGATTTTGGCTTGGGGATTTTTTGACATAATTAATTAACAGGTGGGTGTAAAACTAGCTTAATAATAAGAAGCCTTCTCCAGAATTAAGAAAGAGTAATATATTGTCAAAATAACAATTACCTACTCATCTTATTTTCTGCTGGCTTAGACCTCAGTGCAGGTCAAAATTATATTTTAACTATGTTCCTCCAGTGTGTCAAGTACTGTAAGTATGAAATCATGTTGATAACAGAGATTGTATTTAATGTTTATTAGATAAACCTTGGTTAGTACCATAAATGCGTATGCTGTCGTTGCCTTGTATGCGTTCTCAATGTGGCGCGCATAGTTATATTCTTAAAGTACTGCTGTTTCAGAATCACAGTACTTTTGAATAATGAAGGGATTCTTATTTGTCATAACTACTCTCCTTTTTATAAAATGATAATAAACAGAAAGCAATGTTCAGCCAAGATCTTTAATTATTCGGAATTTATTTGCATTGGGAATGCTTAAAGGACTCATCATTGCTCTGCAGAGTGAGAAAAGATAGACGACCTTTACAGTGGGACAGTCAGTCCACACTGAAATAATTACAAAAGAGTGCAATACTGCAGGGACACATGGAGAGGTGAGAATATCCTCAGTGTAGCACAGGTACATATATTTTTTTAAAGAACCAATGAATAAAATGATAAATTAATTAGCATGTCACTAGATACTTGGGTTTCTTACATGTAAACAAATAGCACATAATGCTTTCTTAAATTGTCAGCATTCACTACTACTTTAATGGAGGAGCTGCAAGTGATAAAGGCTGGTTAATATTCACAGGTTAAAATATTGTATTTTTGAGTTTAATTAATAATTTGTCAGCAGCATTATTGGAACCAGAAGTTTACCCAGGAACTTTTAAGGAACTTTTGCTTTTATCCATGTTCTAGGAGTTGGGGTGTGTTTTCAGAATAATGAAAACCAAATATAACTAGGAATTTTTGGGAAAGAAGTTTAAATTGTGTATTTTTCTCTAGCTTCTCCATGGTCCTGAGTATTTTTCAGCCTAACATCTTGTCACTGTTTAACAATGTTTTATTTTTCCCTCTCGTTCATGAACTTCAGCTTCCTTTATGTGATACTTCAGCATGCACTCTGTTGGTGTCATCACACCCATCACTGATCAGTGCTGCAGACTGAAGCTTGGAGTTAAGGCAAGTGCCTCTTCCACACCATTGCATGTTTGTTTTTTTTAAATGTTTTATGGCCTTTAAGATAAACAGTAAGTAAATCTTAAAAACTTGTGCTATGGCAAGAGAAAAAAACCCCAATTATTTATCTTGTCCTAAGTCTGCAGCATTATTCAGTGATGAAGATAATAGCACGGCAAAGATATGCTAGAGGATCATACAAATGAAGCCAGATATTGAGAACCTGACTGTTTCTGTCTGCCCTTAGTGGAGAAGGAAGTGTCCCATCTGATGAAAATAAGGTTTTCTGAACTTTGCAAGCTGGCATTTACTTCTAAGAGGAAGGCTAACACAGAAAAGGCATAGAACTGTACCTGTGTGAAAGAAGATAAAGTAATGCTGCTACAACAATTAGGATTAAATGTTATTAAGTCCTAATTAGATAATGCTGTTAGATCCATTTTTTCACTGTTTCTGGTGGTGGTTCTTTCATTTTTAAAGGTTGAGGTTATGTTGTAATTCAAAATGTCTGCAGACTACGGTATAGGAGGTCTGTATTTGGTTCAAGTGAAATAAAATAAGATTAACAGATTTTGTATACATACCTTAGGGATAGGGTTAAGAGCAGAGCTGTGTTTATTGGTGGTGGGGGTTGTGGGATGATGAAAATGAGAGGTATTGAAAGACAATTAAGTTAGTAAACTGGAAAACACCATATGATTGGTGATTAGTAGCTCTATAGTGAGCTTAAATCCAGTTACCTTATTATTGGCTCATTTCAACTACTGACTGCAGATTGTGTATGCAGTCACACGGAAGTTAACTTCATGTTACGGACTTGCGAATTTGGCCAATGACATAAGCTAAATATGATGGCCTATATTTTGAGCTTGAACATACCCATCCCATTGGGAAGGAGATAGTTAAACACTATACCTTGAAGAATTATAGACTGGACTGGTACCTAGTAGGGCATATTAAAACACTATCTAAAAACGACTGATTATCAAGGTTTTGGTAAAATGTTGATAGTCCTCTTGTACTTCAGCTACTACTCAAACTCCTGAATATTCTTTACCTTTAAAACTCATCTCGATATCAATATAGATTAATTGAATGGGACACTTCTGTATTGGGCATGTTGGATTGAAGCTCATAATTCTGAAGGAAGCAAGGAACACATCCGTTGCCTATTTCACAGAGCCTAAAAAAGAATTATTAGCAGGTCTGTTTTGAGTTATGCTTAGCTCATAAAATGTCTATTAGTTACCTTGTTGTTGATGTGGGTCCTTGGTTATGGTTACTTTGCAAATACAGTGAGAGGCATTCATTCTGCTGTGGTTATAGAATTGTATCTTGAGAGAACAAGTAGTTAAAGACTTTTCCACTTCTTCTCAGCATACTAATGTGCCAGCGTTTTTCAGCTGAGAAGCTTTTGTTCCAGAAATTACTCTTGGAGGTTGCAAACTTCTGGGGTAACAAAAAATGCTAGATCCAGTGCTGGTAATTATAAGTTTATCTCCTAAAACGGAGTGAGTGAACAGGTTACTTTAACTCTTGCATAATTTTCTTTTGATCCAAATACTCAAATTCTGATTGTTCCAGAGAAGGCTGAGTTCAAGGTAGTCAGCAGTCTCCTGTAATCAAACTGAAATCTTTCAATCTGATATATTTTTTAATCACATGATAGCATCTGACTACTATCTGCTTTGTGCTTCTGAAGAAAATCCAGATTTTTCCATCTGGTACCTTTTCTGAGGAATATGTGACTGGCATAGACTGTGATAGCTGTGTTCTATTTCCTCGTTGGTTCAGAATGTTGTTCTTGAGCCTGTGTCTGCTGGAGTCCAGCTCCGTGGCTCTTCCATGTTACAATTTAACTCTTAGGCCTTTGCCCAGAAGGTTGAAAAGCTGTTACTCCTTGATTTTATACTTCAGAGCAAAAATACATAAAAATAAAGGCCCTTGTTCAAACTACTCCTCCTTGTTAAGAGGAGTAGTCAAAAGAACAGACATCACGGACACTCTAAAGATATCACACACGGAACTTGGAGTAAGTATGTACCAATTGTCAAAAAACACTTGAGGAGAACGAAAAGGAGGAGGTGCTGTTCAAAAGGCGTCTTCCAAAAGTCTGAAGTCATGTGCAAATGAGGAACTTAGGATAGATATTTAACCTTGCCATGGTTAAATAAAAAATATAAGAAAGCTGACAGTGAAGAATTTCAGGAACGACCTACACAGACTTAAAAATAACAGTAACTTATTTTCTGGAAATGCCAGAAACAGGAAGACTGTCAAAGAGTGTATGGCGACTAGTTGATCAAAGTATAAAAGAAAGCCACAGGAAAAGAAAAAAAGCCATAGCACTAAATTATTTTTTTCGTCCATTTACCTGTGGTTTCACATGAAATGCGTCTTTCTGAAGGACTAGTTGGAGAATTAATCTCTAATTGTAAAGATAATAGAAGATATTACATAGAAAAGGCGGAAGGACTGAGAAAAAAATTTATGAGAAAGAGGTACTGTTCATTCAAGGGTTCTTAAAGAGCTCAAGAGTTGATATATCCAAACTGCTAATTGTTGTGTGTATCCTCTCACTTAAAACTGACTATCGAAGTTGTTAGTGTGGTGCCAGTGTTTTAAGAGATTTCCAGGGAAGATCAAGAAATTACAGATCAGACAGGCTGACATCTGTACTGTGAAAACGAGTGGAAACTGTTTTGAAGAAGAAAATTAGAGGAAATACGGAGAAACATGTCATATTGGGGGAGAGTCAGTAGAGCTTAAACATGTCGTATTGGGGGAGAGTCAATACAGCTTTTATAAAGTGAAGGGCTCATTGATCTCTTGGAGTTCTTTGAAGTCAAGAAGCATGTAGACACAGAAGATCAGTCTGGTTGGATTTTCCAAAAGCATTTGACAAAGTCCCTTTCCGAACGCTCATATTGAAATGAAGTTACTATTACATTTTTAGCCTTTTAAAATTTTTAGCCCTTCTCTGATAGCTGGAGTAAATATTGAACTTAACCTGATGCTCCGACAGGAAAAGAACTGTTAAGACAGTTGCATGTGTTGATTTTTGCGTTAGGGTGTGTTTTTCAAGGAAGTGAATTAGCAATAGTAGGTACAGCTCCAACAACTTTGATCTAGCTAACATAGCTAAGTACTCTTGAAGGTATATGACTTAATGATGCCCTCAGATTTGCAAAGATCATTGATGTGTGAGGTATGGGGGTGCTTGGAGCTTCAACAGCTTTCTTAGTCTTGGTGGTGGATAGTTTTAATGTATGTTAAAACAGTAAATTTTGAGTTGGCCAAATTGAGAGTTGGCCACCTAAATGCAATATTTAAATACTGATGACACACACTGTCTCACTATTTCCATCATTGCCTCTGGCTTTGTACAGTATATTTACTTTCGTGATCAAGTCTCTGTAGAGTTAGAACTGTCTTTATTCAGGTAATAAATGGATACAGTTCAGTGGTGAAGACATCTAAAGGAAAACATATACCTTTCAACTTAATATTGTAAATAGCCCAGGGTAATGGTTTTTGTCATGTTTAATAAATTGTAAGAATTATAGATCCTATTTTTTGATATGAATTTAAATAGCTACTGATTGTGTAGTTGTTAGTCTGTCACAAAAACTGATGGAAAACAAAGTATTGATGGAAAATGTAGTGAATAGCTTGGGCAGCTTCTTCAAAAAGAGTTATGTTTTTTATTATCAGTTTTTATTCTCCTATTTTAATAACAGGATAGTCATTCAAAACTGAAGCTTACAATTACACTTCCAAAAACAGAGCTGCAGATTATAACCTCAGCTTATGTTGGGCTTTTCAGTCCACAAAGGCAGAAACAAACGTCTAATTTTGGATATTCAGACTCCAGTGCCAATTGTTGTAAAGTATGAGCTGTTTTACATTGATTGAAAAGCTGTGATAATGACTACTTGATGCTTCTGGGAAGTCAAGATTTCTTTTTCTTTTCTTTTTTTTTTTTTTTTAAGAAGCTTTTTCAGTCCTCTCACTAATCCCATTACGGCTAATGGCTGACTCACAGTATTCATAAGAGCATAAAATAATACGACTGCTTAGGAAGAGCAGTTCATCCACCTCACTGTCCTCTTTCATATGTAGTCCAGTGGAATGTTTATAGAATTGCGTAAAAATAGGTCAGGTGCATAGCAACTTCTCTTAAATGTACTCCCTATTTCCAATTATAGTTCTCTTTTTCTTAATGAATTCTTAATGTTTTCTATATCTTTTTAACTCCTGTGTGAAAAAAAATGTGGTTATTGAAACTGTTACTGACAGTTTGAGTTTCAAAAATAACACTGCCTATTAATTTTTTTTCACAAGGATGATAAATTTGTGCTTCTTTATACAGATATAGCATATATTCCTTATATACATAAGTGCTTCCTTATTGTCAGCTTTTTACCTGGTGTTTTCTTTCTATCAGCTTTAGTTTAAAAATTTTGGAAATAATTTTGCTATAACAGAGTGTCAGGAAAGCAAGGAGAAATTACTGTTGGATTTAAGAGTTTAATGCCATTGTGTGCATAGTTTAGAAGAGAGCTGCTGATTATTTTATTTACTCTGTCTTCACTCTGTCTTCAACCTAGTCTTTCTCAAATACTTTACCCATGAGGAAGTAAGAAAAAAGGTAAAACTTCTTAATGGAGGACTTGTGGACTATTTGTTCCTTTGGTAAATCTTATTGAACTGTAAGAAATCTAATTAGTTTTGGGATACTGCAGAATTAAGAACAGGTGATGTCCTATTTTTTTCTTGGGCCTACAAGAATTACTTTGGGTAAGTGGATTTCATCTCTTATGCTCCTACACTGCATTATGGCATAATCTTGGCTTCCTTCTTTCTAAAGACAAAAAAAAAAAACCTGTTCTGTATATGTTTCCTAAAATATAAAACATCTGAAAAAGAGGTGAGAGAGGAAAAGAAGGCTGAAAATGTGAAACTGTGAGTCTGTTTCTAGATTTTTCCCACATATGGGGATATAGTGCTGTTGTCAATTAGGTACAGCATTACGTTCATATCATAATATGCCAGTGAGTTCAGGAAGTATAATGGAGATATCCTCTGCATTTATCTCAGAAGAGGACAGTGTTTTAAAGTCTGAAGAGAAACATAATGTTATAACATACGAAATACGTTATGGTTGTGGGAAGTGATCCTTCCCCTCTGCTCAGCACTGGTGAGACAACATCTGGAGTACTGTGTCCAGTTCTGGACTTTCCAGTACAAGAGAGGTGTGCACATACTGGAGAGAGTCCAACAAAAGGAGATGAAGGTGATGCAGGGACCAGAGCATCTCTCCTATGAGGAAAAGCTGAAAGAGCTGGGACTGTTCAGCTTGGAGAAGAGAAGGCTCTGGGGGGAGCTCATCAACACGTATAAATACCTGAGGGGAGCATGCAGAGAGGATGGAGTCAGGTTCTTTTCAGTGGTGCCCAGCGGCAGGAGAACAGGCACAAAATGAAACACAAGAGGCTCTGTCTGAACATCAGGAAACACTGCTTGACTCTGAGGGTGACTGAGCACAGGAACAGGTTGCTCAGAGGGGCTGTGGAGCGTCCATCCTTGGAGAGAGATAGTCAAGAGCAGTCCGGACATGGTCCTGGGCAACTGGCTGTAAGTGGCCCTGCTTGAGAAGGTTGGATCGACTAGAGCACCTCCCAAGGTCCCTTCCAACCTCAACAACTCTGTGTTTCTGTGCTAAATTTATTTTCTTGCATAGTTGGAGAACTAATTTCTAATTTAGACAATATTTACTGATTTGAAGGGAATTTAGTTTGATGCGAGGAGTCCTCTGTATGTACAGAAGTAGCAGTTAGCAGCTTTGTTTTCTTACCTTGGCACTTTGGACTATACTTGGCACTTTGGACTATACTTGGATAGTAGAAAGATCAGTTCTTCATCATTATAGAGCAGCTTTGGAGTGTCTGGGCCAAATCACACCTGATTTTTATCTGTAATAAGGTTATTATTGATTGTTGTCTTGAGCCAGAAAGCTCAGTACTAAAAATTACTTTTGATTAGAGGTGTCAACTTTACTAAAAGTCTTATTTACATAGAAACATTGACGTTGGAAGGCACCTCTGGAGATTATCTAGTCAAACCGCCTTGCTGAGAGCAGGGTCAGGTAGAGCAGATTGCCCAGGACTTTGTTCAGCTGAATGTTGAATGTCACCAAGGATGGAGACTCCAACAACCTCTCTGGGCAACCTGTTCTAGTGATTGACCACTCAAGATCCCCACTAAGCCTTCTCTGCTCCACGCTGGACAGTCCCAGCTCTCTCAGTCTCTCCTCATATAAAAGATACTCTGATCCCTTAACTGTTTTTGTGGCCCTACCCTGGACTGTAAGTCCCTATCTTTCTTGTACTAGAAAGCCCCAAACTGGACTGAACACTGCAGACGTGACTTCACAAATGCTGAGCAGAGAGGAAGGATCATCTCCCTCGGTCTTCTGGCAATGCACTTCATTAGGTATGCTCAACTTGTTGTCCACCAGGACACTCAGGTCCTTCTCTCTGAACCTACTTTGCAGCCAGACAGCATCCAGCCTGTACTGGTGCCTGCATGGGGTCAATCCTCTCCAGGTGCAGGATTTGACACTTCCCTTTGCTGAACCCTTTTCATGGGGTTCCTGTTGGCCACTTACCCAGCTTGTCAAAGTCCCTCTGAGTAGCAGCCCAACGGATTGCTGCATCCAGCCTCCTCCAAGTTTTGTACCTTTTGTGAACTCGCTGAGAATGTGCTCTGCCTCATCATCCAGGTGACAAATGAAGATGTTTAAACAGTAGTAGGTAGCTCCAGTATCAAGCCCTGGGGCACACCACTAGTGACTGTCCTCAGTGACTGTTCACAACACTTTGACCCTGTCCCGTCAGCTAGTTTTCAGTCCACATCCCTCCCCACTTCTCTGGCCTCTACTTTCTTACTTCCTCAGTTTGTCTATGAGGATGTTACAAGAGAGTGTTGAAAGCCTCCATAAAGTCAAAATAAAAACCATCCGTGGCTCTTCCCTTCTCCACTAAGCTTGTCACTTCATTGTAGAAGGCTGTCAGTTTGGTTAAGCTTGGTTTCCCCTTTGTAAATCCATACTGACTTTTCCAAACAAATGGAAATGGTTTCCAAGAGGATTTACACCATCACTTTCTCAGGAATTGAAGCAAGGCTGTTTGGACTATAGTTTCTTCGTCCTTCTTCTTACTCTTCTTGTAGATAGGAGTGAAATTTGCTTTCTTCTGCTCGTCAGGAATGTGTTCTGATGGCCATGACCTTTTTGCAGATAACTGAGAGTTGCCTTGCAATGATACCAGTCAACCACCTCAGGACTCAAGGGTACATCCCACACATATGTCTGTTAAACAAGATTCAGTGTATCTACTGCCAAGTGATACCTACGTCACATAACATGAATTACTCAACTCATGGACAGACTGTGGTCTTTCTATATTAATTTCTAAAATTTCTTCAGGGTTTTAAGAAAAACTTCAGAAGAAGAAGAATAAAAATCTGTTCTTCTGAGCACTCATCACTTGTCAGTAGTAGTTTTCAGAAAGTTGTAGTCTCTGAAAACTGTTCAGCCATCTTTTTTTCTGTTATCTTTTCCATGCAACTTAGCAAGGTATTCTTCAGATATTTTAAAGCTGTGCTAAGAGGTCTTCCAGAAGACTAACCTGAACTTGGGACAGAGAAAAGTATGTTATCTTTTCTGTTAAGATGCTACTTTGCAATCACATGGCATATTTCTTTGCTGTATATCACTCCTGTTTGAATTTGAGGACCCTTTACTCTTGAAAACTGAGTAGCGCTGATGTAGTGGTGCTAGCAGTCTCAAGGCTGGCAGGTGTAAGGTTTTTATCACTGCTTATTGAGTTCTAAACTGAGCTTGTAATGTGAACACGAGTCGCCTGCTTATGAGAAGTCCACTTCTATTGTTTATGGTGCTGCTGGTTAAAAGTCGGACATTTCAGAATGCTTTGAGTGTGATGTCCACACCGTTAGGACAATTCATTGGAGTTCTGATGTTTAATACGAGCTTACAATCTGATTTTTGAGTCTTTTTTTTCCTTATTGCTATAACACTATTCTTCTCCAACAGAAAATCGAAGGCAGTGTATACAGTTAAAAACAGCTCTGTGCAACTTCAGAGCAAGCTGACCATGGCAGTTGTCACTGAAAGGACTAAGAACAATTCTTCTCCTTGTTCCAGTGCCACAACAAAAATGCCTTCTGGTGCACTGATATTGAATACTGGACTGCTTGAATACAGTTTATACATATGCTTAACTAGAACTAATATATTTTGTTTGAGTTCATAGAATCATAGAATCATAGAATCATAGAATGGTTAGAGTTGGAAGGGACCTTCAAAGGTCATCTAGTCCAACCCCCCTGCAAGAAGCAGGGACCTCCCTGACTAGATCAGGTTGCTCAGAGCCCCATCCAGCCTGGCCTTGAACGTTTCCAGGGATGGGGCATCCACCACCTCTCTGGGCAACCTATTCCAGTGCTCTACAACTCTCATTGTGAAAAATTTTTTTCTAATATCTAATCTAAACCTCCCTCCTTCTAATTTAAACCCATTACCCCTTGTCCTATCACAACAGGCCCTACTGAACAGCCTGTCCCCATCCTTCCTGTAGGCCCCCTTGAGGTACTGGAAGACCGCTATCAGGTCTCCCCGGAGCCTCCTCTTCTCCAGGCTGAACAGCCCCAACTGTCTCAGCCTGTCCTCATACGAAAGGTGCTCCAGCCCTCTGATCATCTTCGTGGCCCTCCTCTGGACCCTCTCCAACTGGTCCATGTCCTTCTTATGTTGGGGACTCCAGAACTGGACGCAGTACTCCAGGTGGGGTCTCACGAGAGCAGAGTAGAGGGGGAGAATCACCTCCCTCGACCTGCTGGCCACGCTCCTCTTGATGCAGCCCAGGATGCGGTTGGCCTTCTGGGCCGCAAGGGCACATTGCCGGCTCATGTTGAGTTCCTGATATGTATAGCAATTTTTGAAAGTAAGTGTTTATATGCTGTCCCCATCAGAGTTCCTTTTCTTGCCATTATTACTTGGGGCAATGGTAGCAACTCTGTCCCTCTCTGGATCACATACATCTTTTGAAATGGTGCAGATACTATTAGCAGTTTACGTATTCTAGTTTGGGATGCCCTGGGTTTGGTTTCCTTTTTTATGAAGTGCTATTCATACTGTTCTGGACTTAACAAAATGTCTGGAAAATGCAAATTACATTTTTATTACTACCATTAAGAGCACTGGTTTGGCCACTAAGTACTAAACTGTTTTCAGAAATGGTATAGTTTGTGTTTTCAGAAGTATATCTAATATGCTGGTATTTGAGACAACAGGAGAATGCGAGCAACATTTTGTGGAGAGCACCATTTTAGTAAAGATTTGGTTTATATCTAATGTAAGTACAGTTTCAATTTTACTGTTGAAATGTAGGTCTAACAGTATTGGCAACACATGTTCACAGATTTCAAAATGTAAGTGTGTAGTGTGCTTTACTTGCTAAAAAAAAAGTTTATCCTTGGTGTTGCAGCTCTGCCAGTGAAGGTATTTTCTCTCACTGAGTTTCAACAGCCAGACATGGTTTATCATTGGCTGGTTTTTCCAGTTTAAAATGCAGCGTGTGCTACCAACCAGTTCCACATGCAGAGGAATTAGTAAATCCTGAGGTTTTTAAAATATTTCTTTCTCGAGGTCTGTATTCTTTGTTAAATGTCATGTTTAAAATATTTAGGTTTGAGTTTAATGCACATCTCTTCGCTAAGCTGGGGACATAAACAGGATGTTCTGTCTTCATGAGCCTAGAAGAAATAGATCTTCAGTTGTTCAAATTCAGCTGAAATTGAATGAATGATCTCAAATACATGCATGTGTACGTACCTGTGAGCACACAGTTACAGGCATAGACATACACAGTGTTAGCTCATAGCACTTACCTCTTTCATAATACAACAACAGAACAGACCTAACAAAGCTCCGCAGCATAAAAAATAAGCCTAAAGGGTATTCTAGACCATTATATTCTTTTTTTTTTTTCCACTTTTCTGTAACTGGCTCTCTTAGTAAGATCTATTTTGCTGAGGAAGAAGACAGATACATTTTTAAAGTGTATTGCTTTTTCATTGGGTTTGTAAAGACACAGTCAGCAAGTGGTAAATGGTACCAATATTAGCAACAGTTCCATCAGTTTGAAGCAAAAATTGTTTGATTTCTAACCATCATGATCATGCTTTTTAAGGTGGGAACAATGTACAATATTACAGGTCTCTAATCCTTACTGAGAACTCTGGACTAATCATTTAGTGTTTATTTCTAAGACCCCTTTAGAATAATTGAAATATTTTTTACATCTTTCTTGACATTTATCCGTTTGTTAGAATTACTGACAGTTTTTCTGATAACTAAGTAAAATGGTTGCATGATTTAACAAAGAGAATTTGGCGAATAGATCAAACTGTCAGCCTGACCTCTGCAAAAATGTGATTACTTCAAGGCTCATAAAGCATACCGTTCTGCATTTCCCATTTTCCATTGACAAAAAAAAAAGGGAGATAGTCCATTATTTAGTAAGTACCAGAGCAGTTCTTTGGTCATACTGAGATTGAGGTGAGGAGGTGGGAATTGAAGGGAGAGTTGAAGCAATTTCAGCAAGAGTTAAGATTCTCTATTTAAAATATGTTTGTTGGATATTTTGAATCTTGACTTTAAGAAAAAAGCAACATAGGTTAGAGATTGGAATTAATATTGTAAAAGACTTGCTAGAAAGTATAGCTACTGAACTTTATATAATAGCTGTTCTTTTCTTAGAATAGGCATGGGTAATTTGCAATACATTTTTAATGATGAACTAGTAACGGGTTGTTCCGTGTTTTAAGTTGGTTTGCATTTCTTTTTCCAGTTCTGTCACTGCAAATATTCTTAAAGTTGTCTGTAGTTAGCAAATACCTGCTTATTGATTGGCTTACTCAGTATAGACTAGACAAATTCTAGTTGGTCTTTCTCCTCAATTTTCACAACTGGTTTGCCTTGAGAATTTAATTTCCCATGCTGCTAGACATACTTTTTTCACACTGAAGCTCCTCCTTACTCATAATTTTCTACTTCACTTTTATACCAAGCACACAAGTATAATTTGGATCAGGCTGATTTTCTGTTAAATACAACCATTTATACTCAATTGTTCCATATGCTGTGTCTACCAAAAGTCTTTCAGTCTCTGTTAATATCTATGTGAATATTTTAATGATATTAAAAATTTTGACTTGAATGCCAGAAAGAATTTATATCTTCAAACACTGTGTAATCATTTAACAAATAGCTGAATAAATACTAAAAGATGACAGCATGGTGAATATATAAGAATAAAATTGTAATGAACTAAACCCATGAATTTATTAATCACACACATCCAAAAAGGTGGCACCTACTCATGCACACAGCCTAGAATCCCAGAATAGTTTGGGTTGGAAGGGACCTTTAAAGCTCATCTAGTCCAACCCCTCTGCAAGGAGCAGGGACATCTCCAACCAGATCAGGTTGCTCAGAGCCCCATCCAGCCTGACCTTGAATGTTTCCAGGGATGGGGCATCCACCACCTCTCTGGGGAACCTGTGCCAGTGTTCTACCACCCTCATTGTAAAAAATTTTTTCCATATATTTAGTCTGAATCTACCTCCCTCTATTTTAAAACCATTACCCCTTGTCCTGTTACAACAGGCCCTACTGAAGAGTTCAGAATCGTAGAATAGTTTGAGTTGGAAGGGACCTTTAAAGGTCATCTAGTCCAATCCCGCTATGATTTCTTCTCGTATTCCCTATAAGCCCCCTTTACGTATTGGAAGGCCGCTATAATGTCTCCCTGGAGCCTTCTCTTCTCCAGGCTGAACAGCCCCAACTCTCTCAGCCTGTCCTTGTAGGAGAGGTGCTCCAACCCTCTGATCATCTTTGTGACCCTCCTCTGGACTCGCTCCAACAAGTCTGTGTCATAGACTTGCATACTGCTCAGTTCTTTCCTTAGTGAACTGGCTTTACAAAAACAACCTACAATTGCCTTTTTGACGTCAACAAAATTGGGATGTATCTTAACATTGATTGAATGTTAGTGCCAGTCAACTCCTGAATTATTGCTAGCTCAGTCAATTTTGCTTAGTGGTGCTATTAATCTTAAATGCAGCTTTCTGTGTATTTTAGAGACCAACGATAAAAACGGTGACTGTTACTGGCCTTGGTAATGTAAAAATTGATATTAGATTAATTTCTGTCATATTGAAGGACATTGACATTTTTCTTCAGAAGTTGCAGAGAGAGTGTTGCTTTTGATCTGAGAGTATTTAGGCAAAGCAGCTTTCCATACAAAAACTGTGAAATATTACATCTACACATTATTATAAATTTTTCCTCAATGTTAGCCTTGCCATGATGAAAGAGCACTAATACAGTGATTCGTTTCATTTCCTTTCATCTGCAAAACTAGGACAGCTTTCTTGATTTGTAAATACAGAAAGTAAACAAAGAAGTGGTGATCTAAGCATTTTTAGTCATCTTTGAATTCTGTCATTTCTGAAAATCAGTGCAGCGTCTCAAAATAAGTTTTCTAATCTGCTGAGACTTCTTCTCCACTATTTCTAAATTACCTGGTGTGCGTGTAGAGTGTATTGTATGAAGGAAACAGAAGAGATAGAGGTGAAGAGAACCTAACTGAGATGACTTAGAAATTACATTATTATACACAAGGGGTCAGGAACACAGAATAGACTAACATAGGGCAGTTACAGTATTTCTAACAGTTCCTCTAGAGCAAATACCTTGAATAGGCAGCACAATTTTTCTCTCTTTTATGAATTCCAGTCAAAATGGTTCTCAGGTGAAAGGAGTCTTACTAACAGAGAATCCCACTGTAGTCCTTGTTATTGTGTTAGCATCCTGACAAAACAAGAGCCATACATGCTCAGCACTTCTTTTTTCAAGGTGATTTTCAATGCATCAGCTGCTCAGTGGAGGATGCTTCACAGTATCCTTTCAGCTGTTTAGCAGAATGATGTCAGTTTTTGGAAGTATATTTGCCATTGAAGTCAACTGTGTTTTGGTTCTCTTCATTTAAGTGCATTACAAAAGCAAATCTGTTACTTGACATACATATTGAAACAGGTAAAATCCTTGCCTTTCAAGCAAATTTATAGTGGCTTCATTGCAATTTCTGAATACTGTTTTAAAGACCAAATAGTAATGAAACATAGTGAAATACAGCTTTCTCCATGACAAATTGGGAATAGTCAGTTTGCAGTGCACCCTATAGAAGCCTATCTGGGTGAAATACAGTGTCTATTATTTAAGTATGCTTCACTTAAAAATAGTTGTCTTCAATTTATTACACCTAATTAGTAATCGACATGATTCTATTTATAGGCAGTTTTTGCTTGAGTGAACATTGATCTTTATATTCAGAGAACAATCCAGTTAAAAATGGGTAAGCTAAAGTATTTCACTTGCAGCTTAGCAACCTGATCAAGTTATTATTTTTTCCTCATTTCTTATAATTTGTATTTATTTTTTTTTTAAACTGACATAATATAAATCAGGATAAATAGATACTTGGCAATCAAATACAGATTAATCAAGATGTGAAGATTAAATTAAATTATCTAGTATGATGACCTCCACATACTCTAAAGTTGCCTGTTCACATGTTGTTTATATGTAGCATAACTAAAAATTTTTGAGGTTTGCATAATTTTCTTTCATTTTAAATTGTAATAATAGAACCGGAACTAGAATTGTTTTTAAATGTCATTTGTTTTTAAATGTCATTTGTCATTTACTTAAACCAAATTTTTGTGTAGCTGACAATAATAGAAATCTGTAGAGTAGTTTACATCTACAGGTGTTGTTCTTCCTCGCTTGCGTGCTTGCTGTCATCAGAAATCTAAGGCTTACTTGCCTGCTTCTCCAAATTGATTTATGCCTCAGAGAAATATTCAGAAAAACAACCTCGATGTCACTCGGCTGGAGAAGGCTTCTTCTAATATGTGTGAAAAAGGACTACTGTAGTCATGCATCTTAAAGTAGTATTTCTCTGAGGAAAAATCTTAGAGAGGTTTGGGGTTTTTCTTCTGTAACATGGAACATTCCTGCTTGCAACAGCAATTGCAGTCTCCAAAAGAAAAGAAAGTTCTACATGAACACCCACATAAGTAACATGTCAAACTTCAGTCATTGTTTTAGTGATGAGAAATGTGTCTGCCTGAGCGGATACCAGAGATGTCAGTGGGTAGAGTGTGAAGCAAAGTCGTTACTTCTCAGTACGTACCCTAGGCTGAAAAGTCTGCACAGTTCCATCTTAATTGTTGTGCTTTCAGCTGAGCTTCCGTGAAAGGCTTTTTATTTAGAAAGATCAGGTAAAGGGATAATTTATTTTTCCTCATCCTCTGGTACCAGCCCTGAGTGATTTGTTTTCCTCCATAAAGTGTTGTCTCATACATAAGTACAGGTCAAACCACAGAAAGGGAAAATGTAGAGGAACAAATCTGGAAAAGCATTGGGATGATCCCTAGAAAAAAGGAAGCACTGGGTGGTGAGTGGTCATCATCTTGAATGTTGGAGTAAGTGAGGAAGAGGAAACCTGTATCCAGGTTATCTCACCCAAGCCACCAAAAGTGAATTACCTGGTAAATAGTTGTGTAATTTCCACTTGCTTTGGTAGGCAATGAATTATGGAGTAGATATTTTACCTCAAGGGTGATCTCAGCCCAAAACCATAATTTTTTAATATCTTTATACCACATTTAGATCACATCTCTGCCTGGTCATGACCAGTAAAATGAATGTATTTATTATGTTAACAACAATACTAGATTATTGAGTTGAGTTCAAATTTAAGCATCTTTTACAGAGTAAAAAATTCCAGTAAAAAGTGAATTTTCCTGATATTTCTATATATTTGAATTTATTTTCTCTACAGATGATTCAGACCATCAGGACTCTAGTTGAAAATACAGATAGCTTATATGAGAAGATAGTACAGTGTCAGAAAGCAGGTAAGTACAAGCTGTTTTTTAAAATTATTATAAAGAACTTACTGTATTTTTCTTTATTTCCCAAAACATTTAATCAAGTTTATTTATTCAACTGTAGAAAAAACTCAACCAATCAACCAAAAAAACCACCTCAACACTAAACCCCCCAAAACCGTGAAAAAGAGATTATTGCAATTTAGGCACTTACAATAACAGTGAAAAGGACATCTCAAATCATAGAAATCAAAAAGCCATAGAATTACAGATTGAAAATTATGAGCATTTTATATATGGACAGTAGCTGGTCAATATAGTCGTTCCCACAAATGCACTACAGGAAAGAAAGAGAATGATCTTCCTTCACAGTGAATTATTTTAACCATTTACTCCTGTCTCCTTTTTTACTATGTAAGATCTTACTCTCTTTTGTCATAGTAACTTGGTGTCTTGAAGTGCCTTGGTGAAGTACCTTGCCTTCTGATAATTACACGACAGCAGTTCAGATATTTCATCTCTGAGTTTCTCTAGATCTATTGGGTGGATACCCTCTGGTTCTGCTCATTTGTTACTATTTTATCTATTCAGAGTGAAACTGGTTTTGCAGACAATGATGTGTAGCTTCTCTGGCAAGCTTCTCAAACCACAAGGATGCAGAAAGTCTGGTTTTTTTAAACTTTGTTATGACCCGTTGGTCCTACAGATTCTCTGAAAGTTTTTCTATTTCTGATATATATTTGAAAGAGATTGTGTAATGAGTTTTTAATCCCTTCACAAATTCCCTCTTTTTCACCTAATACATTGTAGTGGTTTTCTCATTTGAACATGACTTTGCATTGTGAAGGTTTTCCTCTTATTTTGAATAGCATCTCTGACCTTGCTGTTTGATTTTGCTCGTTTGCTTTTGATCTTTCTTAAGTATTTTTTAAACAACGTTATAAATTCACTCAGAGTAATGATGCATCACATTTTGCATCAGAAACAGGAAGTCTGACAGAGTCAGTTAAGTTGTCTACAGCCGTGTCTTGTGTGACTCAATCTGGACAAAACCTTTTTATATACATTTATATATATTTTTATCTATCTGACATTCAGCATCCTGCAGCTTCCATCATCTTTCGTTATTTTCTTCCATTCTTTGATCTGCTTCTCTGCTCTCCTCTAAATTTCAATCTCTCTTTCTCATTCTGTTTTCCTGAAAAGAAAAAAATTCTCATCCACTGTCACCCTTTCTTTACAAACTCTTTTCTGTTAGCTGTGTCTTCCAGCTCAGATCAGCAGCAGAAATGCTTGCCCACTCTGAATTTCTAGATCTTCCCTTTATTCACAGCACATATTCCTCACACTCTGTGAACTTCAGTAAAACCATAGAACTGTCAACATACTTGAAAATTTTAATTTGTCCTATTTCCTTCAAGATGTCAAACACAAATAATCATAAATACCATAAGTGACAAAATACCATTTCATGTATCTTGTTTGTAGATGCAGACATAAAATACAAACTCAAAATATGTCATGCTGTCATAAGGATATTGTCTTGCAGACTTGTATGCTTACTTCTTGAATAATCTCCCATTTTTGTCGTGGTAGTGTGCTATATTTTTCTAGTTTCATCAGTGTCTCAAGCAGGTCAGATCCTTGGTTAGAGGTAAGGCAAAAGCTAATTGCCTGTTTTACTCTTATTTTAGAATTGTTGCCCTT
Source organism: Tetrax tetrax (assembly GCA_009806455.1). Classification (NCBI taxonomy): domain Eukaryota; kingdom Metazoa; phylum Chordata; class Aves; order Otidiformes; family Otididae; genus Tetrax; species Tetrax tetrax. The sequence goes on along the minus strand of WHYT01016664.1, from coordinate 225,939 downwards.
CAGAAGAGATTGCTTTCTACTAGCTCACATGGATTCCAGTAAACTTGCATCTGTGTGGTTTTCTTGAGTCTTACAATCTTATTTTACATGAATTGTGGCTAGGTGCAAGAATCCTTTGTTTAAGAATGCTAAAGACTTAAAGCCCATGCTAAATAGCGGAGAGATTTTGATCTCATTTAAATGAGAAACCTCCAGCTTCATGACATAAGCCTAAGCATGGATTATGTAATAGATCCCGCTATTTAGGGCAGCTTTTTAGCCCTGTAGGGTCAAGGTACTTTTTAAGATGAATGAGCTGAATTGAACTAGCTTTTAATATCAGTGGTTTTTTAATATTTTCTTATGACTAATTGATCTCATTATCTCAGTAGATGCTACTCTACTTAATTCTGAGTAAGAGATCATACATTTTCCTATGTAGTCTCTTGATAAGGAAAAAGCAAAATTATGTCCTTGTCTGGGCTTTTTTGTTCTGTGGCTCAAAGAGTGAAAAAGCTGCTAAAATAAGAAGTACACAAGCTGCCAATAAGCAATAAACTTTTATTGTCATAAACAGGCTTATAAGAGAAATCTGTTGAAGAGGCAAAGTGGACTCACTCTATTAAACCATTTTCTAACTTAAGCCTAATAATAATACTTTTGTCCTCTTAAAATTCAGAACTAATTTTAAAAATAAATGCGTAATTATTTTTTATTTAAGTTGATGGCCTGTTGAATAAGCAAAGATATGATTCCTGAGATGACTCTTTTTGAAATTCAGGTTCTTTGCTATTAATACTCTCTAAGAATATTTAAATGTAAACTTCTCTCCTCATTTTGATTCTTTAAACCGTGTGAAAAAACTTATTGATTTTCTTTATATCCTCATATTAATTTCAACTCAGCGCATTCTGTTCTTAATTAAATAGTTATTTAAAGCATTTTAGATACATTAACTAATGAAAAGATATGGGAATATAATATTGCTTCGGTTCCTACTGTACTTCTTACTCTTCAGCAGAACTAAGAAAAAAATCTACATAGCTTCAAAATTATTGCAGTGCCATTTATTTTGTTGCTATTAAGCCAGCTAAAGATCCTGCAATAAAATAGAATGTAGGTGCTAAAGGGAATTTAACTGTAATCCAGTTCATCCCCTTAATCTGTTAAGGACCTAAAGTGCTCCTGTATCTTCTCTAGAGTACAGAACTTGAATGTTGAGGTCACCTTACCCCATCCCTAGCTTCCTTTGTACCCAACTCACGTAATTCTTATACTTCTCTTTTGAATCTTCCATTGCATTCTTTTGCTTTATCATTTAAATACTACCTGAGCTCATCAGTAGTTAGAGAACTACAGCTTAGGAATTTCTTTGGTGTTCAGCAGTGGGAGCCTAAAAGGACATGTGATATTCCAAGTATTCATTAAATGAGGAGAGGGACAAATAATAAGCAAACGCAGTTTGCTGGTGACAAAGAATTACTGAACGTTATCAGATGTAGATATGACTGTGAAACAGTACAGGAGGATCTTGTGACACTGAGCATTACAAAACAATGTGTGAAATGTAACATCAGTAGAGTAAATTAATGTGTGTAGGCGAAAAAGTAGCCTTGACAATACCTACAAGAAATTATCTCCCAAGTTTTCTGTTTTAATTCAGGAAATGATGTTATTGTATACAGTTCTAACAGTGTCGATTTACTGCTAATAACATGCATAAATATGCATTCCAGCACTGTGGGCTGATAATTCAGATTGCTTTTTAGATATATGGTTGTAGAGGTATAACCTTCCCTAGTCATCCGTGCAGCCAGGACCCTTGTTCAGGTTCTTAATCGTCTGGGATCTCAGCTATACTGTCCTCCTTCTCTGAGTTTGACCGTTACAGTTTTGCTTTGTGTACATAATTTTCCTGGCTGTCATTTTGATGATATCTCTCTATATATTAATTTCTCTATTTTTTCGTCATTGTACATCAGGACTGAGCTACTTTCACTTTTCCTGTGTTTGCTCATTTGGTAGCAAGAGTTTCCACAGCCATCGTCATACATTCAACCATGGTGTCCTACAGGCTCGCTCTAAACATCCACCGGGCTGCTTCCTTTGAATTGATTTTTAAAATTATCCCACAAATATAGCTAGATTGACACATGCCCTCCTACCACCTCAGCCAAAATAGTTTTCATTGCTTCCTTGTACTCCCCACTCTTCCTTTATCCATCTGTTCTCTTTTTTCCTCATACTTCAATTCTAAGTTGTTGGAGCAGAGACTTTTATTTTTTTCCATCTGTACCATGACTAAAACAGCAGGGAGTTAGTTTATTAAATAATGCAAGTAGTAAAAGAAATAAAATTAGTACATTTTCTAACATGTTCTCCAAAGGAGTCATTGAGCAGTGTCAGAAGCAGGATACAGTTTCAAGAAAGGGAATATCCAGTCAATTCTGGATGCTCTCAGAGGTAAACACAGTGCACAACAATATCCATTGGGAAAAAGTTATGTCTGAGGTACATGCAAAAAAGATTAGGATGATGGTTATACAGGTACTGCAAATACTTCTTGTAGTTGAAAATTAAAGTAATAAAATAAATCTTGTTCAAATAGCTGTAATTCTCAGTTCCTCATTGTTACTGCATAAGCTTTTCAGCAAAATGATATGTTTACTGAGCTGTTACTTTTACTATTTGTTCCTGTTATTTGCATTCTAAATTGGTTTTAGACTTACAGTCCACCAAAACAAAGCATGTAAGATGCAGTAAAAGTAATATTCTATGTTATATGTTATGTACAGATTAGATAATCCATTAATAGAGGAAAATAAATGGATATAGTTAAATCTTGAGGAGCACTTTTGACTGGCTACATAGGCATACAATTGAGTTTTTATTTAAACAGTGAAAGGAAATTACTAGGTCAGTTATTCCCAACATTTTTGTAGTTATCCTTGATTTGAGAAATTTGCACTGCTCATGGTTGAGGTACTGTGGAGTTTACCCAAGTCCAGCAGAACTTGTTAACAAGCATCTTCTGAAATACTGCCTCTCATCAGAAAGGCTTCATTTTTTTTATTGGAAGGCACTGCATTTAAGGTTTCATACGTAGGGAGTGAGAAAATGCTGCTTAATCCATTACCTTTGGACTTCATAGCTGAGCAATATTTAGTATGTTTGATGGCATCAGCAGAATATGCGGATCGTCAAGTTAAATCTTAGAATTGGGTCCTTTACTGTATTTTTTCATGAGATTCAGTATTAAAAGTGAACAATCTACAGTATTTACCACCATCGCATAAACTCCAACATCACCGCCTGTTATGACTAAAAGAGCACTTTGAGGCCCTTGTCAGCCAGTCTTCATTCTTCTGAAATACCTGCTTTTCCCTATTTTCTCCTTATTCACATTTTTTCTAAGCCAGCTATCAAATGGTTTTAACTCCTTTCTCCATACTTCTCACAACATCATTTTGAAGGTCTATTAGCATAATAGACTGTCCGCAATAGTTAAGGAAACGTGTCAGTAAAGGCCAATTCTTTTCATTGTGTGTCTCTTTACTTACTTTCTGTATTCAGTCCATCATTTGCACCTGTTTTTTTCCTTCCTCTTTTACTCTGCTCCATTTTTTCAACATTTTTTTTTCTTTCTATTTGTCCTTCTTCCTCTAGCAGCTCCACTAAGCATCTCTAGGTGCAGCTCCACGGCAGCTCAGGTTATACTGTTGTTGCATATACTCTCTGTCTCTGTAATCCTGTTCCTCTCTTGTGCCTTGAATAGTCTTGAAGCCACATTCTGTTGTGGAGGGGCGGGGAGTGAAGAATTGCACTTAGATCGACTTAGGTAGCATTGGTGAATAGAAGATCAGTCTTTGTTCTTTATGCTCAAGTCTCTCTCTCCATTGCTATTCACCAGTCATACACTGTGTTTTTCATATATTACTCCTCGTATATAGGTCACCGTAATATTTTGGGTGGTGTTGATTTTTTGGGGAATCTGATATATGCTGCACAAGGGGCGATCATTCCTAGGATACATCTCCCATACTTCCAGGTGTTCTTGATGGTCTCACTCTCTGCTCCCAGGGCAAACACTTAAACTAACACAGACTTTTGTACTGTTTTCCTGAGTTTGCCCCTTCACATGAAATCTTTTTTCCCCTACTGTTAATACAATTCTAGCCCAGTAAAAGATCAGGTCGTGTTAATGATGACTAGCTAGAGCTACTCTTTCAACTTTCAGCAACCTCAGTGAGCAGAAATGGTTGGAAAATTTGTTTATGTGCTGGAAATCAGACTAACATTGTCAGAGGCTAAAATAGAATTCTTGATTTTAAATAACCTTTCCCAGTACAGAAATATATACAAAATTAATCTACTATATTAGCTTGTAGTTTGTATTTTTAGCAGGTGCCTTCTACTTGTAAAAGTGATTAAAGAGACAAGATTAATTGTATCTCTTAAGATATAAAGTAGTATATTACAGTGCACAAATGCAGCAGACATTTTTTGTACAAGATCTGCTCAAAGGCTACACTGTTATCCTAACTACAACGTAATCCAAATTAGTAGGAAAGGATGAGGTGTCCCTTTATTCCCCCATGTGTGTACATGTGACAGCATAACTGGTACAACAGCTGCTGACTGAGACTGACCAACAGTTCCAGCCTGTCCATAGATGGGGGTTAAGAAAAAGCAAAGGTAGCAAGGTTTTATAATCAGTGTAGTTGAAAGACAAATTTTGTAATGCGCTTTATTAGCTGCAGTGGTGAAAGGTCAAACAGGTTTTCAGACATACATTCTTCATATTTTAAACAATAACAACAAATCCCAAGTTAGATACAGATTAGAGAAATGGCTCTGGATTTAAATTAATTGTGTTAATTAGGCAATTTGAAAGAAAAATATGTACAGTTTTCTCTGGTGCAGGAGGTGATAGTGAAGAAAGGAGATGTTGCATTCCCATGGAAGTGAAAGAGATAGTAATTACTATTGCCAGTGAAACAACGTGGGCTCAGCAGGATCTGAAGACTGGGAGAAATTATAATGTGCCATACATCACTGTCTTTATTAAGTCTGCTTTCTAACATTCAATAAAATCGGGATTTTTTTTTCCTTAGTCATTGATCTCTCTTGAGGATCAAGGCTAATAAATAAAAGATGGAAACAGCAGTCTGTGGAAAAAAATGCCTTCTCTTGTAACTCTGTGTTTCTGCCCTTTATTGACCACATTAGTTCATTCTCCTGTGTGGTAGTGGCTTAACTTCACTCACATTCAGAAATGTAGTCTGTCTTCATGGAGGACTACCCTTGTGTTTTGAAAGTTTTTCATACGTTGTGGGTGGAAGACCATGAGTCGTCTTTGCAGAGCAAGTGTTTTAATTTGCAAAGGCCTGGTTTTCTGTGTATTTTGTAGGACTGTTGCTCTGGAGGTATAGAAAAAGTGTTGGTGTGGGGGTTTTATGTGTTTTGTAGCTTGGTACTCTTTTTGTTGACCTTGGCGTTGAAAAGGTTAATGTTACATTGCAGAGTTCTTGAAAGTGTTTGAGGAAGATGGAGCTCCTTACTTAACTCCTGGAAGTAACTGAGTTTTAATTAAGTCAAGGCCAGATGTCACAGGTATCCTCTTAGGAACTTCTTAACAGTGTAAGCTTGGTGCTGCAACTACTTTGAATCTCTTCTGACATTGGTTCATAAAGAAGTTGGTGACCATTTTATGTCATAGTGGTTCCCCAGCATTAAAGAAAGTGTCTTATGTTGAAAACTGAATTATTGTGATTGCTTGTGGAACTGGATGAGTCTGGACTGGAAGACTAAATACTAATTTTGTCCTTGCACAGAAGATGGTTTTTGGAAGGCTCTGATGCCATTATCGTTTGGGATGTTGGGATAAGAAGATTATCTCAGGCATAGAATTTGTCTTTGCTGCTTATAAGAATAGAAAGACAGCAGGCACGAAAATGTAATTTTAACCATCTAAGTAGAGGCAATACATGGTTGTCTGTATCTGGGGAACTTTGACACTTACTATGGAAATATCACACATTGCCAAAGAAGTTGAAATAATTAAAAAATACTGAACAACCAATTTAGTTAATGCATTATTTTGTCAAGTATTAATCTAAGTATTTTTAATACAAATAATTCTGACCTGGAACTTCTTGATGCTGAAGCACACTCAGAATCTGCAAAGAAATTCTGATTCTCTAGTTATGATGTAAATTCTTTGGGGTGACTTCAGTGGGAAATAGGTGCTTGGAAGTTCTTGAAGATCTAGTCCTTTTTTCTACTGAGACTCAAGTTTTTGCAGTTAGTAGTGATACTTGGATAATACAGAGGTGCTCTAAGTATTAATTCATTAAAGTTAATTTTAAATCTTTGTGTGAAATGTGATAATTTACAGGTGTAGAGATTTCTGTTGCTTCTCTAGTGGGATTTATTTGATTTATTGTTGATACGATCTGGTAGCCAGACTCCTTTCCCAATCCTTTTTCTGCTGAACTTCGTTTTAGGAGGAAATTGTTAGGTTGAAATACCTGTGTGTTTATGGAATGTAATCTGAAAGAAAAATATTAAGAAACGTAATTAAAGCTGTAAAAAAATTAAAACCCTGTCTTTCAAAGATGTGGCCAAGTGTAGCAGTTGTATGTGCAGATTAAATATGTATGTGTGGAAATGAGTACTTACAGATTAAATTCTTTCCTAGAATTATTTAATTTCCTTTACTACCATTTAACTTACACAACGTAGGAAGAAATATTTTCATATATAAAATACTTTATTGGCTTTTTTTTTCCTTGTAAAGAACAAATCTGCCTATGCAAATTATTCACAGAAACTTTGCAAGTGTTCGAGATGAGTGTACATAGTAATAGAACTGCAATATGTGGTCACCTAATCAAGAGCTGTATAGTACTTTCCTTGCATTTTAAAAATATTTAATGTTTATTTAACTTTTATTTGTTAATTAACTTATTTGTTACTCTTTTAAGTAGTATTTAATTTACCTTGAAATCAAAGTGTTCTACCAAGAATGAAATGAAATGTATTTGGCCTGACTGAAGTTAAGCGCTTTACCTGCAGTGTTATCATGATATTTTCTATATAGGTATGGAGAAATATTGTTTGCTACCCATTTCCTATTTGGCCTACTGAGTATATACATTTATTGCCCAAATTTTACCACTCTGAAATGTCATTGATAAAGTACTTTGTTAAGAGCAAAAACCTATACCAGGAGGAGCCCACTTGCTGTGTAATTATGTCTCAGCTAGGTTGTAAATCATCCTCTTGGCAAGAGAACTTTCATCAAAGAAAACAAACTAGTATGTCAAGTAGAATTTTGGCTTTAGAATAGCAAATGTTTTGCTTGCTTTTTTGCTGAGGATTCCTTGAAAAATGAGTATGTCAACTCTCTGTTAAAGAAAAGGTGTGAATTTCTTTCCTATAAACTGAGATTGTATGCCAGGGCTTTGTGATAGTAACTCTTACAAAAGCAAGCAAATTGCAGAATTCCAAACAGTTTGAATTCCTCCTACCTTACGCACACGCAGTCTAATTCTGCATGTTTCAGTCTTTTTTCACACCTTGATCTTAATAAAAATGTAGTTATCATCAGAGTTTTCCAACAAAGATACATGTATTGTACAGTAATAAAGCAAAAATATAGACCCATGCAGCTTAGTGACTTAAGGCTACTTGTGTAATATACGGAATATATATGCCTCAGTTAGTTTAAAAATAGCAGAATCACTTATGCTGCCTTATATGTCACATTTTAATCATATCTTAAGTATACTACCATGGAAATACAGTGAAAACCCAGACGTGGGAGAAATTGCTAACTGGATTTCAACAGGTGTCATTTCTAGTTAGTAATTAAAGATTGTGTATTTCATATGAGGTTATTTCATTTTTAAGAAATTAAGAAACTGTTTTTACCAAGCTAAATACAGTTAGAGATGAGTCACTTTTAATAGTATCTACAATGCTGTTTCTGAAATAGATCCCCAAATAAAACTTTTTTGTGAAGATACAGTGTTGACACTACGAAGCCAGCATATCCAATATGCAGGGCAGCAACAAAATCCATCTTCCTTGCTCCAGTATTTCAAGCGTCAGCAAAACAGTAACGTGCATGTTATAAGCTCACATGCTTGTACGTTATGAAAGGTTTTGGATCTTCTGAACATTTTTGTGATAATTAAAATGTTGATTAAAAATCCAGGAATATAAAATTAAGCTAAGATTCTAATCTGGAAGTTATTCTGATTAGTGATGGCTCAGAGTTCTTATAAGCCCATCAAGACTGTTGTATTGCCTTTTATGTTTTATTTAGGAAAGAGATTTTTGTCATTGAAGTATGTCATAGCAGTAAGACACCTCAGTTTCTATACTGTCACTTCAGGTCTTGATTAGTTTATAGATGTAAACATGCCATCAGAATATGCTGAGCATAAATTAATGCAGGTTTCAGGTCTGCCGTGTAATATTATTTAGAGAATTCATCATGCAGCTGGTTGAGGAAACACAGGACTGGAAGGTCCTGAAGTCTACTCCCAGGTACAATTTTTGGAAATTGATTATGTCGAGCTCTGTTTTAAGATGAATGTGAGTTTTTGGTTTGAGTAATTTTCTCCTTTTCAAGGCTGTTTACAGAGCCACATCTACAACGGTTATAAATTTTACATAAATTCCAATTTTACTGATGGACGTTCATCCTAATATTGTCTTTTAGCTGAAAGGATTCTTTGATGTTCAAGGTCTTACCTGACTGATGTGTATCTAGAGAGCCATTGCTCCTCTCTTAGTTTTCTTTTTGCTAGACTAATGAAGCAAATTTTATTAGTCTCTTTACATGATATAGGGTTCCTATTACATTTATTAGCTTTATAGCACTTCTCTTTTTCTCATGCTGTTTGAAGTTATTGAAAATGGGAGAAAAGAATTGTACTTAACATTTTAGAAGAGCATCTTAAATGGTAAGGTATTCCCAGGAGGGATGAAGAAATAATGTTAAAGCTGTCTAATGCATTCCAGGGTTGAGAGGGAGGGTCTGAAAGAGGGAAAAGCTGAGACAATCATGAAATTCAAGCTAAAGCTAATCAGCATTCACTAGGGAACCAGAAAGTGATTCAGCACTGAAGAGGAAAATAATTATTTGGAAATACTGAAGAATGTGTTTGAGAATGCTTTGAAAAAATAAATGTACTGCAGTGAAGAAGGATGTGCTGTGAAATCTCTGATTATGATTTTGAAAATTTGTAGGCAGTATTTTGTTCAGTTAAAAAACCTGCTGTTGAATCATGCTATTGCCATTTTGTTGCATCTATTACAGTGTATTTATGTGGCTTACAATAGCTGGGGTGAATATTTAACTGAAAAGCTGGCCTTTAACATGGAAAACTTGAATCGGATTATGAAAGATGGTTTCATTTTGCAGAAACAATAAAATGTATGTGTTCTGTCAGCTAGCCCTTAGTTATGGTGGAGGGGGGGGTGACCAGACTTCTTAATACAGCTTGTGCAAACTAAGTGCCCTGATATTCCACAAGCAGGAACTCAGAAGAGAATCAAGTAATGACGTTGGAAACCTCATCACACTGTCATAAGCAGTAGAGTTAGCACAGTTTAACAAATTCAAGAAAGGTAAAAAGTGGGACCAAGCCAGTCAGCCTCGCTTCAATCCCAGGGAACGTGGTGGAGTAAATCCTCTTGGAAACCATTTCCAAACAAATGAAGGACAAGAAGGTAATTGGGAAAAGTCAGCATGGATTTACAAAGGGGAAACCAAGCTTAACCAAACTGACAGCCTTCTACAATGAAATGACTGGCTTGATGAAGAAGGGAAGAGCCATGGATGATTTTTATTTTGACTTTATGGAGGCTTTCAACACTCTCTTGTAACATCCTCATAGACAAACTGAGGAAGTAAGTAGAGGCCAGAGAAGTGGGGAGGGATATGGACTGAAAATTACCTGACCAGCCAGGCTCAGTGTTGTGAAGACCACGTGGAGGACAGTCACTAGTGGTGTGCCCCAGGGCTTGATACTGGAGCTACCTACTACTGTTTAAACATCTTCATTTGTCACCTGGATGATGAGGCAGAGCACATTCTCAGCGAGTTCACAAAAGGTACAAAAGGTACAAAACTTGGAGGAGGCTGGATACAGCAATCCGTTGGGCTGCTACTCAGAGGGACTTTGACAAGCTGGGTAAGTGGCCAACAGGAACCCCATGAAAAGGGTTCAGCAAAGGGAAGCGCCAAGTCCTGTACCTGGAGAGGATTGACCCCATGCAGGCACCAGTACAGGCTGGATGCTGTCTGGCTGCAAAGTAGGTTCAGAGAGAAGGACCTGAGTGTCCTGGTGGACAACAAGTTGAGCATACCTAATGAAGTGCATTGCCAGAAGACTGAGGGCGATGATCCTTCCTGACTACTCAGCATTTGTGAAGTCACATCTGCAGTGCTGCATACAAGTCTGGACTCCCCAGTGCAAGAGAGACACAGGCACAAGCGAGGACCACGGTGATGATTCATGACTGGACTGGAGCATCTTTTATATGAGGAGAGACTGAGAGAGCTAGGACTGTCCAGCCTGGAGCAGAGAAGGCTCAGTGGGGATCTTGGGTGGTCGATTACTAGAACAGGTTGCCCATAGAAGTTTTTGGAGTCTCCATCCTTGTTGATATTCCGCACTCAACTGGACAAAGTCCTGGGCAATCAGCTTACCTGACCCTGCTTTGAGCAGAGCAGTTTGACTAGATGATATTGAGAGGTGCCTTCCAACCTCTATCTTTCTATGTAAATAAGACTTTTACTACAGTTAACATCTCCAGTCGAAAGAAGCTTTTAGAAGTGACCTTTTCTGGCTCAAAACAACAATCAATAATAATTTCATTATAGATAAAGACATTTGTGCAATGGGTACAAATTAAAACCCAGGCAATTCTATCTGAACACAAGAACACACATCCTATATAATCTTTGTGATCGGTCAGAAACTTGTGGATAATATCCTTTTTAACATCTGCCAGTATAAAAGGAAAACATGAGTAACTTTTCAGTTAAGCAGATGGTGTATGCAGAAATATATTAAGAGTGATAAATCAGGTTAGTGTTATGTCTGTTACTGTCCAGTAGCTCTCAGGCAGTTAAAAATTGCTAGTAGACTAATAATGCTAGAAGTAATTAACCTTCATAAAAGTAATTTGCTTACTATATTTTAAGGAGAGTGAGAGCTGAATTTTTCCTTGCAAGGAGATAGATTAAAAAAGACATTTAATATTCAGAGTTTTTTGCAAGCATATCTTAAAGGCACTTTTACGTGAGTTTATGTGGATGTATTTTTCAATTTATTAATTTAGCTGTAAGTGAAAACCTCTTTCCTCTTTTTTTCTTTTTTTCCTGTTATCTTCTAAGAAGTCAGTTTCATTTCGGATTTAACACTTTTGTTATTACTTTGCCACTATTAATGCATTAAATAGTTCCAAGGCAAAATGCAAGAAAACCAAGCAGGGACATAGAAAGGGAATACCGAGAGAGACGTAGTCCACAGTTAAATGCTGTGCTGCGTTCATACTCTAAAATTAAGTTGTCCATACATTGAGTAGGGAATAACATTAATTCCATTTAGCAGATGGAAAAACTGAGACTAAGAGGTGAAATAATCTATTTCAGTTTATCAGGCCAGTTAGTAATAGAAACAGAAATGAAATTCAAATCTACTTGAAATCTACTTGTCCCTGGTTGTATGTTTAGATTTTCAGTTAGGATGGCTTTAGTTGAGCATGATAATGAGGAGTTGCCCTATCCAGTCCACATGAGGATGGGAGGGCAATTAGTGCTGTTGAAGGCGTTTGTTTCCGGAGGGCTTACATCTGTGTGCCCTGGTAGGATGATCTGACATCGTTTCATTTTCTGAAAAAGGTCACTGAGATGTTGCTGCTAACTGCCAGGAATATTTAGCTGGAGTGGAATGGCTACGGCAGAACAGAAACATAACGTAACGTGAGTGTAAAGAAGGAAGAGAGTCACCACAGCTGGTAGTTGGTGAACTGGAAAAGAGCTCTTCCAGCTGGCAGCACACGTGGTCACCGCTGTCTCCACATTTGAGATACTAGTGACTTTATATACATAAGGATAATCAGAGGTCTACAAAGCATGAATTTCACATTGATCGTGTGGGCCCTCACCGTTATTCTTAATCTCTGAGTGGCTTCAATTCAAGGTTATTATTGATCACTAGTGCCCGTGGATTTGAAGGACATTATTTATAAAGATGGAATTGAAGTACAGAACTCTGACAGTTTACCCGTGTAGTCTCAAAATTCGTGGTACAGATCAGAACAATCTGTATTTTTATAGTGGCTCTGGAAATCTATTGTTGTAAATGTGAATCTGTGCATAATCTTTCCATGATCATATTGGGAGGTTTTTGATTTTTTTTTGAGTGATGTGAACAGGAAATGGATACTTGGAAGCAGTGATGGATGAATAAACTTTAATTTATCACCTGGTTAGAAATCTGTTTTGGGGAAATAGAATATGAATAGTTTACTTAAGGCTGTAAAGAGGCAGAGTCAGATCTATGGAGAAGTGTTTGAAATAAAAATGATACAGGAGATTCATTCAGGGAAAATATTTACCATTTATTTTCCATGTAGTAAAATTTAAAATAGTAAGCAAAGCTAAAAAGAACAATCTTGTCTTTCAAATGAGTTTATGAATAATTTTAAATATGTCTATATGTGTGTATATATATATGGGAATAAGGTAAGGGAATGTACAATGAAAACATTCAGTCATATCTCTCTCCTGTAACGAGACATGAGTGTAGGGTAGAGAGTATGTGAAGAATAGTTAGTATAACACCCTTAAAAGTCAGCCTACTCTAGGATTGACAGCCAGCACAAATTTGTATGGTTATTCCATGATAATTAATTACATGTAAATTTTGGGGCACTGCTCACTGGGCAAATAAAATATCTCAATCAGCATAGTCAAAATTGTAATTGAGCTATAACTTGGTTTTTACGTTCATAGGTGTAAGTCACAACCGCTTGCCAACTTTTGTCCTCAAAATACCCTTTATGTTATTACTGATGGATATCCTAAGAGCACAGTTTAATGTATGATTTCCGTAGGAGAGTTGCTGTAATCCATGTGTACCTGTGGAAGGATGTTTTACTTCCCCTGTATGAAGGAAACTGTTTCAAATTTAATTTTATGTGCCTTGTAACAGCAGCATGGAAAGCACATTATTTTTCTACTATATGTGCGTGCAGGGTGCTGGGTTAAAACTAAAGCTCTGGTCACTCTACTCAATGCTTATGTCAAGCTACTCTGAATTTTGCCAAAAATTTTTGGTTTGGAGTTTGTCAGATACAGATTTTGTGGACACAGTAGTTTATGTGGGTGTGGTAAAATGTCCTTGGTGGCTCCCTTGGCCCTCCTCCTTCACGGTTACTGCTTTTCTCCTCCAGGGTAAGATGTCTGGCCCCAGCATATGAGCTGTTTGCTGAACAACTGTGATGTAAATTTAGTGCATAAAAGAGCAAGGCACAAAATAAATTTTTCTGTAGTAAGTATTTGCTTGGCTCCATCTTGTATGGCAGTGATCCAACAGGTACTTCAGTGTGGATTTTGGCTTAGAGAGATCTGTGTATATTGGCACGTTGTATAATTTTGCACATTACTAGATCAGATATATTGTGCTTGACAAATAAAATTTCTGAAACTTTTTCACTGTCCTTTTGCCTTATGCGTTTCAAATCACTATCTCTGTGATACAAAAATGCATTAAAATGGATACTATATTCCTCCCTCTTTTATTCTCCACAGCAATGGAGTTTCATGAAAACCTGCACAATATAGGAGCAAGAGAAGGCTTAAAAGAAAGAAAACTGCAAAAATCAGTAGAAAGTTTTACATGGAACATTACAATTTTAAAGGTAATGTGTCTTCCTTTGATTAGTTTCTGTATTTTTCCATTCCAGCTGACATTCTAATATTGTTACTGCTCATTATTCTGTGTCACAGTTCAATTAGATTTATTCGTATTTATCACCATGTTCGGTTTAGTTTATATAAGTTGAAAACACAGCAGACTCTCAATGTGATTTTTTTCCTTCTTTTCTATTGTTGTGGGGGGTTGTTTAATTTAGTTTGTCTGACATTTTCTTTTAACAACCTTTTAACATTAACGGATCCACTGTAATCTTGAATCCATGGGTGAAACAATGAGTATTGATTCCTGTGAAGTGGCTCAGGCTGGGAGGGAGCTCTGCTGCTGTTTAAACTCTGTGATTTGAAAGGGAGCAAGAGTGTTAAGGTTAATGCAGTTATTGAAAAACAAAGGGGAAGCTGTTGCTACTGCAGTCAGTGATGAATGCTGATCAATGCTACATACAAATTATATTAGTAATCCAAGCTGAAGTAAGTTGAGTGTACATGAGCTGGAGATTCTCTTTGCATCTTGTTAAGTACATTTCCTTATGTTTTGACAGAACAGTAAATGATGAGGTATAAAAAAGCTTTCAGCCAGAGACCCTCAGGAAACTAGGATGTGGAACAGTTCAGGTTTCTTATTGCTGGTCTTTTATCTCGGCAGAGTATATCAAAATTTATAGAGATAGCAAAACTGCCTCCCTTAATTTATTCCCTTGACACTATCCTTTTAGCCCAAATTATACAAGTTTTGTGTTTACATCCACTAATGAGTTCTTGTCTCCCACTCAATCAAATATTTCATCACTACATTAAACTATAAAGTCTGTTTTAATTATAAAGAAAATATTTTTGTCCCACATACTTTTTTTTATTTTTAGTTCTTACTGAAAATAGAATTCCCTATTGTCTCTTCTTACAGAAAAACAGTGATACACATGTGTTTCTCCAGCTTTCCATATTGGTTTCAACTCTTAAGCTTTTCATGGTGTTACTTCATGCTCCATTCCTTCTTGTGTTACACTGCACAAATACAACGCAGAGGAGAATCAAAAAGAGGTTAAATTTGCTACAGTGTGTACAGTTAATACATTCTAAAAATATGCATGGATGTTCTCCTTATAGGTAAAAGAACCAGATTTCTCCTTTATTAGAGTGGAGTTTCCTGAAGACAGCGTATGGGATGTGTCAAGGATCATTCCTGTGGTACCTAGGGGATAGAGAGGAGGGAGGTGAATTCTTTGGCTTTGGGCAAATGTCAAGGAAGTCGATTCTTATACTTTCTTTACTTTTCCATCAAAGGTGTCAGATACTAGCTAGATAGGCAAATCTTTAATTCTGCCTGAAACAGCGATACCTTTGCCTCATCTCTGCTTTACACTCAGAACATAAGGGTTGGGGGGAGGGAGAGGTTTGCAGCTGACGAGCAACTGAGATGTGGAGTCGTGATTTCTGCGTAACCAGGAATTGGAGAACCCGCACGGCAGACCTGGCTCTTCAGAGCTCTAAAGGGCTTTTGTGCATATCCTTAGGATTAACATAGTTATGAAGTTAGAAGGCCTTCCTTTTGAAGAGATTATTAAGAAAATCTCTTCAACATTGGCTTGGGTTTTTTCCTACTCGCAGATTAAGGTCTTTCTGTAGGAAGGTACAATTTGTCCCATACTTAATACTTTATAAAAAAAAATTGGTGGGATGTCTAATCAGCCTGTTGTGGAAACTTTTACAAGAGATGTTACTACAGAAAGTTGTTATATGTTATTACATCTTAAAAGTGATTTACAAATATATCTGTTCACATAGACATCTACTATGTATTGTTATTCACATTTAGACATCCAGGAAGTTAGAAGTTGTCATTTGTTTGAAGTAAAACACATGGAGCTTTTTCACTCCAGACTCTAACTATAGGCTGTAACCATAACTTGTCTTGCGTTACATAATGAAGCAAAAAAAGTTTACCATTTTCTAAGACACTACTCTTCCTTTCTGGAGAAAAAGACTTACAATCATAATTTCAATCTAACATGATGTTTTTCCATTTCCATTTTTCCATTTCCATTTTTCCAGCTCTCTAAAAAGTATGCGAGGACAAGGATGGAAAGTGAATGCCTGCAATTTTTAGAGTAAAAATTGATCAGGAGAGTGACAGTCTGACCCACTTTAAGAATTTTTGCGTTGAATTCTCTGCCTATGTCAAATTAGCTTCCCTCTTGAATGGCACAAAAAGAAAACCCTGTCTATTTAGTGGCCACAAATTTTGCTGTTCAACAAGCGAGACAGTTGAGCAACCAACACAGCGAAAGCAGTGCCGTGCTTAAATGGATTTAACTTTATATTCTTCTTGTAATTATGAAAAGTATTTTACATAGTCTCTTGGTTATGATTTAGGAATTGCTGTGTGCCTCTGAACAGCATTACTAAATAATTCTGTGTGAGCGCCATCCTCAGCTCTGTCACAGAGGAACCACAGAATGCTCACATGGTGTGGCTAATGTATTTTCCAAACTGATTAAGCTGCATTTTACCCTCAAGGTACATATTGATTTTATATTTTTTTTTTTTTCAATTGGGACATTTTGACTACAGTTGATGCAATGGAAAGTTTGATAAAAAAAAAATGGACAGCTTAATTCTAGGGGAACTGTTTAGTACATCTGACGTAGCTATTAAATATCTGCGTGTGTGCGTGCGCGTAAAGCATTACAATTATTATTTTAAAGGATTTTATTTTTCCTAGTTTGAAACCATGTGGCCAAATCTATTATTGGTACAGTATGTTTGAATTCAACTTAAGTATCTCTATTCAATTTGTGTATGTGTATATGCGTGCATTCCCATTCTTAGGCACCTGGTACATGTGCATAGAGATATTTGTTTAACTTCAGAAGATCACTTAGAGTAAATTTAGTCTGCTTTAGTGAACTTTGTTCCCTGTCTGAGAAATTTGGAGATTGTTCAGTGTTAGAATAGTGCTCTCTTTCAAATAGGCAGTTTGCAAGATCATTTGCTAGCCATTTATTTATTGTTGTTACTCAGGCTGATAGCAGTCATATTTTCTAAACATAGATAATCACATTTCCTGCCAGAAAGAGTACTCAGTTCAAGAAAGAATATCACTCTAAGTGCTGTTATAGAATCATAGAATCATTAAGGTTGAAAAAGACCTCCAAGATCATCAGCTCCAACCGTCAACCCAGCACCACCATGCCTACTAAACCATGTCCCAAAGTGTCACATCTACACATTTTTTTAACACCTCCAGGGATGGTGACTCCACCACTTCCCTGGGCAGCCTGTTCCAGTGCCTGACCACTCTTTCAGTAAAGAAATTTTTCCTAATAGCCAATCGAAAGCTCTCCTGCTGCAACTTGAGGCCATTTCCTCTCATCCTATCGCTCGTTACTTGGGAGAAGAGACCAACACCTGCCTCCCTGCAACCTCCTTTCAGGTAGTTGTAGGAAGCAATGAGATTTCCCCTCAGCCTCCTCTTTTCCAGGTTAAACAATCCCAGTTCCCTCAGCTGCTCCTCATAAAACTTGTTCTCCAGACCCTGGAGAACAGGGTCGTTTGTAGGAGTTTCCTAAGTTGGAACGGACTCCTACAAACAACCTAATGTAAATGTAACAGTTTACAGACTTTTCTCGCCTAGCAGGACTTTGGAAAAAACCTATATAGGCTCCAAATTTGAGAAGCCCATAGGAAGAGCATAATAGCATCTTTAAATTAGTCTTTGCAACAGAGTGTAGGAAGAGTTCACTGGAAGTACTCAAAATGAAGGTGGGACTCCTAACTCCAGCAATTGTTTGATGCTTATTGTCACCTGTGAGTTTTCAGACATGTCATATTAGACAACATAAATTACTTTGTCTTGAAATAAATCCCAAGGCATGTGGTTCATGGCATCTGTTATTTCTGTAATGACATTGGTTCTGCACCTACGTTATTTTTACAAAAGTATTTATAAATTGAACACTGAAGGCACTAATGGGGTGCAACTTCTGAAATACATATTTAAAAAAAAAGTTACCTGAATTTTACGGACCAAATCTCCAAGTGGATTCAGTTGGCACTGTTGTCGCCATGGTGCATTCATAAAGCTTCTGATAGCTACTGCCTCATCCTGTGGCTACTCAGAAAACCTCCCACAATCTGGTTACATTTAAGTGTCTAAAACTACTAGTCTCTTGACGTTGCTAGACTGATGAGATTTTGGCTCCTAATTAAACCCATATTTAGAAGTTAAGAAGTTACGTATTTTATGTCCTGATTCTGTAAATGTACTCAGAGCACGTCAGCTGGGCATGGAGTGCTGCAGTATGTCCCGTTGCGCTTAGCAGCCACTGCTCAGAGAAGCTCTTTGAGAAAGGGATACTGGCTTCTTACTTTGCCTGATACGAGCTTTGGGTCCCAGAACCTGAGCTAAAGCCCAGTTGTTACTGATACAGTTTCTTGGGATTTTGGGGGCAAAAGAGTGCTCATGCAGTTATTTACAATCTCTACGATTTTACTGTCATGTTCACACACTTACTGAAGAACTTGTTAAGCAAAAATGGTGAGTGAATACATACTAGATTATAAAGCTAACTGTGCTGAGACATTCTAGTTGATGCTGTATCTGATTGACTCTGAAATGATATTTCATTTCATAGGTATGAGAACTGATAGGCACCGTTTTGGTTTTGTTTTTAATTACCTTTCAGGAGCTATGATATAAAAACACTGCCTCTTAGCCAAAAGCTTCAAAACCAGCAGAAGATTTTTAATGTTGATTTTTTTAAAAAAAACAAAACAGAGTAGTTGATACAGGCATATTGGGACAGAGAGGTATGATGGTATTGAATTGGGCTTCCACATTAATTCACATCCTTTATCGTTGTTTATTAAAAGCTTATCAATGAATATAAATTTTGTTCTTTGATGTTCTTAAAGGTCTTTTTCATGTCTGCCTACAAAACAGCTTGATGCTTGATTCATTTGCTCAGGCTTGTAAACATCAATATGTGAAATAGGTATTAAAGTTACATGGTGCTCAGTTCTGTTAGTGAATTTTAACCACGGTGAAGGAAAGGGAGCAGGGATTGCCATCTGCTGCTCTGGGGAGAGTGCTTTGCACTTGTGGTGTGCAAGGCCTGTATCAGTCCTGTTCCTAGATGGGAATTATCACAAACTGCCTGTTAACCACAGTCCTGGGAGTAAATTTGAGTTTTGTGGTGTTTTTCCCAGACAACACTGAATTCATTTACGCTTACCTGAGGTGAAAGGCTGACAGAACCAGCCTTACCATATAGTAAGAAAAATTATATGGGTTCAGTTCTGCAGCTGCTCCAGATTCCAGCATTGAGTTGTCTCTGTGGACCAGCTTTGTCTCTTTGAATTTTGGGGTTTTTTTTTTGTGCTTCCTCGTGGTAAATCTACTTGACTAGGGTTTGAGCCATTGATTGGTTTCTTGTATTGGCTTTACAGCATGCATTTTGAGAGCAAGTAGCGTATGGCCATTTGGGGCTGGTAAGAAGGTGAAAGGCCTCTGAGGAGCCCATAGATGCGAGAGATTCTTGTGTTTCAGCTTGTAGTCTACTGACTGTACCTATTAATTTACTTATTGAATCAATGGCATGGGATCTCGTGCAGCTATAGAATGCATAGAACATAAAGAATTGAAACTGAATCTTGAGAGTCCTTCGACAAGAGAGATTTTATATTTATCTAGGAGGAAGGTCTTTGAATTCTTTTAATTGAGTGTGTGGGGCAGTTTTTTTTTAGATCTGGATGACTTTTTTACTCTTCCACCTTTCAGTTGTGTTATATTACTGTTCAACAGTGTTCATTGTGACTACAACTTGAATTTTTAAGATACATGCTGCTTTTTTTTTTTTTACCAGCATGTAGCTTCCTGATGGTACATCAACAGAGCTAGGCTCTTTCCAACAGTTGCATAGACCTCTCTCACTTGAGCTTGTGCCATGTTTGGTAGCAGTGGCTGGCTGTTTTGTCTTTGGATCAAGACATGCCAGGAGATAATGACAACACAGTTGGTTTCACAAACATTTTTCTGAGTTCAGTGGCATTCAGAAATCAATTGCTTCATTCCAGGTGTTGGAGAACAGAGTGCCTAATGTACACAGATTCATTTTTCTATTTCACCCTTGTCTAAATTTGATCCCACTTGGCCAAATGTGTTTAGTCTGAACCTCTGTTGTCTGCAGTAATGCAGCCCATTATCCCAGATCTGCTCTTGTCTACAGAGTTCATCTTCCCTGTTCATACTTGTTCAGACACTCCCAGTTCTCTGCTGAAAATCCAGCCATTCCCACTAAAACCTCATGTCCTCCTTCCCCTCTCTCCTCCCAGTGTTCTGTTCCCACTTGGTGCCTAATTTTCTCTTTTGGCAGTTTTTTTCAGTTACTTTCCAGTTGATATTGACCCCTCTTCACCACCACCAGAGATTCTTCCTGATGAGTCTTAATTTTAGTCTTCTCATCACCTTACCTCTTTTCATTGTATTCTGCAGTCTCTTCTCCTTGCTCTGTGTTTTTGTTTTTTATTTTTCTCTCTCACCAGCTTTCAGTCTCATTACCAAGCCCTCTGACTCTTTTTGAGTTGTTAGTCCTTCTACTTGTCTATCATTTTCAGGCTTCTTTCAACATGGTGAGTAAACGGATCCATTTTCTTTGTATATTCCAATCCCAGTTGTTGCCTCAATCCTCCCTTTCTCCCATCACCTATCTGGTCCAAATTCAGCATTGCTGCACCTCATTCGTTTTTCATTAGTTCACGATCTCCTAGTTCAGTATGATCTAGTTTCTGCTTTGCCTAATACAGTCCAGCTTCCCTATCTGCAGTCCTAGACTTCTTGCTAGGTTGGTCCCAGCGATTGCTCTTGCCTCCTTCTTTTTTCCATCAGCCTTCTTGCCAGAGTCCCTATCCCAGGCTCTTCCTTCCCCTCCTCCAGTCTGGCTTTTGGCCTGCCTGCATTGGCAACCAAATGTTGATGGTAAGACAAGCTGGAGAAGCCATACAGGAAAAACCCAACTTTTCCTTCTAATGCATATTTTTTATTGAGTGGGAATGGAATATGTGTTGTCTTGCCACATGCTGGAGCTGTCAAGAGATGAAGAATGATTGAGAATGAAATCCTGAGTGATTGTAATAACCACATGCAAAGTCTGATTTTTGTTTATTAAAAGCTCATAACTTGGATCCACTTCTCTGGGTCCCTGCAGTCATTTGAATTACAAGTCCCTACCCCAAGTGGGAGTGGGGAGGGAAGGACGGAAGATTGTTTAAAAAAAAACAGACAGCATTTTACTGTCTTTATTCTTAGAACTGAATGAATCATATGGATGAGGTTAAAGAATAATATTGAACAGTAATAATAATAACATCTGCCCATGGCAAAAATCCTGCATAGAGAGTATCAACTTAAGTACTTAAAGTTTGGCAAGCATATAAACAACTGAAAGTGGGTTTTTTTAAAATGAGAAATTTCGGGCAACTTTATTATTAGACTGTTGCTAGCAGCTTTGCCTATAATAAACAACTTGATTAAAGTTCCAGAACTATATTCTACTAATCCATGAAAAATGGAACTCAGGCTAGAAACAGATGCACTCCAGATATGACTCATTTAGTCTGCTGGAGTGTTTTACATTAGCTTTTAGTTGTTTGTCAGTTTGGAAAAAAAGTGTATGATTTAAAAAAAAAAAAAAGTTGTCCTGGTTTTCTGTAGAAGAAAGTACTACTGAAGCTTGAGCTGTGATTGGTCACTGCTAGATTTTTTCCTGTCTAGTAATCAGAAAAAATCACTTTGGCTATTGTAGTCTTGGATAAAGGGAGGGGTGACATTATTTCTTTGAATAAAGCAATATTTGTTTTCAATTTGTGTGCCTCAAATGCATAAATCTGCTTACTTCATAGGATAGTGTTTACGTTCTGAGTTGCTAAAGGAGAAAGGCAGAAGTACCACACCGTGAGTGCACACATGTTTTTGCCTGACTGCTGTTCTACCTCTCCTCTGTACTTTAAATCACGAAGTAAGGTTGGATTTCAGCCTTATTTGGCAGAGGAGGAGAGGCAACATAGCTATTAGGTCTCTAGAAGCGACATTAGCATCTCTTCAAGAGAAGGGTCTGTCAGGAGTCAGAATTTACACAGAATTTACACCTGAGCACCTCAGTTACGGGAAAAGGTGCACTCGATGTTCGTACCTTATTAGACATTATAGGAACTGACAGTCTCAAGGAACTACAGTACGTGGGAGTTGTTTGTTTGTTTGTGTTTTTCTCCCCTTCAGCTGGAAATAACGCTGTTTTCAGATACGATGTTTTTGAAGCATCATTTGCTTTTCTGTAAGCTGTGGGGCAGTTTTCCTTCAGGAGTGCAGGCACAGCGCAATCACTTTGGCCCTTGCAGATTTTCTGCACTTGTTTGTGACCTTTCCTGTGTCCACCAGTAAGACACACCTGCTCACCGTGCACTACAGCCTTGCTTATTCGCTGCGTATGGGCAGGGTAGGCTGTTGCTGTTAGGAGACTTTAATCGATACAAAGAGATGGAGTAGCTAATACAACAGGACAGGGCTGAATCATCTAAGTCTGGGATATTTTCCCTTACAACTTTGCTTAAAACTTAATTACTGTGAAGAGCAAGATAGCGATAGTGCTGAACTGCAGACAACCCTGTGAAGTCTTTGTCATCCCTGTCCTTTTTACGTGTTCCTTGCCAACCTGTATTTTCGTATTTCGTACTTTGACAATCATTGATCCTTTGCCATGCTGCTTTTGAATGAATCACATTGCTAAAAAAAAAATAAATCTCTAAGAACCAAAACGCAAAACAATTTAACCACTCCCTGAAGTAGTAAAATCAGCCTTCACAATTTTCTCTGTGTGGAAACATTTATAGTCCCCATGGTTTAAAAATAGAGCACAGATTACTTTCCTGAAAGCTGTTAGGTAGAAATGATCCCAATCCTTTTGTTTATGCAACTGTTTGGCTCCACAGAAAGCAAAGAGTTTGGTTCTTACAAACCTCAAGTAGTCCAATTCTGAGTTTTATTTTGGGGTTTTGGGTTTGTTTTTTCAGCAGGGCAACTGTGCCGTTACTCTGACACAAACAGAAGAAGAAAAAAAAAAGAGAGAATCTTATTATCAGCTGTGCATCCTAACTGCATTTTTTTTTCTTACAGGGACAAGCTGATCTTCTCAAATATGCTAAAAATGAAGCACTGGAGAATCTGAAACAAATCCATTATGCCACTCTTTCGTGTAGACTCAATAAGCCAGGCACTGAAAATGCAGAAATCTCAAAGCCCCGTCGAAGTCTGGAGGTCATACCTGAAAAAGCAGGTGATGAAAACGGAGAATGAGAGACCGCTCTTCTCGTAATTATGGAGTTTATAACTCTGTGACCAATTGTAGCTGCATAGGACATTTGCTTTGCACTTACTGTTGGGAAATATTTGGAAGTTTTAAAGCACAACTGGAGAAGCTAATTACAATCTATTGAAACTGTGAATGTATGTAGCAACTCTGCTTGTGAAGGCAATGATATTGTGTAACATGGAAATTACATTATTGGCCAAAATATAGTATATATGTAAAAGATACTGTAATTCAGTAATAGCGTGCTGAAAAGTTCATTTATAGTGCCATAGGGAAATGAACATTTTTAAAATGAGCTGTAACTAGAGGGAAATCAGTTGAGAGAATTTGATGAGATGCCTTGATTTTCAAACTAATTAGATGGACAGGTCCTTTACTTCTTTGCACAATTTGTTAATTGTGCTAGTGAGGTGAATTATTCTTTTGAAAATCAGGTCCAAAGAAGTAGAATCCACGTGTTTCATCCTATAAGTAATTCAGCCGCTCAGATATTTGGGTTTGAAGTGGTATTGATTTTATTGTCGAGCCATAAGTTAAAATGAGAATGTAATTAGACAGTAATCACTGACTGCAGTGCACTATAGGAGAGCCATTATGTAAAAGGAAAATGTGCAATCAATCTGATAGCCTATGTCAGAAGAAGATACATACCTATTTTGCCTAAGATCTTCTGCAATTGTGTGTAGATAATGTGACCAAACTGCAAGCAAAATGTTGTAAATAGTTTTTCATTTTGTGAAGTGAAGTGCTCATATTAAAAAGAGTTTTATGAGATTGCTCCCAGACAAGTAAAGCTTTTAACTGAATTTTAACTTTTTTATTTTTAAAGTATTTTCTTCCTTACAGAATAGATGATATCTCAATAAGCAGGTTTGTCAAAAAAAAAAAATGCTGTTATGGTTCTGTTTTGGTTTTCTGACAACATTAGGTAAAGGTATTGTAGCTGATATGCTCATTGTAAAATGACTATACCAACCTAGAGTGTTCTCTTACTGTTTCTGATTTAACAATAAAATGGACTATATAATTACAGAAGCTAATAAATTTGAAGAAAAACGAGCAAAATCCTATGGAGATCAAAATGCAGTTTTTGTTCAGGTGTGGGAAAAAAGGGGAAGATAGTGATGTCTGTTGAAAAGCATTGTTTTGATTAGAGGTCTTCAACACATGCATTCTACACTGATTTTTTTAAAATAATTCATGATGCTGTTTCTGGATTCAGATTGTAATGAGTATCTACATATATTTAATGTCCTGTAAAAGTCAGTGGGGCTCTGACCAAGATCATGGGTATACTTGCACTTAGTCTGAATTATTAGAGACTTAAATTCATTTTCTAGTCATATAAAATTAAAGAGGAGGGGAAAGATGAAAACAGTTTGCATAGTCAATGTCACATCTTGAGCCTGCACTTTTAAATGTCAATGTTAGGAGCAGTTTTAGAAGGTGCTAAGCTCTTCCAGTGTCTAGCGACAGACTGTATGCCTCAGTATTATTATCTTGCCAGGAGCGAGTTCTGTTCTGTGTTGTACAAAATGAAACATTTAACCTGTAGTAAACACCAGCAAGCATTGCTTTTTAGACGGTCCTTCTCTATGCTGGCAGTGAGAAGTCTTCTGATTGCACCTGAAGTTGATGGGAAGCAACATGAAATCCACTGTTGCTAACTGTGCTCTGAGCCAGTATGAAATTAGTCTTCCAGGGCCAAATCTGTCACATCTAAATCTGATTTATCTACAGCAAAATAACTTTATTACATCAAGATTCAGGCGCGGCATAAATATACAAGGTCAGTTTCACTTTATCAGAAAATCCAAAACTGTTCTGGTTTTGTTTAGTGAGGGGGGGCCTAAGGTGGTAGCTTCTGGAAGAAGCTGCTAGAAGTCCAGTGGACTCAGCCAGGCCTAAGGCGGACCTGCTGCTGGCCAAGGCTGAGCCAATGGGTAGCAGAATATTCTGTGATAATGCCTCTGTGATAACGTATTTAAGAAGGGGAATAACAGAAAAAAAAAAACAAACAAAGAAGATGTGAAGAAGCTGAGCAGGGGCAGAGAGGGGTGAGCCTTGTGGGCCTTGCAGGCCTCACCCTCTGGCCTCCCGCTGGGCGGCCAACTGGGCCTGACTTGGCCTGGCCTGGCTGCAAGAAGTGGAGAGGAGATGAGATGTGAAGAGAACCTGAGAGGCATCTGCCTGAGCCGATTGTTAAGAATTCCTAGTGAGCATAATGGCTGCAGACGCCAAGGTCAGTGAAGGAGGGGGAGGAGTAATGCAGCTCCTGGCCAAGATTCCCCTGCAGCCTGTGGTGCAGCCCATGGTGGAGCAGGTTGTCCCCCTGCAGCACATGGAGGTCCATGGAGGAGCAGAGATCCACCTGCAGCCCGTGGAGGAGCCCACGCCGGGGCAGGTGGATGCCTGAAGGTGGCTGTGGCCCATGGAGGTCCTGCTGGGGCAGCTGTTCTGGAGGGACTGCACCCCGTGGAAGAGATGACCCACGCTGGAGCAGTTTCACAAAGGACTGTGGCCCGTGGGAGGGACCCCACGATGGAGCAGGGGAGGATTGTGAGGAGTTCCTTCCCCGACAATGAAGCAGCAGCGTGGAACAAAGCGCGATGAACTGACGGTAACCCCCCATTCCCTCTTCCCCCCTTGTGCCACTTGGTGTGGGGGAAGCTAGTAGAGATAATGTTAAGCCAGGGAAGAGGGAGGGGTGGGGGGAGGTTATCTTGTTCTCTGTCTCATTATCCTGCTTTGATTTTAGAAATAAATGATTTTCCCTATTTTGCCCATAATGGTAACTTTAAGGATTTATCCCTGTCCTTATCTCAAGCCTTGGGCCTTTTTTCTTATATCATCTCCCCCTATTCTCTCGGAGGGTGGGGGAGTGAGAGAGAGACTGCGTAGTCTGGTCCCAATTGAGGCTGAACTATGACAAAAACCTAGGCTGTTGGAATTCTACTTCTGACTTTTAGTCCTAATGGAAAGGTATAGACTGTAAAAATCTCAGTATGATTAGCATTGTTCTTCAAAGAGGCCTGAAAGCCAGTAAAGGTCTGTTAGTAGTCCTGGCCCACCACTGTTTGCACAGCATTTACAGAATGACGTAATTTATATCACAGATGAAGGATTTTTGTAGTGTCTTTTTCTCCACCCAGGTCATCAGAATTGATGGTTTGGGTATTCTTAGCATTTGTATCTTTCTGTTTAGCACATTACATCCTTGAAAGTAGTCAGGGAACACTGAAAGGATTAAACACAGTTGGTGGTTTTTTCTTTGCTTTAAGGCAAAAAAAAAGTGAGTCAAATATGAGTATCACATGAGCTAGGGTAGTAGATTTTGAATGTTAAACTCTGTAATAGATATAATTCTGCTTACTCTTATCCTGTTTTGTCTTGTTAAAAAGGACTTAAGAATAATATCCTTATACAGTATTTGCTTTAAAAAAAAAAAAGTTAAAATACATGCCTTTAACAAAGTGACCATTTAAATAAGTTTGGGTTTTTGTGTAGTGCTGATGCCTTAAAATGAAGGTCACTTTTGTGCCTTATTCATACTCAGTCCAGATCTGTATGTACCATAAAGCTTTAAAATGAACTTAGTCAAGCAGATACTTTGAAAGATGATGCGTAGCTAAAAATCCTTTAGGGAGTTTACATGTTGCATATTAAAAGAATGCAGGATAAACACCTGCAAGCAAAGTATCAGGTTCTATTGTTAACCCAGTGATGATAATTTCAAAACCAAATTTATTAGCATATTTTTCTCAGTTGTATTTTCTTAAAGTTCTCTTTGCATCCATTATGCAGTTTACTTTTATTATTAGTCCATTTTTACAGTGGCTTTTGTAGATTATGTAGAAGAGCCACCCAAGACCTGGTGAAGTATTCCAAATAAAGTTAATCACAGGTTGACTTGACACTTTTTTTCCCCTTTATTTTCTAAAATGTGTTGTAATATAGTTGAACTGTTTATACAGTTTTGAACTATGAAAGATGGAGCCAAAACACAAGTGACTATTTATCTGCCTATCTTTTTTGCTTTTCTTTGGCTCCAGTAATCAGTGAGTGAGTATGTATGGAGATCTGAGTCAACATACTGCTCAATTTAAAAGCCAGTACTAATTGGGAAAGGAGAAGCTCACATACAGATTAATTGTGTAGATACTAACAGTGAATTCTTTTTTTGAACACGAGAAAAGTGTAAAGAGTTCGTGTTTGGAAGAGGAGCATCTCTAAGCCTCATCTGCGTTCTTCCTGCCTGAACTCCCCTCCTCGTCGGTTGTGCTTGGTGTGGTACGTAACAGCTGCTGGAGGTTTAGTGACAGAGCACGGACCATGCCCTCCATCCGCTGAACAAGCTGGCCATCAGCAGAAGATAACTCTGCTCTCCAAGAATTCCCCCGGCAGCACTTGCTGAGGGGCACTGCTGAGCCTGTTGGTGCCACCGAAACAGCAAAAGCGTTCAAAACAGAGCGGGGGGCCAGGCTTTACTGGGGAAATTGGGACCCTTCTGCTGTCAGTGGTAGCCTTCCTACTCAAGTCAGTAGCATCGAGATTTAAGTACAGTGTTGCAAATTTTTCCCTTTGTCTCAGGTCTTTTTTTTTTCTTTACCTTCTCTTCACATTCTTACATTGCTGCAGCATGGAGTACTAGTTTGGTGCCCCGCACCACTTCACAAACTTGCCCATGCAGGCATGGTGAAAGATGCTGTATGAGTCAAGCCTTTTTTCAGTTACTTCGTACAGCACAGGAATATTTTTATAAGACTCCATGGCCGGTTACTGTATTCACTTTTTCCTGTTTTGAAGTTGAAGCAGCAGAGAGAGAAATGATTCAGAGTTACCAGCATGAAAAATGGAAGTGAGTTCCAAGATGACTAAAAATTTTAACTCTGGTCTACTAATCAAATGAACCAATCTGAAAGAACCCAGTCCTCCACTCTTGCAGTGCTCGAGTTTCCCTTGCATTTGTACGATTTCCTCATTTTCTACTGCATGAATGTTATTCTAGCCGTAACGCTGATTCCTTCTTGCTGTATGCATTGTTTGCTGCTCAGATCAAGGAAAGTCCTGAATGTCCTGTGCACGGTATAATGAATGATCTTTCATTAAGCCTTCGCCTAGCTAGGTTTACACTTGTGTTAACCGAAGGTCCCAAATGAATACAGAGAGTAATATTTGTAAAAAGGGTGATCATATAGCCATACTCATGGCACAGTATGCACGTGAAATGACATGTATTTCACGGTGAAATAGTTTTATCCCCATATAGCTAACACTTGGAGAGCTGCTGCTGGAGGATGACTAGCCCATGGCGTTTGAATACTGTAAGCAAGATTCTAAAACTGTTGAAGTCACCAGCTTGCTTCTTTTGGTTGTAATGGGTGTAGGACTTCACCGCTTTTTTTCCTTTTTCTGTTCATACCTACTCACTCTGACTGTTTAAGCTTTCTAAATGGAATATTTAACAACTTGTTAACAACGTATGTATCCTATAACAACCTCGAGTCTTTTGAACTCCCGTAAACATTAAAAAAAAACCAAAGTCTCTACAGTTTTTACCACCCCGATTCCTTTTGCTCTCAGTATTTTGAAAGCAGCTGTGGGACAGGTCAGTTTGATAATTTTCAAAACTAACCCATGTGACACTCTTTATTCGTTACAACTTGTCTATTCTCAATAAGAAAAAGGCAGTAAAACTCTTTGAGGTTTTCTGGTTGTTTCTGTTTCTGGACACTATTAAACTTCCCTTTTTGACTCATCACCTCTGTTCTCT
>WHYT01016664.1:64906-189267 GCA_009806455.1 Tetrax tetrax | reverse complement strand
AAATGATTCAGAGTTACCAGCATGAAAAATGGAAGTGAGTTCCAAGATGACTAAAAATTTTAACTCTGGTCTACTAATCAAATGAACCAATCTGAAAGAACCCAGTCCTCCACTCTTGCAGTGCTCAAGTTTCCCTTCCATTTGTACGATTTCCTCATTTTCTACTGCATGAATGTTATTCTAGCCGTAACGCTGATTCCTTCTTGCTATATGCATTGTTTGCTGCTCAGATCAAGGAAAGTCCTGAATGTCCTGTGCACAGTATAATGAATGATCTTTCATTAAGCCTTCGCCTAGCTAGGTTTACACTTGTGTTAACCGAAGGTCCCGAATGAATACAGAGAGTAATATTTGTAAAAAGGGTGATCATATAGCCATACTCATGGCACAGTATGCACGTGAAATGACATGTATTTCATGGTGAAATAGTTTTATCCCCATATAGCTAACACTTGGAGAGCTGCTGCTGGAGGATGACTAGCCCATGGCGTTTGAATACCGTGAGCAAGATTCTAAAACTGTTGAAGTCACCAGCTTGCTTCTTTTGGTTGTAATGGGTGTAGGACTTCACCGCTTTT
This sequence comes from Tetrax tetrax, assembly GCA_009806455.1. Taxonomy (NCBI): domain Eukaryota; kingdom Metazoa; phylum Chordata; class Aves; order Otidiformes; family Otididae; genus Tetrax; species Tetrax tetrax. The sequence goes on along the minus strand of WHYT01016664.1, from coordinate 188,689 downwards.
TTTCCTTTTTCTGTTCATACCTACTCACTCTGACTGTTTAAGCTTTCTAAATGGAATATTTAACAACTTGTTAACAACGTATGTATCCTATAACAACCTCGAGTCTTTTGAACTCCCGTAAACATTAAAAAAAAACCAAAGTCTCTACAGCTTTTACCACCCCGATTCCTTTTGCTCTCAGTATTTTGAAAGCAGCTGTGGGACAGGTCAGTTTGATAATTTTCAAAACTAACCCATGTGACACTCTTTATTCGTTACAACTTGTCTATTCTCAATAAGAAAAAGGCAGTAAAACTCTTTGAGGTTTTCTGGTTGTTTCTGTTTCTGGACACTATTAAACTTCCCTTTTTGACTCATCACCTCTGTTCTCTGGGTGGCTGTGGAAAGGCAGGGTAGTAAAAAGCAGCACAACAGAAAGATCAGAAACAAGACTTGAGTACTCCAGAGCAACAGTGAGCCCTCATAAGCATCCACTGTAGTCAATTGAGTTGGAAAAGCAGTTAAAGGAAGCAGTGAGGAATTAAACTGGATGGAATTGGATGTAAAAAAAAAAAAAAAAAAATTTTAGCCCAGGAGTGTGACCAGCCACAGGATGGCATGGTCCCAGTGGCATCCTGCAGCATCCCTAATGCTTCCTGGTGGCACTAAAAATGTTACTGGTACCTTCGGACAAAAGCATCGTGTTTCCTCCCTTGATATGATCTGGTGTGGCAAGGAGAGCAGTGATGCTGGGAGAGCGGTCAGGTGTGAACACTGGTCTCTTAATTTAGCTTTCCGTGCCCAGCTGCGCACGCTGCTGTGCCGTAGGTACTTGTGCCACTTCAGCTCTGAGGAGTTCCTACTCGGTGCCGCTTCGGCAGACTGAAGTTGAGAGGAAAAGGGGAGGGTGGTGGAGTGTGCGTGTGTTACTGGGAGAGACATGTTGGCGCGGTGCCGTGGGAGGGTACTATGAATGGAGGCAGCTTGAGCCAGAGCGGGAGCAGCGCAACCGAATAGAGATTCAGCTGTCGTCAGCCTCTCGTGCTTCGTCAAGAACAATCCAGCCTTGCTGAGCCACCTGCGGTCCACACAAGAGCTTTCTGCCTGAGCTGAGATGCTTTATTAGTGATCTGTTTTCCATGGAGACGAAGGTGGAAGAGCAGAGGCCCTGCTTGCCTGGGTGCAGCGCTGACCGGTGCGTTGGTGCTGTCCGGGAGAAGGAAAGCAGCAGGGCCAGGAAATGGAGCGCAGGAACTCGAAGGCCTCGGCTTTGTTCTCTGGCCCTCGGCTTCCTCCATCGATAAATTGGAGGAAATTACACCTACCACTTTTTGAAGTAGCAGAAGAAACATACTGTGTGACTGCAGAAAAAAAATAATAATCCTCACAGAAGACAGCTTGGAGTGAAATAAAACTGACATATAAATAGTGCATTGCGAGAAGGTGGCGCTTTTTGTGTTTGAATGCCTCATACATTAGGTTTCACTAGATAACTGTTTTACAAAGGGAGCTGATGCCTACATAGTTTTTCAGTGGCCTGTGCTTAGCAGACATACTCAAATGTGCTGCTGATCGGTGAAGAGGGTTTTGAAACACAAATCCTATCAGTTGATTATAAACTAAGCATGTCTGTGTGAGGTCCCAAGTCCCGGGGAGTTCAATATTTTTACTGTCTAGTAAGAGAGTGAAAGAAGATTTTGTTACACTCTTATAATACGGGCTTTATGCTGTGGCTCACAGCATGAGCGCTTCTTTTTATCTCAGACATTATTTTATGGATCAAAAAAATCCCTCCCAGAAATCTTAGAAAAAGCCCAAGGATTCAGCTGTAGATCTCGGTCTCTGTCCCAAAGTCCAGAACTGATGGTACCTGCTGTGATTTTGATACATCTTTACACATAACATTTACATTTCTCAAGTCTGGATATGTAACAAAATCTTCAAATATCTTTTAATAGAATGTACTGGAGCTGCTACTTGTGCCAGGATTACTGAAAAATGACAGAAGTTCTTTAGATGGAGAAATAAGGATTACCTCTTAGATCAGGAATCTGTAATAGTGGAGGTGGGTAGAGTAGTGGCTCTCCCCCCATTTCAGAGCCTCATACCTGTGACGGAGCAGTCGGCAAGCAGGACCCGAAAAAACATTTCTTGAACATCCTTCTCTGGGGTGCAGTGTTTTGTACTTAGATTTATTTGCACACAGTTTTACGGAACCATACACTTCACTCCTATTTTTTTTTTTTTTTTTTCTGAGCATTGATTCACAACGAGGATTCAAAGTTTGTTCGCTTGGAGAGAGTTGTATCGATTTGTGAACTGAGTATTTTCCCAGCGCTCTTTCCAACATGATGTTATCAGCTAATAGGTCACAAATAGTAAGAGCCCAAGTGCATGAAGAGCACTGGTGATGTCAGTACTGTGACAACACATAGTTTTGGACTGAAAGTGTGGTCACTGTGATGTGAGCACAGCTTAACACTGGGAGAGGCTGCGCTGGAGACAGTGTTAACTGAGGAGACCTGTTAGCTCGGGAAGGGGAGGTGGCAGCAGTTAAGCCATTAAGGGCAGAAGTGGGTATGGGAGATAGGATATATTCAGTCCTGGAGGAGGAAATCAGTTACTAAATCCAGCTCCTTCCCCTCCCCCGTGTCACAGGCAAGACTTCTCAGACATGACAGTTCAAGATAAAAACTCAATTTTGTATTAGAGATAATTCTCTGTAAGTGATGATCCATCATATGTGATGGAGCATTCTGACAGCATCTCCCTAGAAAAATTCTGGAAAAAGAAAAATGACATTTTCTACCCACATAAAATCCCTGCCAGAGCTGAAAGCCCAGTGGAAAACTGCAAGAACAATGATAGATATGAACAGTGTGTTTCAAGCTAATCAGAAGCAGAGTGGTATCCTTTGCTTACTATAGCCACATTGCCAGAAGCAGTAGGATCCTACGAGTAGGACCCTGAGAAGATAACATGCACCTACACTGGTGGAAATGCACAAGTTGGAGCACACAGGAAAAGGCCTCCTCAGTCCAGTTTCCGAACAGTGCTACATTTGATTTAATTGGGGCAGGCTGACTTGCTTAGCGAGCTCCAGAAGGATACCTTGCAATTTATACAGAATCTCAGAGTTACAGTGTGTTGCACTAAACAAGGGATGATTAAACGTCATACACTGGGGCCTAAAATAATCTCTGTTTCATAATGACTGAGAGAACTTGAGCTATCTCCTCAGACAAGTGGTGCAGGTCAATGGCCAACGCTGGCTGCTGCAGATCATGCATTTCAAACCGCATGATAATGCCTGTGTTTCTGAGTAAATTTAAAAATATTTCTGTTATATATTTAGGGTACATGATTTAAAATTAGCATTATAGTTCCACAAAAATGTTAAAAACAAGCCTCCTGCCCTCAGCACTACTAGCACCGTGGAGGTCTAGACACAGATTTCAGACCAATTCAGAAGCACGCGGTTGCGCCGAGTCCCACAAGCCCAGAACTGGAACGCAGAAACCAGGTTGTATACCAAAATGAGTTTCCCAGTGGTGTAGCAACGTATCCATGAAATACCTCACATCAGGAAATGTCTGCAGCTTTGCAGTGCTGCTGATGGCCGCTACATAAAGCTGGAGAGCCAATTTGAAAAGCAGGGGACAACAGCATTGGAGAACACCCAGCTGGGGGCACCCAGGCCTGCTTTCAAACTCCTGATTGTATTTATCAGCTCATGTGATGATGCTCAGAGAAAAAAAAAAAAAATCTTCAAATCCCTTTTTCTTGCTTAGGCCTGTGATATTTTTTCCTGGTGCTGAGAGCTTCCAAACTTGCTACTTCCATCACTGTTACTGCCCTCTCCTCCTATGACCACTGCTGACCTGGCAGGGGCTGCAGCAGGCGCGAACCACCTCTCACAGCGGTTTCGAGGCAGAGTGAAAGTTGCAGAGATGAAGATCTACAGCTTTGACGAGCTGCTGATGAACTGCAGGACCGGCGACCGCAGCGTTATCGGCTGTAGGAAGGACTGCTCTGCAAGATGTGAGAAAGGGGCCGGGGGCTGGCAGTGAAAGCGCTTCTGAAACGGGAGTGAGGGAACCCCGCAGAATTAGGGAGCAAAGGGTCGCAGAGAAAGGCACTTGAAAAACTGGTGCTGTTTGGACATCCTGAGCCTTTGTTCTCACTGTCAGTGAGGATGCTCAGTCTACAGCTTGTATCAAATGGCTTGTAATACCTTCAGTTAGTCTGGAAGAAAAAGCAATAATTTCTGAACAATCGGTGTAGAAGAAAAGCAAGTGATGTTTGGAAATGCAAAGAGCAAGATGAAAAATATTCTTACAGTGATTCCATGGGGATATAATAAAGGAAACAGAAAGGCTTGAGAGCTATCCTGATGGTTCATCTGCAGTGTGATGTGATATGTTCATACTTCGGGCTTAACTGTGGTTTAGGGAAAGACAGCCCCTAAATGGAACTTCATCACATTCTAGACTCTTCCCAGCCAAAATCAGCAGCTACATACAGATAAGCCTATATTGCCAACAGCTTTGGTCTGGGTCATTTCTAGTTGTTTCAGACTGAGTATGGAGGAAAAAAAGAATCCTTTTGTAGTAATTGGTTCTGCTACTGTACTTATCCCCAGTTTTCCGAGCGGTCAAGCTTCATTTCTTCTGCTATGCAGATTGACAGTCCTCTCAATAGCAATTCTCATTATGGTTTGAAGGACACCATGGCCTAGTTTTCTGGGGGAAGCACTGAACGAGGGAGACACAGCCTGCTATTACTTTGTCCATGGTGTTCTGTAATGCTAATAATGATATTGGGTTCCTTCTCATACGCTGGCAATTTGCTAGACAGGACGATTGACAGAGCTGTAATTCATCAGCCACAGGCTTGGGTGTAATAGACTGTGGCAAGGTGGCAAGTGTCCCAGTGTAGATGATTTGAGCTGAACAAAATGGGGGAGTTTCAAAGGTCCAGCTGCTGTTTTCATGTATTTTGATGCAGCCACATGGCATAATAATTCACTCAGGATTACAAAGGGAGAGGATGGGTTGCTGAAGAGAGAAGAGGAACTTCCACTAAGCCATGTGGTGGAAGGCAGAGTTTTCTCTATGCTTGTCAGTCCTTCTCTGAAATAATATCTTTCATAGAATTCTATTAATTCATTACCAATTTGATATGAAAAAGGTTATGTTTCCACCAAGCCTTTTATCCTTTAATTAGATTTTTCTGTTATTGATGCTCTCATAATAAAGGTTACGCTTGAATGGAATTTATACACTTACATGACATTTAAAACTGCACAGAAACACTGTGTGAAGTCATCGCATGCAAAAGTGCTATTAACTGCATGTCAGCATCCAATAAACTCTCTGCACTTTTAATCCTTTTTTAAGATCTTGAAGCTTATCTGATGTTGTGACATTTTATGGCATTTAAATGTCTCAGCAGTGGGACTTTGTTCTTCTCCTCATGTGCACAGCTCTTCTAAGACAGAAAGAGCTCTAACATTGCAGAAGAAGGAGGGAAGATGACAAAATGGGCTGGGTTGCCAACTATTTCTCAAGTAAATTGCTATAGCCAGCTGAACTGCAAACAAGCTGAAAGCTCAGACTTTTTGAGTGGTTTGTAGCATGCTGAGGCGATCTGGAGTCGGAAGAACGCTCGAGCCGAAAACAAAGTTAAATTCAAATTCAGCTGGAAGATCTAAAGGGAAGCAGTATGAAATAAGTGTTGTGAGGACGTGTTACCACATACTGGATGATCTATTGTGAAACTGTTCTCAAATGCTCCAAACTGCTGATCGGTTTCAGATACAACAAGTGGGGTTTGTAAAATGAAACCTGACACAAGTGAAAATAGTTTAAGTGACTGAGAAACGGAGTGGGCTTATTTCATTAACCGTTTCCCCTGCAGTGCTTCAGATTCCGATATCACGGCATCGGGCAGGCAGGCAAGCAGCACAAACCCACCCCAACGCAGCGGCTGCCGCCACGTGCAGCACAAACACGGCATGAGCCAGTGGAGAACAGCGCAGGAGGGTGGCCAGGTCTTTCCCTTCTGGTAACACAGCAAGGGGATCGGGCACTTTGCAAGTTGTTATTCCCTTGTGTGCTGCACATTAGGTGTGAATGCACTCCCCACCAACGCAAGGTTTTGGCTTAATGTTGTCAGCGGCTGACACATACGTGTAGCCTAACTGTCTTCCACTGTACCTTTTACGCTCTCGCGTAAGAATGTGACCAACCACGACTGCATTCATACTGTACCACAAGTTTACCATGCAGACAGACAGAGAGGACTCAAGAACTGAGGAGCTGGTAACAGAAAGTACAATAAATCCGAAAGAACGGCAGCAAGGGTTTTCTTTATTGCTTGTGTGCTTGCCTTGGTCTGGCTCTGCCAAGGGGGATGCTGACACGCAGCACTGATGACGGAAGAGGACGTTGAGTCTTGCTGAAGTATTAGCTAGAGAGGGCTGCCCTAACAAAAGGAGCTCCTAATACATAAATCTATGCAAGGACATAGCAGCATCATACAGGTGTGAGCAGACCCTGTGCATGGATCTTGCATGGATCAAGCACATCAGAGGTATTTTGAGGTGAAGTCCAGTATGGGCTCTTCCTGTTTTCAGCGTCATTGCGGAGCTGCCTGTGTCCAGAGACCTGTATCAAATGCTCACACTGGAGGGGGCTTTACTGCTTGGTCACAGACAGGAAAACTCTCTGAAATCAAATGGTTTTGTCTTGCAAAGAGTGGCCAAGACCCTTCTAAGAAATACAGTTTCATCTTTTTCCAAGTAGCATAAAGTTTGTACTTGTCAAATTTTAAGGGAGACAAATAGAGGGGATCTCTAACCTTCTGCCAGCCAAAAGATGTGCACACATTTAGGACAACTGAGCTCAGCCTCCAAATTGCTTCCCTGAGGAAGTAAACTGCAAGTACACTGGGAACTGGAACAGGTTGCCCAGAGAAGCTGTGGATGCCCCATCCCTGGAAGTATTCAAGGCCAGATTGGATGGGGCTTTGGGTGACCTGGTTTAGTGGAAGGTGTCCCTGCCCAGGGCAGGGGGGTTGGAACAAGATGATCTTTAAGGTCCCTTCCAACCCAAACCATTCTATGATTCTAAATAGAGGAAGAGTTGTTTGATGTCCTGTAATCCAGAAGATAAATGAGATCTCAGGCGTGTTTGGAGACTGAGCTGAGGTTGGCCTGTCCTGGAAAGTTTTGAGAGAGAAATGTATTTTTGTAGACCTCAAACCATACTGCTTTCTTGAGCCTGGCTGAACATGTGACCAAGTGTCTGTGGGACAGAGGATAGGTGTGCTGATGTCCTGGGATCTGGCAGGAAGGCTCTGCATGGTTTATGTGTAACACGTTACTTGGGGTGCACCACAATCTATTTCTGGCTACCCTGTGGCAGATCTGTGGACTTTCTGAGGATACTTCAACAAAACAAAACTACTACCACTCTCACTGACAGATTGCGTGCGCTGGTTGGATGGGACTCACGTCCCAGTGAGGAAAACCTGGGCCAAATGAATGTCATCGCTGCTGCTGGGAATGGCTATAAGGAGACCAGAGTTCTGAAAATAGACCCACACCATTAAAAACCAAAGTTTTTTTGGCTACACTTGTGGGACCTCATCTTTGAACATGTCAGTCATAGTGCAAATAACCATCAGGTATCTTCCCTGGGGGACTTTTCTCATATAAAACATCCTGACTTCAGTCACTGACAGCTATTTATATTCCAATTTTTCCACACATTTTGTGTAAGTATTAGTCTGTGGTCCAGGCTGAGGTTGTTTCTAACTTTATCTCAGTTGCTTTTCTTGCCCCTATTTCTAACACTGTTGCCATCTTTCCTGAAAGTTGCCATGCAGCTAAATTTAAGATCTTGGCAGCCACTGTTTATTCTGTACCTCTGCAGAAAAGGGAAGGAAACATCACAGCTCCGTCTCCTCGGCACGAGGGATACCACTGTGCAGGCTCAGGTTGGTCTCAGATCCACTTTACTGAAAAATTCTGGCACATGTCCATTCAAAGATGAGAAAAAGAGGTGTTGAGAGATTTAGGTGGAAACACTTCAGATAATTTAGTCTGCCTAACCCCAGTTATAAACACCAGTTCACCTAGTGTCTCCTGCCTAGATTCTTCACTTGCAGCAGGTCTTTAAATTCACATCCTTTCCTTTCTAACAGCTATAAAATGATGATAATTAAAAATGAAATCATTTTTGTAGGTTATGTTTTTCAAAGGCTGATTTTTCTCATGGTAAAACTTGCCCTTTATTTCTGGTTTGATTTTGTCCGCCTCGAGCTTTCACTCATTCACCAGATAACAGATCCCACTATAATCAGAAATCTTTCTTGTAGTCTGATCATGCTGAAACATAAATTACATGTATCAGCTTGAAGTATCTTGCTGAAGCGCATCGTCAAGACCTCAAGTCATTCTTTTGCCTTCCTTCTTAATCCTTTTTGATCTCTTAGCATAAATTCTGGTGTTGACACTGTGAAAACACATACAGCATTTCAGGAATGACAGGGATATTATCCCTGCCAGTGAAACATCACATGAGCTCCTATTGCTAGTCACACGTTTCTTCTTCCCTAAATGTGTTTTATACTGCCATGTAGTCGAGTGATGCAAATCCATCTCTACAAATATCTTCACCTTACTTTTATTTACACTTCAGTAATATGTGTCCTCTGTCAATTGTATCCTTAATTATATATATTTTTTTTTTCGGATCAGTATAAAGAAATTGAAAGCAATGGTCAGGCCTACATGGCACTGCAACTGAAATGCTTCTTCAGGATGGTGTCTTCCCAGTCAAAGTTAATTACATATTAATATCATTAAACTACTTTTAGGTAGTTTTAATTATTTTAAATATAAGTTATCAGGCATGACACAGAATATCAGTACAAAATTATCAAGTTATGATCTCATCAAATAACAAGTTAAGCTTACTTGATGTTTTGCTTGGTAAAATAATTTTTATTGACATTTTTAAAAGTCATCAGCCTCCAATTTCTCTCCCTAGACCAGTTTTTACCAGTGCAAATAATGTATTATGCTTTCTTTTCCAGGACTGCACAGACCATGCAGTCTCTGCCTTTATACCTTTAGAATGCTGCCAGTCTTCTGCCTTCTCTGTCCTGGGAACTTCCTCAGTTTACCACACTTAATTAGGAACAAAGTCAAAGGTTCAGAAAGTTTCTGAACAATTCTTTCAATATTCTTCCATGAAAAGAGGGATCAAAATCCATTCTTTTTTTTTACTTAAGGGTGTCACTGCTTTAGCTATAAACGTTTGTTTGAAGTAATGTTGTACAACGCTGAAACATCCGATAGACACAGTAAGAGCAGATGCCTTCTTCAGTGTGAAACAGAAAACAAAGCACAGAAGAGGGCGGGGGTTTTGTTGCTGAACATCATGTGAGTGTTGATGCTCCCCGGCAGGAAACACGAAACATAACATTGACTCACTTTGGTGTCTACTGCAAACCCACAAAATATCATTCTTTGAGCCTCACAAGACTCAGGCTTGGCAAAGTTCATAAATTTATGCACTTTTTTTCTTCTAAAGAGTGGATTGTCCTGAAGAAATTGGTAAAGCTTGTGCTTGTACAGTGCTAGGATGCTGAGAAACCTGACAGCCACCTCATTGCCTCGGCTGCCTCTCTTTGCAGGACCTCTCTTCTTAGTTTAAGCACAGATTCATCATACCAAAACACTCCCTTTTGGAAGGACAACAAAAAGCAATCCTAAGTTTTATTCATTGCAAGTATCCATTAAAAAATATATTTTAAAAAATCATGGTTTTGAGCCTATTTTTCAAATTTTGGAAAAGACATGAGAACAAATTTTCAAGAATCAGAATACAGCACTTACTGGTTGCTATTTTATAAGTGACAGGTCTCATTGAGACTAACCTGCATTTTTTAATTTTTTTTTTTTTTGCGCCTTCCTTTTCTGTGCTGAATTATAGAGTCAGACTCTTTATGATAATCTTATTTTGCCAATTAATCTAATTAAGTGCTGTATGTAATTTTGCAGAGTACAGCAAGCTATTCAAGATTGTAATCATTAGGTTAAAGAGCTGACAATTGATGGAGATAATTTTTTCTTAACAGGCTGTAACCTTTCTGCAAGCAACCCCCTCCCCACAGGGAGTTCTTCAATTAAATCAATAATGCTTCTGGGGGTAAAGAAGAACTTTGCTTTTTAAGAATTGTGTAAACAGATCTTCTTGTTGCTTTGCTTGAGCAGAAAAGCAGCAGCTGGTTATTAATACCTGCTGTGCTCAGCTTTGACAAGCTTGCCTTAAGTAGAGCAACTCCTGTCTAGCTATGGTGTGGGGAGGGGAGTAGGGGTTTTGAAGGTGTCAGGTGGGGTCTGGAGAAACCTTGGCAAAATAACACAATATCTGGATCAGGTGAATGATAGGGTTTGGAGTGGTTGCTGGGCAGGCCGGGGAAATGAGCTTTAAACTGCTGGTGTATTTGTTGCTGTTTGGATACAAGATGACTTGACAAGAAGATAAATGTCAGTGGAGTAAGAGGTGGGGAAAGTGCCATCCTGATGACTCCTGTCAGCCTTAAAGCTTTGACAAGCAGGACTTGGAGGGATATTTTTGGCTTTTTCAACACCAATTCCAAATGCCATTATTTTTGTCCATAGCATGTGCAGTGGGCTTGAATCCTTGGAGACTGCGCGTGCCTATGTCCCTGCTGGAGGCAGCCCCTCAGTCCTCAGTGGTGACCAGACACCAATGTCCCCAGTCTAAGCAAGCTCAGGGTGAGCTCCATGGTGACTGCATGCAGCCAAGGCAGAGCTCTGTCCATGGAGCAGCCCGGACCATGTGGGTCCTCCTGATGGCTCTGAGGGGCTCTGTAAATGGAAACTTCTGCAGCAGCCAGTGGGTGATTTTCTAGTGCTTAATTTTGCTTCAAATGCCTGGTTACCTTCTCTGAAAAAAAAGGGCACTCAGCAGCTCACTGTGGCTGGGTCTCACCTCTTTCCCTTGGCTCCATTCCTTCTCTCTTCTACCTCACGGCATCTTGAGGATGCGACCACAGAGACGGCTCTGTCTCCCTTCCTGCACAGCCTGACCTCGCAGGTAAAAAGCTTGTCTTTGCTAGCTCCTGGTTTTGTGTAAAATATCTCCTTGTTTGTAGCAAAGGTGGCTACTTTCTGCTTTCCTTTGATTTCTCAGCCCTGGTCCTTTACCCATGGCGGTTCGCAGGCTGGCGGCCACTGGAGCAATGTCCGCTGCAGAGCCTGTGGATGGGTGCCAGCTCTCTTGCACAAGGATCTGGCCAGTTTGGGGAAGCACATGGGAAACAAAACTTGTGTGATGTAATACATAACAATAAAACTCTCTCTCTTTTGGGGAGACCTTATAGTGGCCTTCCAATGCCTAAAGGAGGCCTGCAGGAAAGACGGGGAGAAACTCTTTAGCAGGGCCTGTTGAGACAGGACAAGGGATGATGGTTTCAAAATAGAGGGAGATAGATTTAGTTTAGATATTAGGAAAAAATTTTTGACAATGAGGGTGGTGGAACACTGGAACAGGTTGCCCAGAGAGGTGGTGGATGCCCCATCCCCGGAAACATTCGAAGCCAGGTTGGACTGGGCTCTGGGCAACCTGATCTGGTTGGAGATGTCCCTGCTTCTTGCAGGGGGGTTGGACTAGATGACCTTTAAAGATAGCTTCCAACTCAAACTAGTCTATGACTCTATGAAAATCCACGCTTCAACAAGAAACAAGCCTGAAATATCTCAGCAGCTTTTGGTTTTGGTGCATTTTAATCTTTGGTATGATGTTACGGATCACCCTCAGCTTGTTTGAGGCAGTTAGGCTACCTCCAGTTAATACTGTTTATTAAAACCCCCAACAATACAATGTACGGTGCACCTTTCTCTACAAAAGGACTCTGAGCACAGGCTACCAGTACTGATAAAGGAAGGTTCAATAAAGTCCAGGTCAGTACTAAACCAGTGGTCAGGAAGCCCATCAAGCAGAGAATTTTTGGACAAAATTAATTTAGAGAATTTTCAGTATGTATACAGAAATTTTTCCATTTGAATCCTCCTGCCTGGATCCATCGAACTAATTTCTAAGAGGTACCTTGACTCAAAAGAGGATTTTTTTTTTTTCCTCTGGTTGCAGCCTTTAACACTACAATAGGTGATGTACATGCACAAGAACATACCATGGTTTCTTGTTAATTTCTTAAATGGGAATTTGCCACTTCTACAAACACTAAATGTATTCCATTCCTTGTATCACGCAATTACAGCATTTTGTACTTCATTGGGTTTCTGTCTTTGAGTCTTAGAGCTAGAAAGTTAATTTGTGCAATGAAGATAATTACAGTTTTTATTAAAATGAGAAAACATCTTTATAGAAGTTTTGAAAGTTTTATTCACATCTTTACTTCCACCATCTTTGCAGTATTCAGTGAAAGTTCTCCTACAGATGCACGCAGCAGGACACTCATGGAGAAACTGTCCCAGCAAAGCTGATTGTGCCATCAGATGAGGTGGTTGCACAATGAACTTCTACGCTATGGCCACATCAAAAACAAAGTCTGCTCAGAAATATTAGGGGAAAAAAAAATCCACTTATTCTTCTGTTGCTGTTATGTGTTCAGCACAAGTTGTAGTGGCACAGGAACTATTGACAGGACTCAGGTGATGTTGCAAGAGGCTCTTCATATAGCAAATGTGGTACTGTTAATCAAAAGAATCAGGCTAAAGCCTAAAGCCCTTGGGAATGAAAAATGGAACTGCAAGCTGTGCACTGGACCTTATTTCTCCTATGGGACATTTGTGCTAACTATAACTGTATCTGTACTCAGCATTACTTTCTTCTGAGGGATTGAATAACGTGCTAGTCAGCACATGTGCCGCTGCAAAGCTATTTATGTAGCTGCTTCTGTAACGGAGGCATCAAATGAGAGGGGCTGCTTTGATCTGAGCTGGCGAGAGCAGAGCAGCACACATACAAGACCTGAGCTCTCTTCCTGACATTGTCATTCAGCACGTCAAATTACGCGTGGCAAATTGGCTTCCGAAGCTCTGGACCTCAAAAATGAAGCAGATGGGCTGTATCAGCTTCCTCCCTCTGTTAAGTAAGGATGGAGCACATATTGATGAAAACTCCCCTGGCAGATGGCTTTGAGGTCTACAGGCTCCAAGGAACACAAAGGGTTAACCTTATAGAAGGGTGACTTTTTTCCATGTTCTAGATTTAGAGAGAAGGAATATTTATTTTTAATAATTTTCCATTTGGATTTTGTCTTAGTTTGGTTTTTGAGGGAACATTAACCCAATGTTCATTATGCTCACTGCACAGATAGGCACACAGACAATTTTGCCTTCAGGAGAAGGCAGCACATCGATGGCAGCATGCACTGGGCAATTCGGCTGTTGGATTGGTGTTATAAAAGCAAAAAAACCCCATGCCTTTGCTGATCCTGTGTGTGATTTAAAGGGAACTAGATGAACATTAATTTTAAAACCCCAGTTCTGTGTAATTTTTGTAAACATTTGATACACAGTCAGCAACCAATCTAAATCAAAATTAAACTAAACATCATAGATCTATGTTACATTGTGATCTTCAAATTGACAAAGAAGCAGTGTAGTTTTATACATCCATATATCTTGCTTAACACTATTTACTTCCTCTAATGACTTCGGTTCACTCAATCAACTTTCCTCAAGCACAGCTCATGGCTGGAGGATATTTTGGACTTACTCAGGCATCTCAGAATACTTTACAAATAAAACAGAGGCAACTGACCATGAAGTGTATGATATTACCAATGGTGTTATTAACATTTTCCCAGCAGAACGGTAAGAGAAAAGCCCACTCCCTCTTTGGGGAATGAGAGGAGGGATCTCTAGGGGATCTAAGAAGGAAAGTGAGCTCGGAAATAATTGCCCTGTATCCTTATTACATCGGCACTCTTTCACAGGACAGGAATACGTTTTGGTAAAGTTACTGCAAGACCAGTATGAGCCTTCTCTATCTTCCCTTGAAATCATGCAGGGTTTAGATAGACGCTGTTTCCGATCACATCATGTGAAGGGAGTTGTGCGAAGAGTGACCCAACGAGGCTGCTTGCAGTGGCAACAGGAGTGATCCCTTCCTGTGCTGATAAATCTGGGGCATGGGATGGCTGCATTCAGCACTGAACTGGCAAAGCAAAATAAGAAAAAAAAAAAAAAAAGGCAAACACTGTACATGAACGAAAAAGAGGGAACTTACTCAAAGCAAGAACTAAGAGATTGCTGGAATCTTGTCTGTTTTTAAAAATAAAATCTTAGTCAGAGTAAGGGGAAAGAGTATATTTAGAGCCAGCAAAACAACCTGGCTTTCCTGGCTCTCTATATACAGTATTTTGCCAGGCTCCAGCTAAAACCACCCAGTTTTTCCCCTCAGAAACAAACAACCCTGTTTGCTCCCAAAACTCAAAGAAAGCTTAATTCGCTTTAAGCTGCTAAAGAAACTTCCTGCATCTTGGGTTAGCATTGTGTACCAGGCTTCAGCGTGCTGAGAAATGAAAAAGTGCTTTGTAATGGAAAAGCCAGTCCATTCCTTGCTATGTGCTGCCACGGTAATAAAAAAGAAAGTTGCAAACCTTCCCCTCTTAAAGAGGCCAGAGGAACAGGGGATTAATTTAAAAAGTTCAGACTCAAGATCACTGTGTTCAAAATGATACTCTTCAGCCATTTCCAGCCTCAGAGAACACTGTTTTTCTTGGATATTTGGTAATTCAGTGAACTGCATGATAGAAAGAGAAAGCTGCATAAAGCTACTCACTGTTACGAAGTGGGAGGTTAATGAAGTTCATTTAACAGACCAGTGGTGCAAACCTGCTATCAGATGGCTTGTGCAGATCCCAGATGGATTAAATACAGCTGGGAACTTAAACAAGTACCTCATATTTTGTCATTGGATTAATAAAGCATCAAGATACTTACAGCTCTTCTGCAGCAGGGTTAATGACTATGTGCTTTCATGGAAAAGGAGCACATTTCAGCGCTGCGTACCCCTAAGTCATATTTTTTTTTGGCCAGCTAATCGAATTATTTTTGTCATAGCAGAAGAGCATTGGAAAATCCTCAGACCTTGTCCTCAATTGCTGCACTGCTTTGTGGATGAAGCAGCATCACACTGAGCATGAAGTGCTGCTCTTCCTCCTCCTCTGCCAGATGAGGAGCCACATCTGGCTCCTGCAAGGAGAGACCACGCAGCCCCCGCTGCAGCACTGGCTGTGATATCTGCAGAGTAGAAAAAGCAGCCAGGCTGGAGGGGACAAAATACTCCACCCTGGCTTGGCAGTACATAAAATGCAGAGCTAGCTCAATTTTCAGAAGTCTTTTACTTTGGGTCTGTGACTAAATCTGCAAGACTACCATGTGTCATTAATCCCCTGTCAGGTCAGTCTCTGCACCGCCTAACCCTTGTAGCACCAGCCTTTAGACTTGAGTACGCCTGATGTGTTTATATTTTTGTTTGTTTGTAAAATGATTACTACTAGTGCAGACTTTGACTCTAGTACAGTTCATTCTGCTGTTGGCCACCCCATGCAGGTACACAAGCAACCCTTCTTGACAATCTTGGATCCCCACATCACAGCAGATCCACAGAGTATTACTGTCACTAGTTGTGCTTTTGCACATGGCTTTCACCAGCTGCTTCTGCAAACCCGTAAGGAGTGTTTTTATAATGCAGTTCTTCTGAGAGCTGGAAGGAATGAAATAAAATGTTTTGTTGCCCTTCCAGGAGCAAAATCCAAGGCAAGGTTTTGCAAGAGTAGGACCAGTTCTTAGGTTCAGGCACTTGCTTGCTGTGAGACTACGAAAAGCTTCATGGAATGTGTATACTTCATATCCCAGGACTCTGGGATCACACCTCCCCACGGGCCAGAAGAAGGCTCCACGTGTGCCTCTCCCTGGGGAGCTTTGAGCCAGAGCATCCCTCAAGGACAGATGTGCAGGCACTGGGGTGAGAAGAGGGACGCTGTTGGTGCCGAAGCCCTTCTTCAGGAGATTAAACAGCGAGACCTGATATCTGCAAGCGAGTAGAAACATTGCCTCTGAGCCCACCCCAAGAGCAAGGCATGCGCAGGGGCCTCAGCAGCTCCCTTTCACGGCACTGGACCAGCAGCATCTGGGTATGAGGGCAGCCCCTGGCAGAGTGAATGCTTTGGGTACATAACCCAAATATAGGTAACAGCAGCATTATCTTTAATAATATATTGCTTTCATGTGCCCAAACACAGCATTTTAGTTAAGACACTGCATTTCACTTACATCTGGTGTTTACACAAGCCAGTGATTCAATGCCAGACAAATCCTGCATAATCTCTTTGGTAAAGCACTGTTAACATAGCTGCCCACAGCATTTCTCTCTGCCTTCTCGCTAGAGGCGACGGCTGGTTCTGTGAGCAGTAAAGAGCCAGTGACAGTTTCAGCCTAATCAGTTCATTCACCCTTTCAGGAGAAATGTCCAGAAACCAGCAACAATCTTATGTACCTCCAAAATTCGATGACTCAGTGAAGTCATGTCTTCAAGGTGGCTCTATGATCAGCTCTCTTTTATGTGTATCAAGAACAATATCATATGGCATCTATGAAAGAGGAGATTTAAAGCTATGGAAGTTAGCTTTAATCTTATAGACGACTATAAAAGAATGCCTCAGCAAAGCTTTGTGGAGGTCACTCAAAGAGCTTCTACCAATTTTGCTTAAATAAGAATTAACTGAGTTATTCATTGCTTTTTCAGTCTCTGCTTCAAGTTCTTGGCCTAAAATACCTCAACTTTCTTCTTTTCTCTGTGCCTCATGGCTGGGCAAATTTAGTAAATTGAGGTTTTGGGGTGGGGTGGGACAAGCTGTGTTATGAAAGCAGCTTTGGACTACATTTCTGTGCATCCTAACTTTTTTCCCCCTTTTCAGAAGTCTGTTCCATGAAGAGACAGCCAAATTGACTATGTGCATCCCTGCATTTACGAAAATAAAAATGTGGTTATCGAGTGAAGGGAAGAAACAGAGAGTCAAAAATAATTATCATGCCCTCATTCACTAACCCTTCTCGAAGTGAGGGCCTACTTTTCTGTGCCAATACATAGAAGTAACTTATCATCCTTTGCTGAGATACTTAGGGTTTGCTCTGCACTTCCGTGCAGAGAACAAAAAGTAAAAAAAAAAAAAAAAAAAGCTATCTAGCTGGTGATGACTGCAATTGTTGGAGGTGAATGAAGGAGAGGGAAACAATGTCCTTGCTTTCCCCACAGATGCCACAAAGGGCTGGAAACAGACTCTAGCACCTACCTTTTCTGCCTAGCAGGTCATCTGAACTGCATTCTTCCCCCTCAGAGCAAAAAGAGGGGAAAGAAGAGGCTTATGTCCACTCTCTCCTGGAGGGGAAAGTACCAGCTGTGCCAGCAGGTCCTCGCTTCTCTGTTCTAGCTGTGCCTGTTTGGAAAGCAGCTCCTAAATTTCCTGTGGGATTCAGCCCAGACTCTCTTGAAACGCAGAGGATGAGAACCATAGTGCACAAACTCCTGCTAGTAACAGATTCCTGTGCCAAAATTAAATATCCTGAAGACCCACATCAGAGTTTTTGCAAGAACAGTAGCAGAACCATTTAGAAGCATCACCATGCAGCAGATAAAAACCTGGTAAAGGATCATGTTGAAACAACAGCAGAATAAAAGAAGAGGTGAAGAAAAAGCCTATCTCCAGCTTCACATTAACCTACCCCCGACTGCCTTCATCATGCTAATTTTATATTTTACACATGTCAGATCAGCAGGGAGCACAGATGGCTGCACTCACGTGTGAGGCTGCTGGCACCCACTGGGCCACCAGCAACACCTCCACCACTTCCCTGTGATGTGGGGAGAGAGGCTCCTGCCAGCATAGGGACAGGAGTCGGTCACTGAAGGTTAATAAAGGCAGTCAGCAAGTAATTATCACTCCCTTGTTAGCCTCAGCCTCTCAGGAATAAATTAGAGGGACAAAGCACCAAGGAGCTGTGGGAAGATCAGAGTGGGGCTGCACCTCTTCATGGTGCAGGAGGGGAAGGCCACCTTTTTGGAGCTCCCTGCTTCAGTTCATCGGGGTGTTGTAGAGGTAACTACAGCTGTATGAGGGAAAATATTAATATCTGAACATTTTAGGTAGCTACATTAATTTTCTTTAAGCATTTAGTAATGCTAAATATGAATCCAGGGAAAGCAAGCTTTTCTTCCTGTTTTATCCAGTGGCTGTAGGCACATCTGTCAGACAGATTGTCTTCACCAACCCCCAGCTTCTTGATCAATCTACATTACTCTGGGCCTGCAGTAAAAGGGACACTTTAAGATGATTAATAGTGCTCTTGAGACTACAGCTCCAGCATGCAGAAGACTCATTTGCAACAAAGATGAGAAGAGCTCAATTAGCCATCTCTTTGCACACGTGTAAGCAATGAGGACAAGGCTTGCTCTGTCAAGTTAAAGCAGCGAACAAATTCCCAAGGTAGAGTACTTGCAAGGCAGAGTTGTTACATTTGCAATCAACTTGTTCTTAATTGTTTCATCTCAATGCCATCAAATAACGCATAAAATAGCTTGGGCTAATGCATAGTCAGGAAACCCTGGTCACAGCCCAAAAAGGCTGCAATTCTGACCGGCAGTAGAGCAGAGCACATAAAGTTCAGTTTTTAGATGGGAGGGAAAGTGAAGTTACAAAATATAAAGCCTAAAACACAGGGGGATTCTACTTCATGTGGGAAACTTGAAAGTAAGAAAAATACCACTCCTGTTGTCACTTCTGCACTTTCATTATTAAACACAGTTGATTGTGTAGTTGTTTTCCCCATCCACTGGTAACACATACAAACTTCTAAACAGCAGCTGCTGCAAAAAAAAAAGAGAGAAAAAAAAGTCAAAAGCCCAGTGATGCATCTCTGGTACGCTTTCTGGCATAGTCCATGTAACAAGCCTTCTCCTGTGAAGGCTGCCGTAACAGGTGAGTATCAATCTCTCTACAAGGTAAGCAGCTACACTTGGAGGGGTTGCAGAAGACTGATCGGCTGGGTCCCCCGATGGCTGTGGAGTATGGAAATTTTCCTACCCTCCTGCAAGCAGGCATAACCTCTATGTCCATGTGCCTTCCTGTGGCACAGTTAACACATGCCATTTGAGAAAGCTGGCCTCCTTGCAGCAGAAGTATGAAGCTATCGAAGCCCATCTACTGCTGTAGCTACTCAGTCTTCTCAAGGTAATGGGCGGCAGGCCGCAAGAGCTGCCCAAGTATGTCTTGGGTTTATCAGGCACCTCCTCCTTTTCTCAAAAATAGATTTGTGTTGGTGCCAGATACTAGTACAGGTCGTCACCACCCTCGGCTGTTTATAGCTTTTTTCCACTGGAACAAAGCTATAGACAGAAAGCCAGAAGCTGTTTATTGAATAAATAATTGAATTAACATCATACTTTCCTATGTGGCTGGACAATTTTATCAACTCCCTCCAACATTGTAGGGGCAGGGAAAAAAGTCACAGAATGACTTTGAGTCATTTGCTGTTAAGAAGACATTGAGAATGCAGAATGCCTTAAGCCCCAAAAGAAAATCATACCAGGCAGAAACCTCTTAGGTAGGTAGAGTTCAAACCATATCTACAGATCACTCTTCTGTGATATTCATAATTCCACAAGTCATTAAAGTCATTTTCTCAAGCCTTGTGTATTCCTAGTATTTTGTCTGTATTTAGCCCCCACATTCCTAGCTTTGTTTTCTCGGACAAATGTGGCAATAGAAAAGGAGTAATTTCTGCTAAATAAACCAAGGTTTTTTGAGTTGTAGCAGAGGTAATGACTTCTGTGTTGCCTTGCTAACTGCAAAAAGAAAATGATGGACACCAAGGTAAATAAGAAGGGAGTGGGGTGAACAAATCCCACTGTGGCTGCAAGTTCCCAAAGCCAGATCTGTAGGCTCAAGACAAAAGCAGGCACATTGACAAAGTCGATGGAACAAAATCATTTCTGCCTTCGCACATCGCCCTTTAAAATCATTTCTAAATCTCAGAGTGACACAGCAACAAACACAGTCTGTAAAGTCATCACCAGAAACTTCACAGGTCTCTATCTTGCTATGGCAAGGACGGATTTCCATGTTGTTGTGTATTCTTAACACTGAATATAAGATACTTGAAAGCTGTGCATTCAGGACTTTCTGGGAAAGCTGTTTCCTTATATTGCAAGCAATCACTTACCTGCCATCATGTGCTGCTGTGTAAATCTGCCAACCACTTCCATAAAAGACAATTCTGCTCAAATAATTTTTTCTTTTCCCATGAGAAGGCACTAAGAGAACATATTCTTCTGCATGGAACAACAACAACAACCAAAAACCCTTGAGCAGAGTATTCTTGCCTCTTTTCCTTGCTGCTTTTCCAAATTGTTTGTAGTGAGCTGGAGTGTGGCCTTGCAAAGCTGAACATCATTGACATCCCCTAATTCACAGGGACCCCAATTTTAGCACCTGAACAAGTGCAAAAGTTGTACAAAGAGACTCTGTTAAGATCTTACACCGCGTGGCATCTGGCCATTGGTATACCGCGTGCTTGAAAGAAGAGTCATTAAAACTCCACCATGAGAATAAAAACTCAAAGATTTTTTTTTTTTTTTTTTTGTCAGAAAACAGCATCCATCTCTACCATTGTTTTGTGGAGCCGTGGCCTAACCTGGCTTGTATTGCCTGGCCATTCGACAGGTTTTTGTTTGGGAAAGACTCCAGAAACAGCTAACTCCCCAAGGACTCCACTGAAGGCTATACTAGAAACTAACTTGTGGAAAACCAGCAGCTTCATGGTTTTTAAATGTGTTTTACCTGTGGATCATCAAAAAAATTGAGATTCCAGGAAATTTACCTAAACACCTTTTTTTTTTTACCACTGCAAACCCACCCATCCCTCCCTTTCTACCTATTAAACAATCTAAAAATATCTCGGTGCTTACAGTTGAACAGCAATGTGACATTTTTACTGTCAGCTCCTTTCCCCTGATTACCCTTCCCTGTAGCTGCCCTCTTTCACAATAACTTCCCGTGGCTCCCGCTCCGCGTTGGGGGCCGGTTTGCAGTAAAGGCTGTATGCAGCAAGGCAAGCTCAATCCGCCCCAGCGCTGCCTCCAGCCACTCCTGTTATCCTGTTTTCATCAAGATGTAAAAAGCTGAAGTGAAACGCACCCCTTTCCGAGTCGCGAGGGTGCCTGCTGTGAAGATGCAGTGATGTCAGCGCCGAATAATTAAGTGATAATGTAATAACTGTGAGTTTGTGCTCCATTAAGGGAGCTCCTGCTGACTGCTTAATGAGCAAACAAAAACTCAAAACTAATTAATATTATTCCTTTTGCATTAAATGTAAAGGAGAAAACTTGAGTCCTTAGCAATAACCACTTGCTAGTCGTCTTCTGAAAACACAGGCCAAGATGGAAGTAATGAAGTATTCCATTGCTGCATTTTGAAAAAAAAACCAGAAGTTTTTTCATTTTCAGAAGGGTGAAGAATTAGGTAACAATACTGATGGGTTTGCTGCTTCCTCTGTGCAACATCTGAATCCTTTGTTGCAAAAAGAGCATCGATAGGTCTCCTCTTCCTGTAACAATGCCGCAACGACTGTATGGCAGCGGCTGTGAAGCACCCAGCTCCTTGGCTTGTACCAATAGGAGGTTTAGGCTCCACACAAACAGTGACAGTCTCAACACAACAAAGCAACTGATATAAATTTTGCTTCCACCATTATCTCATGTATGATTTATGGAAAGACAGTAAAGCCTAGATTCTATTATTTTCCCCAGATGGCATTAAGGAAAAAAACCAGGATGTGAAGTTTACAGCTCAGTGCCCTAATTTCTGGAGGTCTGTTAGCTGAAACAGAGCTTCTAACAAAATATTTATATGCTCTTAGAAGCTTTCTCATGAAAAGGAACAAGCATTATTTGCTTTTTATTTGAGAATCCTGGTCAACATAAATTATTCAATGTACAGAATTTATAGTCAAAGCATAAAGATCTGTATTTGCTTAGGAAATCTTTCCTAGAGAAAAATGCGTTGTTCCCAAGTATCACAGAGGTGTATAAGCCTAGTTTCAAGATTTGGTACTCTATTAAGGAACTGAAACTTTGTACACAAATAATGTGAACTACCTGCTGTTTCAACTCATAATAACTTGCAACAACTGTCTGGGTGTACCCTTGTTTACTCCAACCAACATGCTGAACCTTACAGGAAATATAGAAAGATAACACGCAAGAACGATGTCTCCCCACTTCCTGAAGGACATGCTTTTTTTGTATATCATCAAGGATACTCTCAGCAGGTGCTTTTTTTTCCTCCACTAAAAGAACCCTGATCTATGTTATTTATCATATTATCTGAAAGGCAAGGGCTTCATATCCTTATTAATGAAAGCGGGTATTTTGTAAGAAACATGATAATAACAACAGCAAAAAAAAAAAAGATGAAAAGAATCATGGGAAACAGCATGTTAATTGTCATTCCATATTTATAGTTCTTAGCTCCAAACCAGATTTCCAGGGGTGAGGTAAGCTCCACTTCTGATCTTTAGGGAATGCTTTCCAGTGATGCTCTTGGACACAGCTCTTTTCTCTAAGAACCACTCTAGCAATGTTGGTAAGATCCTTCTCCATCATAAAAGCAGTCCTGCCATTCCTTTCCCTTCCCCCCCAAAAAGTGAAAATCAGTTCCAGGAAAGTAGTATCTATGCCCTGTGCCGAGTTCTGTCTTCTACCATAAGAAGACAGATAAGATGGAGCCCACTAGGGACTTCGCTACCTAAGATGCTCGGATATGGAGGAATGGGCAGTTGGTTTTAACATAGCAATTGTCAGATGAAGATCATTGTAAAAGATCAGTTTGGCAGTGTCAGTCAGATGGCAGTAAGTTCTTTGCATCCTAAAAACTTACTGTATCAAAGGCACACTGAGGGATTTGCTTTTTAAAGGTAGTTAGTAGCCGAAGGAACAGTCCTCTCTGAGATTATGATGACTGTCAAATACCATGATGCTAATATTTTGTTTAAGGGCAGATAAACATTGCAACTAGTTATTTGTTGTTTTAGTGAGGTTTTCATTACATACAAAGGCAACAAGTTAAAATATAGCAACTGCCAAAATGTCTCATACCAGCAGGGAGTATGTTGGTTTTTGATCTCAGACAGGTCATCCTTGTTCAAAACCCCTTCATCCTTGCATAAAGGCTTGCTTATGCTCCCCAAAGATACTAGGTCCTCTGTTAATATTACAGCTTTTCAGCCTAAGGAAGATTATTTAAAGTCATCCTATATGTAAGAGTTCATTAGTATTCTTTCTCAGATATCCTAAAAGGAGAAATCTTGGTTTCCAGATTCAAACACCAAAGCATACCATATTTGTTCTGCACAGACTTCTACAACTATTTTTTTTTTTCTGCAGGAAACTTCCTCTCCGCAAAATAAATGAACTAATGAATTCAAATAAAGTTCAGCACTTTTATGTAAAAATAATAAACACCCCGAAATAACAAACCACAAATACACACAGAATTACTTCTTCCTTCTTGCAGAATAGGTTGAATTGCAAAGATCTGGAGCTGTACTGTGTGAAAGACTCTGAGGAAAAACCCTGCTCTAAATTCTTTCATTCTCTCATGCTGCAGAGAGATTGCCCTACATGATATTGGCTAAATTGGCACGTAACAGTGCAGAGGCTGACATATCCAACACCCTTTTTTTTCTCTGTGCTGAATTTACTTCTTAATAAAAGCATAAAGCTAGTGCAGTCTTCATTGTTAAAAACCACAAAGGTAACCTAGAGCATGAATCACTTTTCCAGTCATTGGCAAAGAACAGGCACTGTCTATATTCTCTGCATTAGTACACACGGGCAAGCAATAATTCAGGAGAAGTCATGCATCTATCAGTCAATATTTCCATGCCCAGAGAGTTATTGCAGCCACAGAACGACTTGTCATGGCAGCAACTTTGTCTAAATGTGGCAAACACAGTCACATCCGATTACTTTTATTGCCTGTACCTGTTTGATCCAGGCTTTTGTTCAAACATGGCCTTAATCTTGAATTGTGTAGAAAGTCACAGCGGAGAGCAGCAGGTATGCTCTCAGTATACAAGCCATTGTAGCTTTTTTTTTTTTTGCAGAGTTTATACACACAAGTATGTGACACTAATGATATCTATATCTATAGTACCTTTTGCAGCCAACTCATTTTCTTTTATTTCTGAGTTTATAGTCCTCAGAAATTCCATAATCAACAAACCCACCCCAGCTATCAATCTGAAGTAAAGCAGGATCTCCTCTTTACCTTAGCAGCAGACGATACTATTTTTCATACATTCGTTATGCAATATCAGTGAAGAGCTATAATTGTACTCTCTAGAGCTTGAAAAATGACATACAGAACAGCTAAGATAAGATTTTCAAATCTGCCGGCAGTATTGTCAGAACTAGCAAAGCACTTTAAATACAAATATCCACTTCAGTGGTATTTAGACACCTAACTCATTCAGATGTTAACTCCGCCTGGTCCCACGTAAGCATCCTGCCCACTAGCCCACACTAGCCCTGTGGATCACACGGAGTCACAAGCAAACCAAAGAGTAACTATCTCCTGCTCTTGCTTGGTGCAGCTCTGCTCACTGGCTGTTCAAAAAGATTTCTAGCTTGCTAATGAGAAGATGAGGGGTAATGGTTTTAAAATAGAAGGAAGCAGATTCAGACTTGATATAAGGAAAAAAATCTTTACAATGAGGGTGGTGAAACACTGGAACAGGTTGCCCAGAGAGGTGGTTGATGCCCCATCCCTGGAAACATTCAAGGCCAGGTTGGAGGGGACACTGAGCAACCTGATCTGGTTGGAGATGTCCCTGCTCCTTGCAGGAGGGTTGGACTAGATGACCTTGAAAGGTCCCTTCCGACTCAAAATATTCTATTATTCTACGAGCTGTCACACTGGTCTTCTCCTACAGAAAAGCAGAAGTAGTTGGCTCCTTGATTCCTTGTATGACACTTGGGTAGCTGGTAGACCTTGATGCAGCTGGGACAGGAGTGCAGCATGTTCCCTGTTTCCATAATGAGCATAAGACTCTAGCAGAGGCTATTTGTCCTTGGAGGATCTCAGACTTCCTAGTCACAGATACCTAAGGAAGAGAAATAGCATGGGCAGGTGTCCAAAGTGGAGCCGAAAAGGCAGTGCTCTGCCTTCCATTGATTAAAGGATAAGTGCTTGGCAGTCTTCATTTGTTATGAACTGAATCCCTCCATCAGCCCCCACTTTTCGCACTGTTCCTACCAAGAGCTGTGTGAAAGTCTGAGCTCAGTGTAGGCTCTACTGTTGATTTTAACGGCCTCTATGAATTTGCTGCAGGTAGAGTAGCATGTGGCAATGCAGGAGAATTTCTAGCTTTCTTCCTCCATTTGACTGTTAATCCTGAAGCAATGATGGTTATCCTATCCTTGTCTCCCTTCCTAAGCAGCCTTTATAGTAGACAAAGAAGAACAAGAATGTGCCACCTTAGTGTTTCTCCACTGAAGGGACAGTGCTAGGAAGCTGCTATTTCATAAACACTTCATTAAACCCTGTTTGTTATTCACGTGTATTTAAATTTATTCTTTGAGCTGTTTGTAAATCTGTTTCGAGGCAACTAGAGTCAACAGTCTTCACACTGCTCTCATGCTCTCGCCTCATTATCATGGTACGGTTAATTTCTTTTTCCCTCCTACATCTTTACTTTGAAAAATTAATCTTCAATCTTCAGCTGAGAAGGCAGGCCACAAAATCACAAGCCACTATATAA
Organism: Tetrax tetrax; assembly: GCA_009806455.1. NCBI lineage: Eukaryota > Metazoa > Chordata > Aves > Otidiformes > Otididae > Tetrax > Tetrax tetrax. The sequence goes on along the minus strand of WHYT01016664.1, from coordinate 162,822 downwards.
CTTTTTTTTAGAAGAAAAGTATTTTTTTTTTGTGAAACAGAAAATGTGTTCTAGCTACCAAACATTTCTAAAATTGTCCTAATCAATATTGCACAGCAAAATCTCTTAACGACTTTCATTAAGTGATATGAAATGTAAAGTGATGAAATTCATGAAAACTCCAAATGCAACAATAATTACAATGCTAAAACATGGACTCAGGTTTAACAACAGTCTAATCAGATATTAGCTTCTTGTGTACTGCTTAAAAAATACCTTTTCAAATGCAAAGGCCATCAGTGGCTATGAGCTTATGCTTAGCCTTTCCCCTCTCCTCAGTCTTGTATCTCAAGATCTATTTTTAATGCTGATTCAGGTCAGCGCAGATTCATTTGGCTATTGGGCATTTGCAGGCCGCAGGGCAGCATCTGGCCCACGTGCCGCCCTGCAGAGGACCCTTGGTATCAGGGTTCTTCATGCTCAGCTTATCCAAGAGCCTGGTACCACGTGTCCCCACCGGAACGTGGCTCTGCGGCACATGGGTGACCCGTGGCCACTGCCCGTGGCACAGAGCACCTGAGAGGCAGTGAGCTCATTGCCAGGAGGAGGGTCTCTTCAAATTTCAAATAAAGAAAAAACTCCCAACATTTTCCTGGCTTTGAAAGAGAGAAGAACACCAATCCCCTCCCTGAAAAAGGTGCAAAGGTCTTTCTGAGTTCAAGTCCCAAGAACAACTCTGTAAAGATTGTCAGCAAAAAGCTGATTACAATCAAAATGGATTCCTCCCCAAGATGTAGCCTAACTGGAGGACACATGGGTGCACGAAAATTAAAATGCATTGGCCTGTATGAGGGTCAGTGCCGATTCACACTGAAATCCTTTGCAAACTTGTCCCTACTGCCCCAGCAGCCCTGAAATAGTGATCGAGGCTAGGGACCAGAGCATGGGAGGAGGCCTGGCAGGGACCACACTGTGGGGTTGGTGCCAGGTGCAGTGTGGATCCCTCAAAATCAATGCAGTGATTGCAAAGCGGCCAAGGGCCAAGTGCATGTTGGCCATATGCTGCTACTGGTCTTGGTGGGGCTACATTCAAGGTCATGGTACAGGATTGCTGGCCAGTGTCCTGTCCTTGCCCCGGTGCGGGAGCACTTGGTGGCTTGTGATTCCTCTTCTGGACTTTCCTTGAACTGAGGTGATTACTTCCAAGAAGTGGCTGCTGCCACCACCACCCTCATTGGGTTTTGCCACGTGATTTAGCACCGTTAGTGGCTGTGGGGGGAGTTGACTGGAAGGATCTGTGGTAAACTGCTCACAGCAGAGGTGTAAAAACACTTTAAACACAGATGTTTTACCCACAACCGTTCCAAGTCACAAGTCAAAAGTGTGGCCAGTGCCTGGTATTTTGAAGACCAAGGGGTGCTTAGGGGCTGTGTCTGCAGGGAGCATTTCCAGGGACCCTGGATAGGACAAGGATCCATCTTTTCTTACAAGTGTCCTAAATCAGAAGTGCACACTTGCCATCAGCAGAGATGAACAGGTCTTAGCACAGAGCTATTTTGATCAAGCAGGAGGGTAGAGGAGGCTCTCCCCAGTGTCCAGGAGTTATCTGTTCAGCAATGTACCTGTGAATGCAAAATGCTCTTAGTAAGCTTAATCCTCCGTCAATCTCTCTAAAACTCTAAAATCTTAACAGATTCTCTTATTAAAATCAAAATCAAAATCAAAATCGTGGCTGCTGTGAGGAATTGTTTCTGGAGACCATTTGCATTACCTTGACTTGCTGGCTTGCACTGCCACCCCAAGCCCAGCGATGAACCATTGGTGCACATGGGCCAGCAGATGTTGGATGCAAAAGAAACGTACCTTGATCCGAACAAGCTGCTGTGACCGCTGGGGTCAGTAGGCATGGGCTGATTTGCACCCAGGTCAGATCTGATCCAGGCAGGCTTGGGTCTGTGTTGAACAGGCAGACTCTGAAAATGGGGATTTACCTCTCCCCACGGTGGCTCCGCATGTGTGGTAAGGTTAGAGAGGAGAGTGCCCGGCACACTGCTAAAAACCTTGGGTTAAACTAGTGTTCTTTCATCCAAAATATGGTGAATGCCAATCACACAGCTAAAAGTTTTGATACTAGTGCAGCATCCTCTGCCATAGAGACAGACAGCGAGCACATATAACGGATAACCAGCAGACAGACACCCCTGTTTGCATCAGTGTATGAACCATCCCTGACCACGTTGCTCACTGGCTCTCCTAGATGAGCGAGGTTTCCAGGCCAGAAACCTTCTGCATCCAGCAGCTAGCATCATAAAATACCCATCTTGGCTGTGAGCATGTAAGCTGGAAAGCCCAACTCTCAATTTTAAGCATCTCTCAATTTTAAACTTGCCTGGCTCTGTCACCAAGGAGCATCAGGCAGCACAGGCCCACCCTCCTAGAGCAGATTTTATTTCTTACTAAAGATAAGCTCCTCTCCATCCAAAAATCAGTGGTTTGATAAAGGAATTTTAAAATGTCAGGAACTGAAAGACAATGATGAATTTGAAATGTTTTATGTATAGTTCACTTTTTTTTTTTTACTTTCTGTAAAGGATTACATAAAATTTCAAAATGAAATAATTTTGAACCAGAAGGTGACTGTCTCTTAAAGAATATCAAAACAGTGTATTTGAAACTTTTAAAGTTTTTTCCTGAAGGAAGGGAGTGGTATTTCACAATTTGTTGAACTCACCTTTTTCCTACCTGGTGTTTTCATTTGGTCTCATCAGCCTTTTGCAGTAGAAATTGGAGTTTGTATTTTTATCACCAGTCCCCAGTGCCTGTATTGATCTTGATCATTTTGGCATCCACAGCGTACATCGATGACAAAAGCTTACGAAATGAGAGGATTTGGGGATCCTTCACTGTGCTTACAAGGTCTTTGCTGTGCATTTTACAAACTTGCTGGAAGTTAGACTCATGTTTTCTGATTTTGATGGCAGGGGATACAGTTATTCTCAAATAATGTACACAGCTCGCTCATGCAGATTGCTTCCCACAAATGCTTAACCTTCACAAAATGCCAGACTCCTCAACAGCCTGTGACTCCTGTTATCCTTGTGGCTTTGCAAGGTCAGAGAACCAATGAATGTTTTCTGGCAGGGTGTGACTTGCTAATTTGTGTCAGGCTGCAATTTGTGGTCGTACCCCTACATCCTTTCTTATGGTTTTCCTAAAATGATTTGCAGCTGGACGTCTCATAAATCCCAACTCCGGGAAGGCGGTGGTGGTGGTGGAGGTCAGAGGGTTCTGCAGGACATGGACATGCCAGGGTGCAGACAGGAAGAGAGAGGATGATGAGGAGGGAAAAATTAACTGTTGCCGAAACCTTAGAGAAGCATCACAAAAAGGTATTTATAGAGATACAAAAATTTTAGAAAACAATAGGAATTTTTTTTTGCAAGCAAAAGCACTTACTGGTTTTCTTTCTTTTAAAAAATTATGCAGAAGCCATACCCATCACATAGCTTTCTCCAGTAAGGCTAGATGGACCTGAATAAGCACTGGCAAAACACACAGCCCTGTGCTCACAGAGTTGAAGAATTGTAGACATTTTGCCTCTCTGCAACATGTCTTCATAGACATTGGTGCTTTGACCCAGTGCAAGCTAGCAAACATACTAATTCCATCATGTAAAAAACCCAACACTTAGATTACAAGAATTTTAAAGTTGTTATTTCTCTCTTTTTTTCTTTTGCTTACTTCAAAATGCCTGATACTTGAGGGACAGAGTAGGAGAGAAGTTCTCTCTATCTCTCTGTTGACTTACACGAATAGTAACATTTCTTAGAAACCCCCAATATTCACATACAGAAAAAATGTCAAAATATGAAAAAGACTTTTCTTTTCTTTTTGATAAGTGACATTACAATGTAAAATTTGCATCCTACAGAAAGAAAACACTGAGGGAAGCACATTGCAGCAACTGCAATAGCAGCATGGTTAATGACGCTTGGCAATTGCTTTCCCCTTTTTATTTATGCTGAAGCTCAAAGATCCATGGAAGGCAGAAAACACTAATTCTCATCTTTTGATCCTCCACGTTTCTAGCAACACTGCAGCCTGTGGCCCTTGCACAAGGATAAGCCCTCCTGTGCCCTGCAGAATGGGGACACACACCGGTGTGGCGTGGCCTCTGGTGTCCCGTGTTTCCTCCCGGCGCAGCCGTGGGCCACCTTCCCCTGTGCCCAGGAGCAGCCTGCCCTGAATGTAGCATGGCCCCTCCTGAGGAACATGGACAAGTTCTTGCACCATGCTGTATCAGCCTCGTGGGCCTGAGGTTGTTCTCCCTCTTCATGGTCTCACCAGAGGGAACACTGATTTTTTTCAATTAAAAAAGAAACCAACCAAAGAGCATATCTTGGTAAGAGTATTATTTGCCCAATTGTGGTCCACTATGTTTACTAAAATGTGCTGGTTTTTAGAATTTGAAAATATACACTACTCTCATTTATAATTTTGTAAAATTGATACTTAACTCAAGCTCCCCTTACTCAGAACAGGAAAAGTTTTGGAGAAATCAATGTTTTGTTTCAGCATTTTAAAGACAAAACATATCAGACTTCTACCTCATAATGACTTTACATACATATAGGCTGTTTTACAAGTAAAAGAACCAAAACCCCTCAACAAAGATACTTTACCAAGAGAGGGAGGAGGGAGGAAAGAAAAAGCAAAGCATATTTGAGCCAAGCCAATATTTTTCTTCTTTTTTTTTTTTTTTTTTCCTGATTGTAAGAATTAGAAAGAAAGTGTGAATAGAGAAAATATTAGGCAATAAAACTTACAATAAAGCTTACCACAGGGAAGTTATGAGGACTGAATATGGATACCACCTGCTGTATAAGTATCGTGAGATTTTTCATAATATTTCAGATTTTTATATGAGAACAAGCCCCACACTTGGGCTGGTGGCCAGGCTGCAGGCGTGGGGTACTGGAGTCCTCAGATGGTGAACAACTAACTTTGATCACAGTGACTGAGAATTCATTTATTGAAGAAAATTAAACAGCTGAAGCTCTTACGGGTTGTGTCCGGTATCACAAAACTGCCAGATGGGCTCAATTGTGGGAAATGAGAACAAAAGGAGTTTGGAAACAGGGTCTGCTGGGGAGTTCTCCCATCACAATTTCTTCACAACTTAGTAAACATGTGCAACCCATTGCTCAGATACTGGAATTAATTTTCTCCAGATTTTGGAAGTTATTGGTCAGAAGCACAATTCTGAGAGACAAGAAGTTCATTGTGGTCCCAAACTCCTACCTTTAGGTGCCTTTCTATGATGTCGCACTGTGGTATCACCTGGAGGCTGGGGTTTCATCACTGCACGTGCAATGTACACGTGATGCCGAAAGACTTGCAGACCTTACAATCAAAGATCAATAAGAAAAGATACATGGATAAAGCACAGGTAGGGACTGTGAGGCAGTAATAAGTAAGCAAGGCAGTAACTGGGGAAATAAACATTTGGTGTGCTCACACTGAAGCCTACCCTTACACTGTTGAACCCCCGGGTTGCCGGCGGAGTGGGTATTACATTGACTATGGGTGCAAATTCTGCAGCAAACCAGACAGTCGTGTCAGTGGTACATGGAAATCTGCATGGTGGAACAAGCAATAAAGTAATCAGATTTTATTAAGAAAATTTAACACTTTTCAAAATGAGGTGAAACTTTATTGAGCCCTGATAATCTTTGCAAGCCTAAATAAGCTTTGTGTGTATTTAAACATTTAAAAAACATTTTGATGTATTTTAACCCTTGGAGATTTAAAAATGTTTTTAAGAACAGGCTCTCTGTCATGTACATTTTCTGCCATGTGTTCCAAGCTGCTGTAAATCTCCCTATTTATGGATGAAAATGTTGCACATTCCCAAGAATTGCACAGAGGTGTTTATTATACAGAAAGCTTTATGACACCTCTGACAATCTGCCTTTTATTATCTGTATATTTGATATTTTCTCTTATGTTAGAGGGGAATTTAATGCTGATCTGAAAATGCTACTATATTCCCCATCCTCTGGATTCAATTAACACAGCAGGTGGGAAATGACGATATTGTGACAACTATTCTTCCATCTCAAAACTATGTAGCAATTTATATTCCAAAAGGTTTGAAATACTGACATGATAATTTATAGCATCATTGAATGCTTCTTTGTACTAGTAACAAATTCAGATAAAGCCTAATCTCGCCACAGTCCCTGAAGCTCACAGTGAAAGGCAAAACTGTGAAAACTTCCCAGCTCAAAGCTCTGCGATGGCACATGACGACTTAAGCAGCAGAGTTCCCATCAGGTCTCTGGAAATGCTTACAGGGTTTTTCATGTTGTCACCACGGAAGATAGTGAAAGTGTTAAATCAGTGGGATTTGAAGGATCAAATTCTTACCATTCATAGAAAGTGGAACTGCAGTGTCTTCCCTCTGCAGCTGATATATGTTAATACTCCCTGCATCTCAGCATCAGCTAGGATTTTGCAAGTTAAAAGCAAAGACAGGTCTGCACAAACTTGCCTTGTGTAGTCAAACAAGGTACCCAAGTACCACACGATGCACATTTTAGAAAATACTTGCTATGTTTCATATGTCTGGAGACAAATATAGCTTTTTGTCTTCAGCAATATTGTTGTCCTATTTCTGGTGTGGGTTTTTTGGTTTTAATTTATTTATTTAAGCTACTGCTCTTCAACTGCACTTAGTTCAGCAGTGTGGGACCAAATTCTTCTGACACAATACTACTGCTATCGGCTGAGTTATTATTATTGGATTACAACTAGCTCACTGTTTGAAAGAGCAAAACCTGGTGAAATAATGACTGTATTATCTTTATACTAATTTTGCCAGCGTCTGTGATCATGGCAAACTATGCTAGAAGCTCTCTACAAACTCCAAGAAAGAGATGGTTCCTGTCCTACAGAATCTGTAGTTTAAGAGAGCCTCACGCTGCGTCCCTTCTGGCTCATCGTCCAGTTCTAACGTTATGCACTTTGCCTCTGCAGGATCCTCCCACAAATCTAAAACCTCCCTCACCATTTCAGTGGTTAAATATACTGCGAGCAGCAGGCAAACAGGTTGCCTCTGTGCATGTTTCAAGTTGCTGTTTCTCTCATGACCTTCTTTCACGCTCTTTCATCTCTAAATTTAGCCAGCGACTGAAGCGGGAGGCGAGCAGCCTCGGTGACACAGGAAACACCAACGCAGAGCCTGTGTGTAATCACTCTTAACAGACCAGCACAGATTATGAGACCGTGTAATTACTATTCCATAGCCAAATGAAGTTTATTTTACGAAATTGCACCTTTTCAAGTCTAATAAAACATTACAGACGCTCACTCAAGACCAACACATGCAGCACAAAATCAAAAGTATTATTTAAAAGTTGACACCCATAACTTGGAGATCTGTTTGCATTAGGATTGCAGTGTCCATCTATGAACAGATGACACTGTAACTACCAGGCACAAGTACACCTTAAATCTGAAATTTAATCTTTTAAATAGCTGCCTCAGTGCCATCTAATGAAGAAAACATACTGGAGAATCACAGGAAACATTTAAGAATGTGAAATAAAGCTTTGAGATTCATCAAAGTACTGTGAGATTCAGATACTGGGACTGTGACTGAGACACAATGATGTAATTACAAGTTTTATGAAACTAAAGAAAAGTCATACCATGTTAAATTCTGGTTTGTTATTTTCAGATATCATAAATATGGTAAAATAGGAAATGTTGTATGTTGTTTGGGTTAGATAAATGACAAGCAGTTTTATTCCCCGGATCGTATATATAAAATCTGATTAAAATATTAATAATCTTTGTGCTTATATAGATGAGATAGTTGTAAAGTTTTCCATCACCCTTATTCTCAGAAATCATACTTCCAGTATTCTAGTCGAAAAGCTTTCCCTCCTTGTTGAGAAAACCAAGCACAGCCCAGAAAATTCGTTAATTCTTTCTTTAATAAAGCAGACTAGATGTTCTTCCAGAGTAAAGATACAAAGTTCCACGACTAAATGAATACCCAGTCAAAATATGGTACTGTCTTTCTGCAGTACATACAGCCGAGATGACATGCAAAAGACTTTAAACAGTCATAAATTACAGATGTGAGAAACAGTACAACAGTCTCAGATACATATCTTAACCCCATATTAGTTTTCATCAGTAATTTGCAATGCATATAATTTTTCTATCTAATTATTTTATCCATGAACATTAAAAGCAGGTCATCTTCAGAGAAAAAGAATAATCTTGTATTTTAAATGACATTTTCTTTCTCAGTATATTCTTAACATAACATAAGACAAGGTGATGACTTGACATTTTGTCTAACTTACAACTTTCTGACTTAATAAATGTACAAAATTTAACTACCTTCGCACTATGATCAGGTATCAGAGACAACGCATTTGAGATGTGGAAGGACACGGTATATAACCAAAGCAGATTCATGTACTGGAATTCTCTCTCATCTCATTTGTATAATCATCTCTCTGCTTCTGAAGATTTTTATCATATCCCATGGCATGACAGACATTCAGCTCATTGGTATTCACTGATTAGCGAAAACTTGTTAGAAACTCCCAAAATCTTTACATACTTTCAGCGCTGTTTTAAAATATGCAATCTTAAAGATACGACTAACTTACAAAAGTAAAAGAACTGTACAAATCACACTCTTCCATTGGCAATGAGACTGTTCAAGAAAATAGCAATGTGATCCCTGAAACAATCAGAACAGAAATCAAGAGACTGATGCTTAAAAAAATAAAAAAAGAAGTAAAAACATTTTCCCCTGCCAAAGTACTGGAATCTTTGAAGGCTTATGTATCACAGAATATAAAACTTTTCTCTCTGTCCCCAGAATATTTCTTTCCTCTTTCCATAGGTACTTCTTGAACACATTCCCCTTTGTTGGTGGTGTGGTACAAGCCCTGCTGAATGGGTTAAGGCTAGAAAAGCTTGAAAGATCTAAATAAATCAACAGCCACCTAATCCCCTGGCATTCACACAAACTCAGGGAAATAAAATAAACCTGAAGACAGGCATGCATGTTGAATTCCAAAGCAATTTTCTATGAAGCTTAAAATCAAACCAAAACAAACACCTCTCCAAGATGTTATGCGTTTAAGATCTTCCATCTGAACAGTCATCTGACTGCTCATATCGCTCTGTCACAGAGACAGATGATGCTATGCCTGCTCATAACATTCTAGCATTTTATCATTTTGCAAGGCACAAAGAATCTCAGAAGAACTACACAGTGGCTTTTGAGCACGTAAGGATACGTCAAGTACCACGTAATTACACGACAATATTCTCTTCATTGCAGTCACTGCACAGACCTTGTAAAAATCTAAGACAGCAAACTACGTGTCACCTCGTCTTTGGAATACGGTACTTAACTTCATTACAATTACAGACTAAGCAGGAAATAACTACCATTTCTGAACTCCAGACAAACACAAGCTTTTGCCATGCAATTATGAAGTTGTTGCATGGTATAATATATATGTATCTTAAAGGTAAATAATGATTTTTTTTTTTGCTGCTGTTATAAATAGAGTGACTTTCTAGCATTCCTTCCCCAGGCTAGCTCCGTGTAGGTCCTGCAAGAGCAGGCATCCACTGACCACCAGTTTCTTTTTGTGAATTCCAACAGAATTTAAAGGGATCAGAGAGTACCACACCCCTTGCCCCTGATCAGCCTGACAAAACTGTTATTAGATGTACTATGTACTGGATGGGAAAGAAATACACTTTTCCATACAAGAACAAGTTCTAGAGTTAATGAGAAACATTCTGTTGGTTAACGCTGCTGCACCATTATGTTTTTCTTGACTAGAAACGTGGAAATCGTACAGGAACATATGTAAACAGAGTCTGTAGAAGAAAATAGTAATGAGACATAAAGTGCTTTTAATTATGAACATTTCATTTCACTTTGCACCCTTCCCTGGTAAGTTATCACACTCAAGCTAGTTTTAGTTCAACTGGCTCAGGTCTACACTATGAAATACTGTAATTTCCCTTGCACCTACTGTTTTAACCACGGTAGCCTCAGTAAAATAAAAAATAATTCATGCCAGGGGGAGTAAAAGTAGACAGGTATAAAGAGGGAAAGAGGTCAACTGGGAACTTTCAGGGGGAAAAAAGTAGGCAAAGGGAAATAAGGGGTTTTTTTTTGTGTAGGTCCCCGTTCTCAAGGAATTTGTCACACATTCTCTTGTAAGACAGCGCTGAGGAACAACTACACAACCCTCTGTGTGGAGCACACCTCAGGCTACTGCCGTACGAAAATGAAGAAACTGGAATTCCTCAACTGAGAACAAGCTTACTATCAGGATGATGCTTTTAATCTTTTTAATATACATTCCCTACTTCTCTAACCACAGTCTGAAGAAACAGTACTCCTTCCTACTCAAAAAAACCCAGTCAAGCATATTTTGTAACGGGACGATATCAAATCTAGCTTGTCTTTGCTGCTTCAGGACTGATGCCAAGTATCTACACATCTCCTAATCGATTACGGTACCTAGCACATACTATTCTATGTTTTGGGAAAGCAACAGTTGTATAGTAACAAAGCTCCTAAGAAAGATAACGCTATAACTAAGAATAACTGTATATTAGAACCGGGTTTTACTGGGTCGTTATTTAAGGCAGTTATTAAAAGGTGCCTACTCTTTTTGAAAAGTTGCAAATTTGTGGGTTTTGTGGGGTTTTTTTTGGTTTTTTTTTTTTTATTTTATTTTTTAATTTTTTTTTTTTAATTTAGGCTTTTGGGAGCTGAAATGGGTTACCTTTATATATTTTCTGTCCTTCTAATCCAAAGAAATATCCAGCCTGTCGAATCACAGGAATTTGAGCTGAATTGTAACAATCGACCTCCCAAACTCTCTCACTCTATTTCTTTAGATGTCCAGGGGGCTGACAATAGCAAAGTCAGAATCTTTGCTGTTATTACTACTGTTGTCATCAGGGCTGGAGCTCAGGTTGCTGGAGGAGGCTGAAATGGAGCCCATCAGTGGGTCAGAGAATATCAAGGAAGAACGAGACCGAGCTTCTGGCTTCACCGCTGCCTCCTTGTGTGCCTGAAGGGACTGCGCCGGCTCTGGGACAGCACTTCTACTTCCATCCTCTTCTTTGGAAACCATAATATAGTCATCAGCACTCTTGCTCTCACTAGTGCTTGAATCAGTTGTAATCTGTGAGACAACGGCACAGAAAGGACTTGAAGTTAGTACCAGTTTTACTACTTAACACGGTTTATGATGCATGTCAGTGGAGCATGGGAATGGGATAAAGGAATAATCATTATCCAAAAGTAGCAATGCCCAAATCAATAAGTAAAAAATAAAGTGGATATTAACTTTGGATTAAATAATTTATTTGTTATTTACAAAAGCATAAAAGCTAACATTCTAATAATACATTATTTGGTATAGCAGTCTTATACGTTTCATCATCATAGTGGACCCATGTAGCGATGAGCAGCTAGGCACCTAACACATACATTACAGTCATGAAGATTTTCAATAATTATATTCTCACTGCTGTTAATCTTGTGTAGTATTTAATAAAGTAGTATTGAGGCATTTTTTTGCCAGTTTGCATGTACAACGGCATCTTGGAGCTCTTCAGGAGAATGGTTTAATACAAAATTTCCTAGTAAAACCCTGACCTGTGGAATCCGAGCCATATGTAGACCGACCTGGTTTAGTGTGCACCAGTTCAGGTTTGAGAGATCAAGGCTCCCAGGGCTTCCAGGCTTAGTGCCATCAAGTATTTCTTAACTCTTCCAGAAAATGAGGGTTCGGGAATCTATCTTCTATCTGGTTAGACCTTGGGAAACGTGTGTCCCTGAGCACTCAGGTAGTGGATCAAGACTACATGTAAGTGCACCAGAAAACTTTCTACAAACTTGCAATCTTATATGCCAACTAGCCATATTCAGGAGAAACCCAGCTTTAAAACAGTCAGAGCTACATGTAATTAGAAGGGAAGGCTGCCATATACAGCAGTGGGGTTTCTCACTTGTTGACAACTGGCAGTCTATTAGCTTGGTTGCAAACCAAATGGACAACACTTTGTTTTCTTCTGCAAGAGATGCATTCAACTCCTATCCAGCACTATGTTCCTCTAACTAAAATATGACTGCTTTCTTAGTTGCTCTGACACAATTTTTTTTTTAAGCATAATAAAGCAACCTGCCAAGCAGCCTGTGGGGACAAGCATCCTGAAGTGGTGTGATATTGAAACCAATATATTCAATTACACTAATGCGAGACTGAGGAAAAGGAGAAGCAGAGGAGCAGCTGGGGAAATGTGTATGTCGACATGTGTGTCAACTACAAGCCCTTCCGCTGCGACTCTTTCACCAAGCAAAAAAATGTAAATTCACTTTGGGGTAAAAGAGATTTTAAGTATCTAGGAAAAAAAGAAAGCGGTTACAAGAAAGAACGACAGGAACAATTTGAATGAGACAAAGTGAGACCCTCAGCACAGTACATAAAATGGGAGTATGGAGGTCATCACAAGTATCAGCAAGCCACAACTTGGAGTTACAGTATCCATGGCCTCCTGCAAAACTTATTTTGCCAAATGTATTATTACAGCTGAAAACAATTTTCCATTGCTCTGATTACTGATTATAGAGCAGAACTCTCTTGAAAGTGAACTCTTGAGTAGCTCAGGGCGCAAAGCCCACCAGTGATTAAGAATGTCTGTAATGTGAAATGAAGGAGCTGGAAGTCTTTGGTTATTGTTTACATAGTAATTCCAAATAGTTAAAAGTCACAAACGATAAATATCAGCTGAATGTGAAAATATGTTCAAATACAGAATTGCTATCTGTTCCCTTACAAAATGTATCTGAATGAGGATTCAAATATCTCCCTTTGTAGTAAATTTCTAAAACATACTGTTTTTATAATTTATATTTTTGGTGTGTTATCTAGATGGTATCTAGGTATCATTATATTATTATCTAGATACAATAGGTATTCTTATCTAGGTACAATAATATTATATTACTCTGTTTTGTAATTAACCCATTTTAATACTTTCTTATTCAAATGAAAATATCTTAAGTCTAGAGTACTGGTTACAATTTTAAAGCTCCCAATGTACATCTATTATTTTTTGATACTAATTCATTTTCCTTAGATGACGTAATAAAATTCATACCAAAACGAGCAGATTGCTTCTAGAAATATCAACAACTATCCTGCGCTAAGTGCTACCAAAATTGACCTCAAACGTCCTGATCTGCGTGGAAGCAGGGTAGTTCAAACGCCAGCAACTTCAAGCACTTTCCATGAAGTTAAAACGGAACAGATCTATCCTACAAGGAGGGATTCTTCACTATTTAAGCACTTCTGAGCTGAGACATTGTTTGTTATTAATTAGCCTTCTGCTTTCATTTGGTCTGTTTGAAATGCTGTCTTCATGAGCTGCCAGTCAATCAGCTGCCATCTCCAGGGGGCCGAGGACACAGGCAGCGCACAACCGTGGCTCTGCTCCACCAACGCGTTAGCAGGCGCCTGATTTTGTAGGCACCCAGTGCAGTCACAAGACAGGGCCAGGTGAAGTGCTTTTGCGAGCTAAAAATGCCATATTCAAAATTTCAGCACTTTGTTTTTTCCTTTGTACAAGAGAAATATACATTGCTTTAAACAACCCCCGTTGCATAATTCAACTGGCTTCTTTCCACACTTCTACTTAAAAGCTCTCAGGGAATGCAGTACAGTCTCATTTTGCAAAATTAGACACTTTATTATTCCAAGCTATGAGGTTATGCTATTTCAATCCTCGCAGACCTCGCTTCTAAGATGGCTCCATTTTGCGTAGGGCGACACAGATGTTACCTAGTGACATGATCACAGCATTTTCCTCACTGGCACCCCCAAGGATGCTAATGGGGTGTCATCCTTTTGGCAGTGAGCCCCAGCAAGGGCCATCCATCATTGCGCTGGTGCTGCAATTTCCTAAATTCTGTTTCCAAAAATGTGCTCTTGCGCAGTTAAAAAAAAAAACTCCTGCCCTTTAACAAAGGGAAAAGAAAGAAAACTACTCATCCCTATTTCTTGTCGTTAGTGTTGTGCTTTGCAACAGTACTTCTTATCCTACCCACACTTTCTGGTTCATTTAAAGAGACCTATAGCTCACTGAAGTATCAGAGAAGCAGCAAAGCATAGATACTGACTCAAAAATGCTATAAAAAGGGCCTCCCATAAATGTTTGCCTGTCCCTGGCATACATTGGTATTTTGGTACTGATATTTCTAGAGGTAAAATACCTCCACCCTTCTTCTGCCTGTTTCTGTTTCAGGAAACTCATGCTGACGTGAACCATGTTTTCTCCCATCTGCTGCCACTATTCAATAAATGAAAAATGACAGAATTATACTTCCAGTAGCTTTGAAAGTTAACAACCTTACGCCCATTGCCATATGGCTTCTCCAAACATTTTTTCCTGATGAGTATCAGCTACTAGGACCAGGCTTATTTCCATTGCCTTCATGCTGTGAATGAGTTAAAACTAGCTGTAAGGATACAACTTAAGAAAGCTTACAAGAACAGCAGCTCATTTTGCCTCCTTCTTTGAACAGACATAAAGGCAAGATAATGTGTTAATTATCATTCATTATTTAGCAACAGAAGCCTTCTGTTTGTCAACTGCACACTGCTATCAAAGCCAAACATTCCAAAAAATGCTCTATTTCTTTGCGCCTTTATCTTAATTTTTTTGCATTTTTAATTTTGCAGCTTTCCTTTCCAAAGAAGGGCTGTATCCTTATCCTCACTTTCCAGAAAGGGATTTGAAGGCAAAAAAAAAAAAAAAGGGGAAGAGCACTTTTAAAAAAAGTAAAGATGAGAAATAATTTATACTTATATAACAACCAAGCACAAAAGACCAGATTTTAATCTCAATTACAGTTACACCTGTAACTTTCCCAGCCATCCTAGAAAATATCCCTACAATTCCACCAGAGAAAAATCTCTACAGTGTAAGTCACATCAAACAGAACTACATGCATTACCAAAGTAACTGAAAATGTACATACAGTAACATTTATTTAGCAATAAATGCATTAAACGGTCTAGAAGTGGTTGGAATTTTTAATCCCACTGCAGCTCTCAGTAAGTACTCCTGGCTTGACCCAGGGCATCAGTGCAGCCCATTTTCTTCAGCAGCACTAAAAGCCTGGGCTGTGGCCCAGTTTGGGCCAACAATTGACCTCATCACTTAATAGTCAAATGTCACAGCTCACTAAATTCAGCAGCTTTATTTTCCCATTTTTTATTAAAAGGGGTCCAAAGTTCTCCTCTTTTTGTTTGGTTTTAGAGACTATGGCTAAAGACTCCGGGCTTGGAAAAAGCACAGACCATTGGAATATTAACAGTCCTCCTGGGATTGCCAGTTCTAAACGTAATCTTTTATCATTTTTTCTGTTACAGGGGCTGCTGCTTATTATCATAATTGGAACTTCCAGAAGATAAGAGGAGAGGAGGCTACTCCGTATGAACATATGGCACCTCCAAACGCAGGCCATGCGGTGCTGAAGACTCGTTAATGCTCTGCAGGAGCTCAGCTTGTACAACCTCTACTGACATTGCCTGTAGTTGGGTCACTAGCAGCCTCATGGAGCACATGGAAATTGTGGGATCCATGGACACCTCTCAGCTCCTGTGGCTGAGAGCACAACATCCCAGCACCTCCACTCAGTGACACATGGTTTGGATCAGCATCTGAGTAAGGGCCTCTCCAGCATGAGTAGGGCCTGCACACACTCATACAGCATGTTGTCACGTTGTTATCTTACACAGCATTCTACCTTGAAGTTTCTAAAATACATCTCAGTAAAAATAATCAAACAAGTACTATTTGCCATTTTGGCAAGAAAGTAAAAGGTACTTTGTAGAAAATGCTAGGAGATAGAGGGCAAAAAGAGGTTATTATATGAACACTCCAATATGCTCCACCAGTTTAACCTATGGCTTTATTATGGCAAAAAGTAGTGATTGTAATGACAACAGCTAAACAAGCAATTAAATCTTTCTAGCTTTAAAGCGTTGCTCTTTGAACCTGCCATCACTAAGTAAAATAAATTAAAAACCTCAGTATTGCTTCTAATACAAAATACAATTAAAATATGATTTTTAACATACAGTGTTCTAACTCAGGCAGATTGTGTGTAATAAATCAAAAGAACCCTGTGCCACTACATGAAAATGAATAAATATTTCTTCTAGTTTCTAAGTACACTTATCAAGAGTAAAATGACTGCAGACTCAGACTCCGAGATGATAGTGCTGCCACTGGATTTAGGAGTGTGAGTATCAATTTTGGGATGGCAGACTTAACTTTAGAACTCTAATATTGAAAAGGCTACAGAAATGTGCCTATACAAAAGTACTGCTTTTAAGATCACATTCAAGTCAGACTGAATCTTAGACAGAGAAGGACCTTTTAGCATGAAAGGAAAATATCTTTCTGTGTGTGAACTTGTCCTGTGACTGTGTGCTTTGTATGTAAAAATCTTGTTTACTGATTCAAGGAGAAAGTCAATACAAGGGAGTAGAAGGTAAAAGCAACCTCTTAACTATTTCCTTTTTGGCACTGACCATGGATACACTGCAATGCAGATAATCAGCTCTTACATAATGGGATTCTGAAGGACAAGGACAATGAGAATAATGATACGGGAACATTTGAGATGGGAACATTTACCTTCATTTTTCACATCTTTTTGTAGGAAATTAATCTGTGATTCAACAATCTGAAAGAAGAATCCCCCCAAACACTGCACAACACTTAGACTTAAATATCTGCATGTGGAGCATAAGGCTACAATAAAAACAATTGATGAGAGCAGGACAGTAGCTAGAGACACTTTTAACCATGGCTCCATATGGACCAGCAATGCTGGTGCGTTCCCATTTAATGTCTTGACATGCTAAAGGAAGTCTCAAAAAAATATCAGACTAATTCCATCAGTGACCTGTTTGAGGTATTTTTATCTTACTTGTTGTCCTGAGATGAACTGTTGCTTTGTCGTAACAGGTCCCTTGAGGACATCACCACCCCCTTTGTTCTGACTGTTGGAACAGTAATGATCATCAGCTATCGTGATTTGCTCATTTTCTTCAGCTTCCAGCTGGCTCTGGTTGAAACGCAGGGAACCTTTCAGGATATCCTTGATCTATTGTTGAATGGAAGGGGAAAGAATGCAGGTAAGAAATTTCGAGGAATTCTAAAGCTTTGTGCAGCACGCTTTCGCCAAAATATATTCTTTAAGGCATAGGAAGCAAGGCAATATTCATACTTATATTGGTTAAAGATATAAATATCAGTGAAATGTTGTTGTATCAGAGTCTGGAAAACAATTACGCCAGAAATCTAAAGAGAACTAAACTGTTAAGATTATTCCCTAACTTGTTATAGGTTTCACATATGTCACGTAACTCCTTATAAAATGTATTTTGAGGGAGCAGAGGACAGTATAATCAGAGCTATGGATGCTCAGCAGCATTCTCATTTTATGTATATGGTATTTTTTCTTCTAATTCAATGATGTTCAAGTGTCATCATGTTTAAATAATGGGGACATAGGCATGATTATTGCCTAGCATATTGCATTAAGAAAAACAACAGTGTGGCTTAAGTCCAGAACTCGGTGTCGCACTGCCTCAGTTCTGTTTCGAGGCATCCAGAACTTTTCAGGGAGCAAATACAGTTCAAGCCATTTGAACTCTTTATGGCTGAGCTTTACCTTTTAAAATAAAAGTACACTGCAACACTTGATGCATAAGTATTAGTAAAACAGCTACAACAAGATAAAACAGCAGTATACAAAAAGAATAAAAAGGAGGAAAAGAAGAAGGGATTAAAAGCACTGAAGGATACAACAAGGTCAAGTTAAGCAATAGTTATACCTGCTTCAAACCAGCCAAGGAAACTAGAATTTCATCTTCTTTTTCCAAGTGTTCTTGTAATATGACTTCCTGAATATTTCCTGCAACATAAAAGAAAATTTGCTAAGTAATTGCTAACGTGCTGCCAACTTACCGCTGACTTATGCTCTCAAAACTGTGACCTGTAAACACCGTTTCTCACACAGACCCAGAGGCTGTCAACCTGATCAGCTGTGGGGGTGAGGGCAGCCCAAGCCTGGCACGGCTGCCAGGAGGCCTCAGCAACATTGTGCTGCTGCGGGACGTCTGCTGCACTGGTCTACCAATGGACGCAGCATCCTGCCAGCCCCTAGAAGAAAACATTGGCCTCTGGGGCTAACGGAGTTACGTACATCTTTGAACCTGCAAATGCCTTGGAAAGCACTCAAGAACACTTACAGGAATCTGCCACAGCTCACAGAAAGGATTAGGGTAGGAGCACAGCACTTTTAATTTTGATCCCATGGGCACTGCAGACGCTAGAATGCTCTTCTTTATAAAAACACCAAAAGTTTCATTCCTCTCCAATTGCTTCTTTTAGGTAAAAGACCCAGGGCTGAGCAAAACTTGTTTGACAGAAAGAGCAGTGCAGCACCGTCACTTCAGAAGACTCCTGCCTTCTACACCTACAGCGCTGTCCTCCAAGGACACATTTCAACTCTTGGTATACGGTGTTTGCAGAAGTCAGGGCTGGAGGCTGGCTAACACATCAGAGCTGGAGTTGTCATGGTCTTCCCTGTGTCAGGGAAATCCCAGGCAACGCTTGAAGAGCTCTGCAGATTCCTTAAACTACGTCAAGTCCTTCTCCAGCTTCCTTCCTTCCTCTTCAATTCTTTAAGAAAACAGCAATGTTTCCTAGTGACAGATTTACAGAATGAGATGGTACCTGTCAACTCAAAATGACAGGATACTCCTGCCCTACATATGCATAGCTGAGCCCAAACCCTTCAGTGACCCTCATCCGGGGACAATGCTTTGCTGCTCATGAGTATCTGTATCCCAGGTGCTTCACAATTAAAGCTTTGTACCATTAATCCACACCTGCATTGCATTTGTTTGTTTTTAAAAACATCCTCCATGTTCACGACAAGTGAAAAGCCAAAACTGTTAGCAACAGGTTATGCTGACAAGGACGAATACGATGACGCTGCCAACTTTAACAAAACATGAAGTTTCAAGGAAAAGCATTGAGCAATTTGGCATAAGTTTTGTGTTTACAGAATAAATAGCCGAAGAATGAGATGTGGGAGAGTGGACAAGAAGAAAGATTAAAAGGAGAGAGGTGGATTTAAAACCCACATATAAACACAGAAGTTTGAAATTGTGTGGGGGCCAGGAATCAGTAATGGGTATAAATGAAGAATGGAAAGGGCAAAGAGGAGAAAGGATCCAAGACTGAGCACTAAATGAACCGCTAAGGAAGTAAGCTGAAAAGCAGAGGGAATGAAAGAGGCTGGAGCCATGAAAGGCAAAAGACGACAAGAGCCCATGAAAGGTGGTGTGATCAAGGTCAAGAGCAACAGTGGAGGCTGGATAACTCAGCTTTGTGTTAGCAGCCTGTCTGAACAAAGAGATTCATGTTTACATTATTGAGCACTCATTATTTACCATATTAGAGCAGCAGTGTCTTGCAGCAATGAAATCAAATGTAGAACGATTGAACAATGTCTAGCATAAATCTTACACTGGCAAGACACTGCTTTTTGAAGCTAGAAATAATATAAAACTAAATCTTTCTGCCAACATGCATTGCATAATGAATCGAGAGAAAGCATATTTAATTCAACATTTTACTGGCTTTTTTACATTTTACATCTAAATTGTTTAGTCTCTCAATTTGCTAAATAAAATATATTAATATTTACTTATAAAATAATACTTTAGATTCAGATTTCCACTGTTTAACAAGCAATGCACGATTTCCTACTTTTAAAACGTTCAGAACTTGAAACATCATAAGATCAAAGTCTTCATAGGCAGGAAAGCAATGCTTAATCTCAGCCTGAATCACTGAATTCAACTGTCTTTTTCCATTTCTCAACATCAGAAAGAAAAGCATTTCTATAGTGTTTGATCCACACATAAATTAAAACCATACATTATATTAAAAAACTAAGGTATGCATACTGACAAAGCAGATGGACCAAGAAAATTATTCAAAACAAACCTCTAACCTGTTGAGGACCAAATGACAGAAAACTAAAAAATAAAAAAAAAAAAGAAAAAAGAAAATCAGGAAAATAAGAGCAAGAGAACAAAAGCTGAAAGGCATTCTACATGATGTGGATATAATCTACTATTATTTCTCTCCCTTAGAGATGTTTACAAGTCATTATTTCAAAAAAATGGAAAAGACTATCATCGCTACACAAAACAGAGGTAACTATGTTTGAAGAGCCAGTACACTGAGAAATTTCTAAGAACTTATGGATGGAACTATGATAGTTAGCCAGCAGTAAAAATTAGTTAAAATGCTCATATTGTCACATATTTACTTCAGTGAAATTAATAATTAAGATTTTAATATTAATTTCAGAGAAAAAAAGATTAAGAGATAAAAGGCTGGAAATAGAGCAAAATTTTCTAATATTGAACTGTTGAACTTATTTTTCCTTCAGTTTGCAGTATGTTTTAAAATACAATGTGATGTATGTCTTGGACATGCAGAGTTTATTATTTTTAAGCAGTTAAAATCACTAAAATGTGTTTTGGAAAAATTTCCACTTGGAGTTTGCTCTAAGACATAATTTTAGACTCAAAGAGCACACTTCCACATAATCCAGAAAAATGCCCCAAGATGCAAATCACTGTAATCAGTCACTTTCCCTAGCCATTAAGTGATAGTTGCGACATAAGGTCATAAACTGAGATGTCTTTCTCTAGTACAATGAAGCAGAATGGTTTTCCTGTGGAACTGGCAATGGATCTTTTTTTCTTCTAAATACGATCTTGAACTGCAGATGGCTTCTAATCTACCACCCTCATTCATTTTGAATGTAGAGTTTATTATCTACCAAATAAGTGATAAGTATGGAACCTAAATTATCAGTCCTCATTCTTTTCCTCTGGCTAATGAGTAGAGAGGAATTAAAAAAATTTCCTTAGACAAGGAAACCATATGGGCAATGTGATTTCACATGAGTGCCTCCTCGATCACATCACCCTGCTGGGATCATCCTTCACAATCCATGTAGACTGGAAGCAGAGGTGGGAAGAAGAGGAGGGATGGTAAGCGAGTCAGCATGTATGAATGGCTTTGCCCAGGGCTCAGCACTCCTCACCTGAGGGACTTCCATCCAAGCCTCTTCCCACTGCTGGGACCTCACAGGGCAGTGAGTTGCTGAGATGAACTGAGA
Source organism: Tetrax tetrax (assembly GCA_009806455.1). NCBI lineage: Eukaryota > Metazoa > Chordata > Aves > Otidiformes > Otididae > Tetrax > Tetrax tetrax. The sequence goes on along the minus strand of WHYT01016664.1, from coordinate 141,488 downwards.
AACTAAGCTCTCAAGTAAGACAAAAGCTTTTTCTTTTACCCTTCTCTATCTCAAAAAATACCTTTCTAACTGTAAATACTTGTAAAAACACTAGCTCTGTTAAGAGTGCTAGGAAGCGTGATATTTGATAAAATATTGCTCAGCTGAAGGACTTTTACATTAAGCTGAGATGTATTGTTTAATTGTTCTTCCTCCATAGGATATGTTGTTTTATTTTGAGAGAAGTGCTTTATGTATATAAATAAATTGGTCATGTATTGATTTTTTTCCTTATCTGTTGTTCTATATCAATATCTCACTGATTTAATTTTTTTTTTTGTCAAATAATAACTATATTATTTTTACAAACCCCACAGGTATCTATTAGGAACTGAAAACATCTTTCTACTTGTAAAAAACCATTGATACAGACTGATTATGTGATTTCTAGACTATTCAAAACCAATTCCAGTTAGATTATATGCTATAAATATCTGTCTTATTGGGACAGCTGTTATTCAAAAGTTAACAAAATGCTATGGTACTTAGGATTATGGTCAAATATTGCTGGCAATCATTTTTTTTTTTTCTTTTCTTTCAGCAAGGTTTCACTCAGCTAATGCCAAATCCTTTCTGGAGAAAAAGAAAATCTTTCTGTTTTGGTGAAGTTCTTAACTAGAAGAAAACAAAAGGTGAATTTTGCAACCCATCACCTGGTGATCGGAGCACTGCTGTGTTCTGTAGGAGACCCCAGACAGACATTATATGACTCTGGATTTATTTCAGCATAGTACTAACAAACCTCTAAGTTTCACAAAATGAACTGTCATTCCCTAACTGTACTCTTGATTCAGCTTCAGAAAAACTGGAGCTCTAAAACCCGTTGTTCTCTTCAGAAGTCAGCAATGTTTTCTGCTATTACGGCTGCCCTCAAACAAGACTCACAACCCAAGAGATGCCTTCTATAGAACTGATTAGCATTAATTTTGAGTACTTCTTGTCAAATCAGCAGATTCATTTAAGTTTGATAGATACCAGACCAGTAAATCAACAATGATTTGCTTAGTGAGACTGTGATCAGCTGCCTTGATATACTTGAAAGTCAACTATAATTACAGAGGAATAATACGTAGACTGCATTTCTGTTTTTCTTTTCTATATATCTAGTAGTGATGTGGGTAGCAACAGGCTAGCTGAAATAGCCAAAGATTTAAGATGAAATGTATTTTTCATTTCCTGCTCTTACAGTTATCCCGAATTGTAAATAAGCTCACATGCAAATTCACTGTAGACGTATTTTTAAAAAACTTAAGATTTCTATTTCGTCCCTCTGATTTCTAAAATTTAAACTAGACACAGGCTATCATCCTCTGCACAAAGATGAAAGAGGAAAATAATCCAGAGTAGCTCCTAGCAGGAAAATTAGAGAAGGTTTATGCTCTTTGATGACTGAACTGCTGCATATTGCATGACGGTGTGTGCAGCCACTGCTCAGCTCCCTACCCAGGGGCAGGGGCTGTTCAACACTCTCCAAATTCCGAATTCTCCGAATGCCGAAAAGCTGATAGGCTTGGCCTAATTATTTTAGAGGCTTATTAAGTAAACTAAATTTCACACAAAAAAAAAAATAGCATGCATTCAGTAAAGATTCTGCAAGAAACCCACCCAAAGCTGCTTTAAACGAGCGGGAAAACTAGTCTGCTGTAGACAAGGTCCTCCCGGGCATCCCTTCATGCCTGTCCATCTGGAAAACAGATCTGCACCTCTTCTCTTCTTCCACCAGACAAGCAGGAGATAAGCAGAGCTACAGCCCTGTGATATGGAGGCACAATGTGGACTTAACTTAGGCAGACAAAAAATCAGATGGAAGTGGAGAAAACTGAACCTGGGAATAACCTTAACATTCTTGTTCTCTTAGGTTCCTTGTTTTCTCCTGACGACTGTGTTTTTGCAGTGCATTTCTTTCCTAATGATTTCTATTTTAAGCCAGTCTCTGTGGGACCTTTCCAGGAAGATGACTCCTGCTGAGAGGAGCTGACTTGAAAGAGCTGCAAGTTTTATTATGAATGCTGCCTTTTTACTACTAGCTCCTGATCAATGACTTGTGAACAATCGACAATGCCAGAATCATGTTAAATCGATTTTTTTCACACTTGCTTTCCACTACTGAGACGATAGCTCAAACTCAGCAGGCAAAAGTACCCTCTCCTTGCCAAGGCAGGCAGTAGTAAGGGGAGAGCTGAGTGTATTGCTTCACCTCTTTATTTTTCCAAAAGAGGAAAGCAAAACAACCTAACCAACCCACAGGTTTCAATAGATGTTAAGGCACAGTCAACTCTCTGGACTCATATCCCAGACCCTTTCTATGATTGTTTTTATGAAACTGGGGTTTATAGAAAATGCTTCCAACATTTCCTGCACAGAATACTGGCAATAGCAAGACTGCTTTTTCACTAAAAGAAGTGAAAAAGAAAGCTGGAAGGATGGATGGGGAATTTAGCTTCAGATAATAAGTTTTTCTCTCTTTTCACAATAAATAATTCTTTCCTGCTTGGACCAGACTGAACTTTGAGCAATTGGACACAAAACCTAGAACTTAACAGTGGTTTGTGACCTTTCCAGAAAAACTGCATGTGTGACATAGTGATACTAGTGTTTAAGAATGCAGCTCAAGATGTTTCCAAATACTGCACTTTCTTCGCAGCATTAAAAATACAATGTCAGGAGTTGAATTTACTTCTCAAACTATAGAGTTTGAGTTTCTGATTCACACACATTTCATGTGTGGAGCACCGACACTTTATCAATATTTAATGTGTGGTAATGCTTGTGACATCAGAGAAATATGTGGTAAAACGTCACCAATCATCAACTCATAGCAATGCACAGAATCACAGACATTGAGAAAAAAAGGTTGGGTCATGAAGTCATTTTGTCAATCTCTTGCTCAAAGGCAAGATCTCTTAACTATGAACTCTAATTTACACATGAGAAGTAAATAATGCTTAACATATATCTGGTCCGTGTCAGTACCAAGGTGTACCAGGACAGGAGTGCATTTCCAGACATCCTGTGCCTTCAAATATATTATAAAAGAGCACAGGCACCATGCTTCAAATGGCAACTGACAAGAGTGTGCTCTTCCTATCCAGAGCTAATTTTTTTGGGAGAAATTTTGGCCTTGATGGTGATGATAGACTGTACTATGCCACACTCCTTACATGAACGTACAGTAGTGATCACTGTCATTGTTAAGACAAATGATGTCTGTGTAGACATCACGTGCTCTATGTTCCATGTCCACTCTGCTCACTAAAACTACTTTACCCATGACTGCAGACACCTAGAAGGACCACCAGCCTCTGAGGATCTCCAAGCGACATATTTTTCTTAAAGTTCAAAGCAAGTTTTTTTTTCTGTCTCTCCTTCTGCAGAATTACTCTTTTCCTGTTGCTGTTTACATTCACTAGAAATAGAAAAATTACTCTGGTGAGAAGTGACAAGCAAACAGGAATTTGTTCTACATAAGTGGCAAACTTAATAGCCATAAGAAATTGAAATCTTTCCTAAAGGGTAACTATACATTTCCACTTTCTTATAATCTAAGCACTTCATACTGCAACAGATTGCTGACATCACACCTTAAAATTGCCACGGTTGTGTAAAAGACAGTTATTGTAGATCATGTAGAGATTTTGAAAATGTATAGTTTTCTACTTCTTGTATGGCTGAACTCACCAAAACTATTCCTGATTTTATAAGCAGAATGACTTACTCAAATACCATTGTGGTAAATGCTACATAGAAACCTGGATAGCTTGAGAGTTTTGAATGCAAACATCCATAAGTGCCAGAAATTCCATTTAGAATCATAGAATCATAGAATGTCTAGAGTTGGAAGGGACCTTCAAAGGTCATCTAGTCCAACCCCCCTGCAAGAAGCAGGGACCTCCCTGACTAGATCAGGTTGCTCAGAGCCTCATCCAGCCTGGCCTTGAACGTTTCCAGGGATGGGGCATCAACCACCTCTCTGGGCAACCTGTTCCAGTGCTCTACAACTCTCATTGTAAAAATTTTTTTCTAATATCTAATCTAAATCTACCTCCCTCTAATTTAAACCCATTACCCCTTGTCCTATCACAACAGGCCCTACTGAACAGCCTCTCCCCATCTTTCCTGTAGGCCCCCTTGAGGTACTGGAAGACGACTATCAGGTCTCCCCGGAGCCTCCTCTTCTCCAGGCTGAACAGCCCCAACTCTCTCAGCCTGTCCTCATAGGAAAGGTGCTCCAGCCCTCCATTTAAAACATTCTTAAGGGATTTTCTATGATGCATGTCATATATAGAATAAATGACAACAAACTGAGAAAGCTGTTCCTAAAGCTTTCTGTGAGATAATTTTCTCCACTATAGAATTATGATGTTATCTCAACTTCTATTAAAAAATACTTCTGAATATATCACCATGTATTCTTCTTTACTTGATCATTGCTGAGAGTTTTCCTTATCTGTACGAAAACCACTTGCAGTTATTAGTTTCTACTGTCCTGTCAACCTAACTGCTTATGGCAGGGACTTAGGGAAACCATTAATCATACAAATTATTTCATTCCAGGTAGCTTTAGTGTTTGATCTGTGTGGAGAAACTCATGTGATGTTATAGTATTATGCATCTGGTTATTTCTGTGTGTAAGATAAGTATGCCCTGTTGCACTTAATGCTCTTTTCCACTATGAAGACTTTAAGGCTACCGTTGCGTAGTTCATTCTTGCAAGACTGCAGGTCAAAAAATGTGCATTAACTCCTCAGACACATTGTACATTTTGGTTCAGCTACATGAAAACTAAATTGTTTAAATATTTAGCTGGTTAATTGATATTTACTAATCATAACTGAATAACTTGTATTGAGGGTATGTGTTGATTTTAGTCTGTGCAACTTTTGCCTATGTAAATAGCAATATACTGGACAATTACTGGTTAAAATATTGCATGCAATGCAAAAGGTTAGTTTACATTTCTCAATTAAAAAACATCCACACTTTCCTGTGCTGGTGAAATTGTGCTGTCATTCAGAAAAAAAAAGGATATTGTGACTTGTTTCAGACTAAAATCTACAGAATACCCATGATTTAAGTCTGGAATAATTTTTATTTCTTCTGAGGTGAACTGAACATCAATTAAGACAATCGATAATAGCACAGGAGATAATACATACATACAATACATGTTACTAATGCAATTATTGTGCTTGCTGCTCAGTAAGCAGTGTGTTTCCTACAGAAATTCTAACCTGGAAGAAAAGCTAAAGTATCAAAACTAAAGACTACTCTTTATTAGGGAGGAATACCCAGTTTGAAACAAGCGCTTTCAATTTTCAAGTAAGGTACACAAAGAAATTATGGATCCTGACTACAACTATAGGACTTTTCAGTTCTCTTTAGGGATAGAGTTTACCTGAAGTGTCTCCAGAAGGCAGGGCAGAAGGAATGAGGCTGCTTTATAAACCTCACTGTATCATTCAAACTACTTGGTGTTAATTATTCATATGTATTGCATAATTTTTTGAGAGTTTAACAATTGCCCTCTGGTTATTCCTTCATCTAAGAAATCTCAGTCCACTAACTATATTCTTGCTGTTCATTACAAACTTTTGTTTCTAACCTATGGCATTTCAAGAACATATCAGCGTCAAACATGCCATGAGGAGATGGGGCAGTAGTCCTAAAATCAGTGTTATGCTATTAAAGGCTTTTTAAGTATCCACAGAGTGTATTTGGGTTTGGTTGGTAAAACGACTGCAATTTCTATTTATTGCCTGAGAAGTTGTATGTCAGAAATAAAGGAATTTGCTTAGTAGAGGAGATTGTACTAGCTTTGACTTACAACGAATTAAAAAAAAAAAAAAAAAAAAAAGATACTGTGAGCCCTGAAACACATTTGTACCCCTTATTCAGAAGTCTTTTGGACTCGATTACTGTCAATAGTGCTGGATTTGTGCCGGAATTGTTACTGAAAAGCAAGTCAACCCAAGCTGTGAAGTGTGGTTCACATTAATAAAAATAATTAGAAACACATATTAAAGGAAAGCCATTTTCCTCTGTTTGCCTTAATTTTGTTTCCTTTTGAATGACTTTTGCAGTTTTGATAAATGTGCTGATTTTCTGTTTGCTGCCTTGGTACAGTTTTGAGTCATGCTGCTGCCCTGTTCTGGAGATGAGGACTTTTCCATGTCACCTGGTCCACCTACCTACCACAGTCCTCTTCAGTGAAAACAGTTGTCTGGGGTCATTCACGTAGCTCTGTCCGTTTCCTCTAATGATGACCTGTATTCTGAATATGGAAGGCTGAATAAAGTGTGAAGAGCAAAAGAAACATCATATGTACCCCTGCTCACCTGGCTGGTTACAACACAGCTATAATGATTTAAATTAAAAGTGAACCTTGAAGAATATAATAATAAGTGAAAGAGTAACTATGCTAAGGTTCAGCTTGAATAATACTAAAGGTCTTTAAGGAAATAATGGAGAAATTAACAATTCAGTCATGCCAGAATTTAGCTTCTGCCAAGGTTTATTTATCTAAAGATGACACCAGAAGAAAAATCACTGCCTAAGAGATGCTGGAAAGGAAAGGATGGATTGTCAGTGGCCATCAGCAGCAGGAAGATGGTTCACCACACAAATGGAAGGAAGTAAGAAGCTGATGGAAGTAAACTCTGTGATAGGAATTTGCTGAAACTTGAAGAGAAAGGTGTTAGTTTAGGTAATGATGGAGTGCGTAAGCTTCATCATTTTAAACTCCTTTTCATCCAGACTTCCAGGATGAAAGGCTTTGTAGGTTTCTGCCACAGCTGGACTTTCAGGACTGGCACAGTTGTTGTAAACAGAAAGTAGCTCTCTATCAGTGAAACTGTGTGTGTTTGACCTTAACAGTTATCCTCAAGGGACAAAAAGGTGGTTTAAATTCATGGGGCATGAAGAATTACACTTTTATTCTTCCTACATATATATATAGCATGACCACAAGCAAGGGCCTGAAAGTCATGATATACAACAAATATTTGTTTCCCAATAACCATTCCTATATTCAGTTTAACAAATTTGTTAATGTTCTTTATTTATAAGCTGGTTTTATGGGTTATTTTACACCATTATTCTTAATAAAAGGAGCAATCCCCTTAGACTCATGGGGCTGTGTTTGATGTGGCCTTTTTTACTTACAGTATTTTAAATCACAGTGGGTTTATAAACTGTGGATTATTTTATTTATATCCCAAGCATAAGAGAACTAACTTAATGCATGCACTTCCTCAACAAATGCTCAAGTCTTTCATTCCAACCCCGGGCCGGAGAATATTTCCATTTAATTTTATCCTTACAAAAATGTCATAACTTTTCATCTCATCACATGATACATAAAACAAGAACATAAAACAAGTACTATCTTGAATACATTTAACAAGTCCTGCATCCAGATCTATACTGGGCAATATATCAGCTCCTAATAATGAGCAACTAAGTCAACTTTCTCCTCTCTCTCCCCCACTGCAAATTATCTTTATAATGAAATGTATCCTTGTAACCATTGCATTGACTATTAAAGAAGGAATGGCTGAAGTCAGTCTAATTAAGCCTCTAAAAGTGCTATTTATTTCACATAATAACTAAAATTATACTAGCAACTATATCCTGTACGTTTTTTATTCCTGTATTTTTACATTTTTCCTTCCTTGCTCACGGTGTTTGCAATAATCACAGTGAAAAGGTGGCTTTGAACTGTGTTTAATGAGTCTCCCAAATAATATTTGTCTGGGAGATGTCAGGCAGTGTAAGTGTAAATGAATTTCACAACTGCCAGAATCGCCTGATGGCTGTGTCAGGGACACATCCTGTGATCTCATCTAAAGAGCTCTCTAAATACTAGCTTTCTTTTTTTTTGTTACTGTGATAACATAACTTCTGGCCATTTTGTAAATAGGTACAGTTATCTACCGGCTACCTATGAAAGCTGAGAGCTGGCATGTCATTTCAGTGGCAGAATGTCGGTGGTATTTACCAAAATGGGAGATGAAAAAGTCATCTTTCCACATCCTTTCCATAATCCACACTGGAGGGGCAGAGATGTGCTGGAACACTGGTGAAGGACATTCAAGGCCAGGCTAGACGGGGCTCAGAGCAACCTCATCTGGTTGAAGATGTCCCTGCTCCTTGCAGAGGGGTTGGACTAGATGAGCTTTAAAGGTCCCTTCCAACCCAAACCATTCTGTGATTCTATAATTCTATGACACAGCAACATAACACAGATAGCGGAAGTCACATTAGAAAATGCACTGTAAGGACAACCTATCCAGCCCTGTATGGGCAGCTCAGAGAAGGACTTATCTGCTTTAGCTTAGCAGAATTAGCATGTTTAAGCATAAACTTACTAGATGCAGGTCGGAGCTTAGAGGTTTTTGTGATGTTGCCTCCAATCCAAGCGATTTAAAACCCTGGATATTGAATGAGGTATTTCTGAGACTCACCTGAATGTCTCTTTAGAAGCTGGCTCAAGTTTTGCAGTACCAGTATGAAGATTAAATTAAAAAAAACAGACAGACTTATGTTTCTTTGATATAATTGGGTACCTTTACATGTATTTCTAGGGTGTTGTGCAGAATCCTGCAAGCTAACTTTTTGCAGAGCTGGTATGAGCCTGCAGGGCTTATTAGCTGAGGCTAGTCTATGCTGTGAGAAAGCAGAATTGCTTCGGAATCTCAGCTAGCTGGGGAAGCAACCTTCTGCATTGTAAATGTGCTGCCCTTAAGCAAAAACACGTGTGGAATGACCTTAGTTTCTCTACTTTCATAACCTGATAAATTGGCCATCAAAAAAGAATAGTTTCTATATAAAGATCCCCATATCCAAGCTAATACCGAGCCAATGTTCCTTTAAATTGCCTCTCATGAAAAGGACTTCCTGTACTACGTGTGTCATTATTTGGTAAACCTTCATACACCTGGAATTCTGAAACTATGTCTCCGCTGGAATCAAACGGTTCTTCTCTCTCAGAGAACAGTGATGGATTGGTTCCTGTCCCCTATAAACTGAAAACATTTTAAAATTCAGCATTTTTTTCTCTGGAACAAAACTGACAAGTTCATAAACATCCTTCACAATCTCTCGTATCAGTGCTTGCCTATGAAGGATTGATACTTCTCCAGCATTTTGACTGACTTTTTGTTAAGAGGCTGTGCTTTAACCCCGGGCCAGTGCCGACATGGTCCAAACCCTAAAGATTTTAGAGTACCAGGTGGTGTCAGATGGCAGTGCCATTAACTGGTGTCACTTGAACTGCCATTTAACAGCTGTGTTGGCTTGAGCCTGGGATGTAATGAAGCTTTGCTCTTTGACACCCTCCAGATTGACTTCATGTTGGACTAACACTTCAAACTCAGTTCCATATCAAATGTGAAGGACAAGAGAGAAGCCTTTCAGCAGATACTGTGGGGCCTTCTGAGTGATGTTTGGGTGCATATCTCTTAGACAAATTATTTATGACCTGCTCTAAGACATCAGTCAGAGGTCACACTTACCAGGGAAAATATTATTCTGAATGCACTTGCTAGATTGATGCTTTTCTTTCCACATAGTGAAAGAAGGGAGGAAAAAAACCAAAATTCTTCAAAAAGTAAATAACATTATGACAGGTTATACTATTGTAATACTTACCTGGTATATTACAGCTTTCTGAATCATTGAGCCTTGAGGTATTGATATGCACTAACAGAAAAGTACCTCACAGAAAGCAAAATGCTGAAGCACATTACCGTAATACCGAATGCACCAGGGACAATATTATTTCCTGAGAAAGGCCAGTGTATGTGAAAAAGTAACATCAATAAAATGTAGCTATGATGATGTTGGAGCAATAATAGCTATGGCAACTGTACTTTTTCACTATCAGCAGAGTAATATTCTGCTTTTACATTGTGTACAAAGCTGCAGGACAGGCTTACAAGATTCACTTCATTAATAGAAAAATTGAACACAGGAATTGTTTCAAAAATTGTTTTCAAAGCTATGACAAGCTTGTCAAAAAGAGTAGGAACAGAAGTAAAATCTGCTTCTCTGTCTGGCCATTTTACATATAAAAATTTCAACGTTTTTCCTTGGAGGCATCAAAATGCATTTCACCTTAGCAGTTCTCCAGCTAAGGGAGAGGGGGAAGAAAAACAAAGCTCTTTCTAATTCACAGCTCTAAGAAGAAGACAAAGATCACAGAATGGCTTTCCTCTCTTTTCATAATAAAAAATCTATTTCTAATTTCTACACATAGCGCTAAGTACTAATATTTCAGAACCACCATTCATTCCCATGGTAACATCCCCTGATATTACAAGCAGTTAATTATGTTGTTGCCGTGTGGTACACCGTGTGGTTTATTTACAGAAGGAGATAAACATTTAATGAAAGCATCTTTGAATATATGAAAAAAAAACCCTGCCATTCTGTCCCTCTGGTCTTTCCTCATGCTGTATGTAAAGAAAATGCAGTATTAGCAGTTATCTACTGAAACCTACAGAAATATAGTATCATTACATGGCAAAGAGGAGCATTCTCTCAAGTTTTTAATTAAACATAATTATTTTCTAAAAAGACATCATACAAAATAGGATCCCCCCCTTGTAAGGCAAAAAACCTGAGAAAAGACAGCCAAAAATTCTGAATTGTTTTACTGGAAACTGCAAAAAGAACATTCTATAATTGTTTGACATTCAGATTTATAGTGCAAATTAAATAATTCTGTGGTGAATGGTCACTGGATATGCATTTTCATAAGCTGGAATTAATAATGTTTTGTTAAAAAGTGACCTGTAAATATAATGCAGTCAATACAGGAAAAAAGGATATTGGTTGAGTAATAAAGTCTAAAAAATAGTTCAAAAAGTCAATCTAAAAAATGTGTGCTTTTTAAAAAAATAAGAATCTTAGAGGCCTTAGACTAAAAACTGACTTATTGATAATTTTTTAAAATGTTGCCTAACTCTTTGTTAAAGGAATTCATTCTGGAAGGCTCCTCAAATTTTACCTATCTGTATGTTTTTATCAATAATTTAGACAACTATTAAATGTATTACGTCTAAGTCTGGAGTTAGAGGAGTAGAATAAAACAGAGTACACTGAGTTACCTGGATTATTCAGCTGAAAAGCCAAATGACAAGAAGTGAATTTGAATATAATCAAACACAAGTAACACCTATGGAAATAAACATTTCCCGATTCCACCTACAGGATAAAAATAGTCTGTTTAGAAAGTTGTGATTCACCAAATCTTAAAGGTCATAATGGATTATCACCTCAACCTACCACTGTAACAAAGAGCACTAATGTGATGCTGCACTAAAAACATTTAAAAAGAGGAATGCCACGCAAGAGTAGAGAGATGACCTTCCCTTTGCTAAGTAACCACTTTGCTCAAGCCCACTATTGCTCATCAACGCACTTCGAAAGGCATATGAAACCGCGGAGGAATTCAAAGGAAGACAACAAAGATGATTTGGTCTAAAGAGCAATCCCTAAAAAAATTATCTGAAAGTGTCCTATCTAGTAAAGACAGTGCTGAGAGATTACTTAATCACTGTGTATAGGTAAGTTAAATGAGACTTTTCAACCTTGCTATCAAGAATGCTATGAGAGGCAAAAGCTGAGTGATGAAGTCAGAAAAATTCAGCCTCACAGTAAGAAGTACTATCCTTGAAGTTAAGTGTTCTGACAGATTACAAGAGGAATGATATAACTCATCACTATCTGCTCTGCGGGTTCTGAAATGAAGCAATTTTCATGGATAAGAGATACCTGGGGGACGATCAGACCAGGTGAGGTAGCAGCCCCTGCTAGCTTTTCCCTTAACCCAGAAATTACCAGATACACTGCGTTTGATTTTGAGGTCATTCCCTGAAGTCCTTAGCAGAGGATGGACACTGGAGATAATCCTCAGGGTGTGTTCTGTGATGCTGTAGAGAATCCATTTTCTTGGACAGCCCCCTGGCATGTGCTGCTCAGATCACCAGGATGAACGTGATGGACAGAGTTCAGGTCAGAAGCGATTTTACACAGGTCAGACCAGCAAGAATCCTGGTGTGTTTTTTTTTTTTCCCGCCTTCCTGTGGATCATCTGCTGGCTGATTTGGGGATACCTAACCTCATCAGTTTGCTACAAATGTAGAAGCTGTGAAGGTTGGTGGTACCTCAGTCTCTCTTGTGCTCTGCTTATTGCATATAACTGTTAATCTCTATAGGATTCAAACGCATTAGTGTAACCCAAATTTACAAAGTTAATAGCTCATGATGCAGGAATATTGTGAAGAAGTACAGGGAGTGGGACTTAAAAGAAATGAGTCTGGAAGGCTCTCAGAGTGCTGCAGGGGTGCCACGACGCACCCGGTGCCCCCCTGCTGCCAAAGCTCTATAGGCAATGGCTTTCCCTGTCCTGCCAGGGCAACAGACTGCTCCACAACGCTCTTGACAGACTAGTGATCCTAAGTGTTGTTGTTTCTAATATGTTTGGGAAAAGGAATTTAACACCTGAATATTATCACAAATCTTTTCCTTTCATTTCATGGATCAACTGCTGAAAGGTGTTCAAGTATCTTTGTCTGGGTTTGTTCTGATGTCTAGTCCAGAGCCATAGCTGGTGAAATCCGTATGTTTGTACTTGAACTGATACTCCTGCTAAACACTCCTCATCTTCTTTCCTAAAGGGAAGACACTTCAGCTTCTCTTCTTGACATAGTAACGTTCTCCTGATCATTTCAGTAGCTAATAATTTATCCCTTTTGCTTGCTTCTAGTCTCATCATTGGTCATGTACCCTCAGAGAAGCAATACAATATATCAGACTAAAGCTGTTGAGGTTAGAGGTTTACACTTGGCTTTTGATGGCTGTGATTCCAAACTTTCAAATAACATAGTATTTATAGCTTTTCCTAGGCTCATAACAGTGGCTACTAAAACACTCACATAAAAGAAAATGAAAGTAGAAGTACAATATGGCTTTCACATCTGATCTTTCTGACCTGGCAAACTTATGTATTATATTCTTATTTCTACCCACTGAAATAGTCAGCTTTAATTTATTTTGCCTAGATGTTGCAGGCTACAAATAAGCCTTAAATTTATTGCAGTTGTACCCTGATTTCTTAGCAGCAGTGCTTTTTCATATAACTAAATATACTAACTTTTGGAGTTCACTTCAACACAGTTTAAAAATGCTGCTTTTATCAGAGCATAGCTAAGCATATTTACACCTGAGTTGACTGAAGTTTCTTGTTTACTTTCTCTGATTTGTCTTGGCAATATATAAGCCGAATTTTAGACTGGAGTCTTTGCTGATTCTGTTTCCAATGTATTGATGTCTACCATACTATTTTTCTCCTGGTCTGAGCAAAATATAACAAACTAGCCAGCCTATAGTAAATCATTTTTACATACTGAAGGTGATCAGCACAGATTGTGAAATTGCTACCTTTAATGAAAGCATATGAATTTTATACAACTATCACTGCACAAATCAAGTATCATTCTGGGTCTGTTGAACTGCAAATGGGCTTAAAAAGTGCAAGCTCACATATTGTGAGCTCCAGTATGCCTCTTACAACACAAGAAATCTTAGGAACAGACAAAGGGCATGTGTGGCGAAGCGTGTCTACTTTTTTTTTAGCATCATCAGTGGCCATCACATTCCCAAGTATAAAAGTATGACAGTGTAAAGATATAGAGGTTGGCAGCATCTGGATAGAACTGGGCACATGAATTTAATCTTCTGCATGGCTTATAAAAAAATATGCACTGTACTACATAAATATTATTTTAGTTTTAATACAAACATGAAAAGAGCCTTTGCAAAGATTTACAGGTTAATAAAGGGTACTGCACTTACCAAGATGTGTGTTCATCATCTTCGCGCAATATTTGCACATGGCTTCCAAATCGTTTAGTTGTCCTTGTAGAAATGAAATCTGGGCCTCCAATTCCTCCTCCTGCAATTAAGAGGTTATTAGCTTTAAAAATCACCTTTTCAGGATACACAGTAAAATTGGTAAGCTAACCCGTGACATGCTTAGAGATCTTCTAATATTTCTTATTCCTTTATTCTTTAGAAAATTTTGGAAATTAAGAGAATCACCTCTAAACTGTATTTATCAAAAAACTTTAAAATTCTTTTGTCATTTCATGGAAACTGGGTTTGATTTTAATGTTTCACTGTTTATTAATACTACCCTTTTACCTTCTAAAGAGTCTAATAAAAATCTGCCTACATTAAGCCAAGAAAGGTTAACAATTCCTTTTTCTTTTATAGATTAGCTGCCTGGTTTTGCTTGTGCAAACACAGTACCACAGCAATGGCTGAAAAAACTCACCAAATGAGAAAAATTCTCATCTCTGGTGGAGTAATTTCCACAGCAATTCCTTCGAAACCTCAGAAAAATTCCTGTTTCTTATTTCAAGGCATATATTTCATGAGACCTAATACCATATCTCAAGGATGCATTACTGCCATACATTTTGGCATATTTATTTGTGTAACACATCCTGTTCTATCTGTATAAAAAATCTGCCCAGTCAACTGTAATTCCACACAGCGTCTATTTATCTGAAAACTATTTTCAACTCACATACTATAAAGCAGTTACTCTGAGTTATTAAGTTATGTCTAATAAATATGCATCAATTGTAATTTAAAATACTATTTTTAAAAAAAGATTATTGATTTTAAGGCCCAGGAGAAGCATTATTATCTAGCCACATGTCTCATACAAGCAATGGGAACTACCTCAGCTAAGAATTTCTCTTTGAACTCCTTTCTTTGCCAGTTTACAAATGCATCCAGTCTTGACTTTGAAGTCAACAGTGCAAAGAAAGTTCACCAGTCCTTTAGAAAAATTCCTTCAAAGCTTAGTCACATACAGTATTAAGCTTTTTTTTTTTTTTTGGTTAGTTACAGTATGTAATTGAATTCAAGCACATAAAGGCAAAGTAACTTTTTAGCCTACTGTTTTCTCAGGAGTTTTGCAGTTCTATCACACTCTTGTTTGATGGAGGTCACTGAACATTACATCAGCAAGAATAAAGAGAATGAATCAATCATGATTTAAAGGTACAAGTGATCTTAATCTCCATCAGAAACTGAATCAGAGTCAATCAAAGAAAACTTGGCACTAACATAGCATATATCCAAAAGCAACTGAGAAATAAAAAGAAATTTAACGGTAGCATTGTGCAAGATCTACCAATATCTCTTTTCCCTATTCACTTTTCCCTCACAATTACAATCTACAGACATTAAACATTTTTTCTTTGCTATTTCCTTAAATTGATATACCTTCACCTTATTTTACTCAACCTTATACTTCCACCACTTAAGCCTCAAAGGGATTGATTTCATATTGCTGATTTATAGTTGCTGAAAGACTAATCTCTTTCAAAGTCTGCAGCTCTGCCACAGCCTATACAAGCCTATCTGCATTGCTATTTCTATTCAAGCAACGTCCCTGCAGAAGACCTTTTCCTAGTACATACAGCTAGTGACTGCAAGAAATAATTTACCATAAATTTTAAATTGCCAGTGCACTGCAAGTGCAGCTGTAAGACAGGGAAAGGCAACAATATTTGAGTATTTTACTAAAAAATAACATAATCGAATTCTAAAGTCATTAGTCAGTAATTGGAACCCAGTTTATCTTCTACAAGTGAAGAAACACATTTATCTTCTGTAATAAATATTTCCATGTTTCCAAGATTATTTTTTCTTATTCATGGATCAGAACAGCAGTAAATTGATTTTTAAATGCTTCTGGACAGCTGTATCCGCTTGGGAAGATTCTGAAAATAACCTTTTCAGCTATACAACAGTACCCCTTCATTTGGCAAGTAAGACCAGTGGTGAGCAAACTACATCCACTGCTCTTCCAGCTTGTTAGGATCCAGCAACGCACAGCAGACCCAGCACTCACAAAGGAGAGCACTGTGGCCGGGAACTCGCAGCGAGAGCAAGAGGTTTCCTGCCAACTGAGAAGTCTTGCACAAGGCTGAGTGAACGCACTTGGAGTTCCTGGCTTAGCCGGCACCCTCAGGAAGGGCAGCAAGAAGTACTGCCAATGGGATGTGCAAATAACCAAGACAGTTGGCACTTGACACGAGAGACTCAAATGTGCTGTCTGCATAAGAAAACAACACTCAAATGGTGATGACTTGCTACAACACATAACCCCCGCCCCTGCTGTCCCAGGCAGTGCTGTGGCAATCTCTGTGCAGATGGATGTTGCATCAGAGGTGACAAACAGGACACTGATAGGATCTTTCAACTTGTAAAATCTTATACAACGGACAGGGAAGGTGCAACCGAGGCAAGACACTGTGGGAAGAAGACATGCCCTCTTAAGAGGGTGGAAACTGGAAGCTTGTGCCTTCTGGCAGCACCAGGGTTGCCCAGTGGTGCAGGGCCCAGGCAACAGAGGGTAAGAACAAGCTCCCTCAGAGGAAGAATCCAGGTTGGATACCGCATCAGAGCACTATCAAGAGAAAGTGACGAGTGACAGTGAGCGGCTGGTGACTCTCTTCCAGCCAGACGCATCAACCAGGCATGTTTCTTGCTTGTGTGGAGCCTCAGTTTGTGGTACTGCCGAAAGACTGTTTGGGGTCACCTAACGTTCTGACTTCTTTTCTGCTTATTCATGCATACACCTATGACATGGTGATGTGAAACCATTTAAGTTCAAAAATGACTGTAGGGCTCCTGAGGAAAGGTGAAGGGGACAGGAATCCTGGTGGTGTTTCTCTCTAATCCTATGGCAAAAGGGGAAAGCCTGGATAGCAGCAGATGCATCCAGTAGACCACATATGGCTACATATTTGGTGGCACTAGCTGGGCTTCAACTGTCTTGCTTGTGGCACTGAATTTGACGAGGAAAGACAACTTAGAGAATAGGTCCCCTTGGCAAAGAACACTTTATGAACAGACTTGCTAATCGAGTGTGGAGGACTTTGTCTGTCATAGGACAGGGACCTAAGCCAGAAATACATGAGGAAGCAGCATGTAAGGAGAAGGTATGCAGAAGGTCCAGTTGGCTGAGTAAGAAGCTTCTTAATGAACTAAAATGGGAAAAGGTGGAAATGGTGGAAATAGAGAGCACATATGTGGAAACAATGACAGGAAACAAAGGACAAACACACAATCATTGTTCAGACACAGGAACAAAACTAGGAAGGACAAAGCCCAGCCACAGCTAAAATTAACAGGTGATATTAAAGGGTAACAAGAATGAATGTTACAAGCACAAGAACAGCAAAAGGAGATTCAAAGAAAACATAGGTTTGTTGTTTACTAGGGGAGATAAGAGAATGATAGATGATACAGAAAAAGCTGCAGCACTCAATATCATTTCTGCCTCTTGCTTTTTAGGCAAAGTCTGCTCCCAGCCCTCTGCACATACAGTTTGTGAAGGAGAGGGGTGGCTAAGAGCTCAGAGGCAATAGGCTGGTGAATATCTGCAGAAGCAGTATGTGTTCAAATACATGGGGCCTCATGGGATACACCCATGGGTGCTGAAAGAGCTGGTGATGTGATTGCAACACCACTGGCTATCATCCATGAAAAATTACTGCTATTACAGGATGTTGTTGATGACTGGAGAAAGGTTAATTTTACATCCAGATTAAAGAAAAGCCACATGCCTCATATAAGCAATGGGAACTACCTCAGCTAAGAAGTAACCAGTTGACCACAAAATAAAAATCAATCATGTAAATAACTAACCAAAATAAAAAATCAATCTCAACGTACCAAACAACATGTCTTAGAAAGCATACAAGCTAAATGCTTTTTTAATACTGGGAGCTGGATTATGAGGAAGAGAAACAAATCAAGCAGCAAATTAAACAAAGGAATCACTGCATCAGACACGGTAGACCTCGAGGTGCAAATTTAGTGATGCAACCTTGCAGGAAAACATCTTAATACTTCCTGAAAATTTAGTCCACAAAAAACTTTTTCACACCTTCAACATTCCAGGTAATTTAGAGCCTTACATATAATCAGTAACATCTTGAATTGAATAGGAGAATAAAAAGGGAGTAAATTATTTGTGATGTCACATTGATTTACATTTCACTAACAATATAAAGCAGGCTAGTATTTATGTCTCCAGTCAAAGTAAGACTCTATTTGAGTGCCTCCATATACACATCTCCAATTATTTTCCTTTTTGTGGCAAGACTGAATCTGCAAAAATTTGACTTATATTTATGTTTCTCATATTCGTCTTTCTTCCTATCCACATTCAGAACTTTGCTTACATTGTTACATTTCCTTTTTTCTTTTGCCATGAAAACTAATTCCTTTATGATTAATTATTTGTCATTTCTTTGCTATTTCCCCCCTCAATTTAGAAAGTTCTGGTGCTCTCCACTTGTCCAAAGCTTGCTCTTCCCTTTTTATTACCTTTTCTTTCATTCATCTTCTCACCTTTACAAAGACAGCTATGGAAATAAATTTTTTATATCCTTCCT
Organism: Tetrax tetrax; assembly: GCA_009806455.1. Lineage (NCBI taxonomy): Eukaryota > Metazoa > Chordata > Aves > Otidiformes > Otididae > Tetrax > Tetrax tetrax. The sequence goes on along the minus strand of WHYT01016664.1, from coordinate 122,964 downwards.
TCTCTCCTGAGCTCATAATGAGATCAGTGATGCCTCTACCATACCCCATTTTTCATAAAATTTTACTGTTTCAGGAAAACAGCTGTGACTAACTGAAAGTGGTCAGCACCTTCAAGAACAGATTACAGAAAGTTTTATAGTTTTGACATTGTAAGCCTATCCTTTCACAACTCCTCACTTTACAAGCTGCAATCAGGTTTGTGGACATGGGTAAGGGCACTGGAATTCAGCATCTTACACAAGCCAAGGTCAAGAAATATAGTTTTGGCAGAAGCCACTCTTTCTCAACCTTGTTTTTATCAGTTTAAACAGGTTTCCTCCCAAATACAGGACATGTACCTTAACATGGAAGTATAAGGGCTGGAAAACAGGGAACATGAATGCACAAAATCAGGATTGTAACATCTTTCTTTCATACTAATATTTAGTTTTCAGTCTTACCATTCAGGAAATTAAAGAAAAAAAATCTATTTTTGTATGTTTTACTCATGTAGAAACTAAAGGAAAAGTAAACTCTGTTGTCAAAGGCTTAGAACATTATATGTCAAAGCACTTCATTCATGAACACTCAGAATGGCAAAACTCCATTCATCTTAAAGCTGATTCCTTAAAGTGAATTAACTTGGCAGCACGAAGCATTAAGTGCAGTGGAAAATAAACTACCTTCAAAAAGAAGAGTATTTAAAGGTATTTAAGGTGTTCAAGCAATAATGGTCCAATTAAAAACATAACACAAAAAGTGATAGAACTGTGTTGGAGGAATAGCCCAAACTTCCTGGCACCATGTCTGATGCTGGTCTATGATGGGTTGGGTAAAGTACCATTAAAAAATATGTGGTGATATAACCACGTAAGGGTACCTCCCAGGCTACACAGATTTGCAGATCAGGGATTTCTTGAACTAGAGGTGAGGGGTGTAGTTAATAGCCCTTGCACTTTTCCTATATTAATTTGCCCAATCACATTTTCAATTCTTTCAGTATTCATAGTAAGAGAACTAAGGAAACATCCCCTGAGCTCTTGGCAAATTGGCAGGGCAAATTAGAAAATAATTCTGATGAGGGATCAAAACATATAGAGGAAAATAACGGGAAAAATGAGACTGATAAAGGGAAATCCTGAAGCCAGGGACTTTCTAAGGGCCTTAACAGTACTTTAATGCTTATTCATAAAACATACACAGAGTATACATTTTGGATATGCATAGCATTTTACATGTCAAACAAGATTCAGATGCATGTCATAAATTGCTTTCTCATTTAATTTTATACAAATTTCCTTGGAGTAAAAAGCAGCAGTTACTGTTTCTATTTTGTGAGAATTTATTTAGTTTTCATTTTTAAATCTATCAATTAAACAGAAGATTTAACCTTTTATTCTTACACCCCTAACAGCTGAATATTGGTTGACACCCCCATAATTTTTTTACGATCTGTGCACCAAATAGTCTACAGCATAGGCTGACATTCAAACCAGAAACCACCAGAAACCACTGGTTTTGAACAATGAATTACATACAGTGAAATTTAAAACAAAATTTTAATTTATTTAATTTACTAATTTAACTTATCTGTTATTTAATTGCATCACTCGTGGGCCCTCATCAGGACCAGGACCTCACTCTGCTGGGTGCCGTACAAACACAAAGAAAAAAACCCGCTTCTCTAAAGGACTTTACAGTGTAAGCCAAGAGACAACAGATGGCTACAGGCACCCATATGGGGAGGACATGGAAACAATACGGCTATATTAGTCAGTCCTATAGACATGGCCTCAGCAAGTCAGCAACCCAACTGTTGTCAATAGAAAGGTGGAATTTTTAGGAGAGTTTTCATAAGGCATTTGCTTTGCAGATGTTTAGAGAAAGTTTCCTCTACGTGGAAGAGGGTATGAAATGATTAAATGCAAGTTCACCAAGCATATCAGAGTCAGTGATGGAACACGCACTGCCACTCTTACATTGAGAATTTTGCTCGTTGTGAAATGCTTGCACAACTTGGGATTATTTCAGATATTAATATATTACCCTGCGACAACACAAAGAAGTTCAGATACTGCCTTCAGGTATTAATTCCTGCAGGAGTAGAGGTCATGCACTGATTTTCTGTGCTGAACCATTGCCTGGCAATATTTCTGTGCCTCTGTGCTAGCTGAACTATCTCCATGCTTAATATATTTCCAAATACACCTTTCTCATGTTTTGTATTCTTCCCATTTTCACAACTGTCAGATTTTTATTATTTTGAATATACTTTCAGCAATATTAAACATCTTAAGCACAGTATTTTCAGACAAATCCTACAAACATATATTTCATTCCTCAGGACTGCATGCATAATGAACTTATATAATGTTTTTATTTTGCACAATTTTAACTGCTGCTCATGTTTTTGTTTTACACCATTTTAACTCAGACTGCTTCTACAACCCCAGGATGGTATGAGGTAGCTTAAATAGGAACATCTTTCCTTCCTTTTTTTCTTTCCTTCTATTTAAACTCTTAATTTCACTGTGTAGTCCTAATAAGCATAGTTGCCCAGAGTAGCAAAGAGGACTTTGATAGTTACGTACTTATTTCAGTGCTTTCCTAAATCAGAATCCTTAAAGCACAAACAAGTTCTCTGTCAGATTCATAAAGGAAATCCACATTAAAGAAGGATAAGGGGAACACAAAAGCTATGGAAGCATACTTTTCCTTTTCTCTCTTTTCTCCTCTGTCTTGATCACTACTTTGACTTGCTGCTTTCCAGCAGAGAAATACTGCTCTCTGGTAGTACTCTATGTCTCAAAGTCCATCAGTGGACATCAGAGTAAGCACAAATGAATTAGGTAAAAAGGAATTCTAGAAGTCTAGGTTAAAAATGCAGTGCTGTCAAAGTTAAAACATTTCAGGACACGATGCAACCTCTTCTCCTCAAAGAAGTAAATTCAGAATAATAATGACCTATTTTAAAACTTACAGAACTGCCACTCCGTAATCTTTAGTGAATGTATGTCCATGACAGCCCTCTTGAAAGGGGTGGGGGAATGGGACTGAGAAAAATAAGAAAATAAAATTAAGGATGAAAGAAAGATTGACAAAATATTCATTGAGACTCCTAAAAGCCAAGCAAAAGTAGGTTATGTACCAACACTGAAAAAAAAAAAAATTAAAAAAAAAAATTGGTTTGGAGGGCTCTAGGTGAGAACAAGTATCAAAAACAAGAAAGGAATTTTATAATATAGATAGAAATGTTCAACTAAGATAAAACCAAGACAAATTTGCCAATAAATTTAAATGCTAAAAGGCATTCATCTGCAAAGGTATATATTTTTGGGCATTAGTACAATCCTGACTTCCTGTGTGGTTTCAGTAACAAGACAGAAAGGAATGGCACCGCACAACACTTTCCCAAGCTATGCATATGTAAACAGAACCAACAGATTATTGGTAAAGGATTAAATTTATAAATAAAACTTTCAGCCTTTCTCTAGTGAAAAGAAAAAACAAAACCCAACAAGACCATAAAACAATGAACAAAACCCAACAAAACTGAAAGGGATGCAACTCTGATTCAGAATAGCCAATGACCTAGGAACTCTCTTCCAACGTTCAAATTTCTAACACTCTAGAGTTAGTATTGCTCAACGAGGGCCACACTTTTTAAATGCAACGAAAAAAAAAAGTTTTTCTTAACTCTTTTTAAATTTGAAAATGGATGAAATACACATACATGTGTATTTTAACGCATTATCTATCTGTAGCTTTTCTGAAATACAAGAAATAAGAATTTGTGGTCAGCTGTTTCTCCTTGTCCAAGTAGAATAATTCTCTGTCCTTCTTCCTTTCCTTCTAGTTTCATGAGGTCAGCAAAGTAAAACATATTTATTTATAATCAATATTTATTTATAATGTCTACTAAGAAGATTTTTAAGACTTTGAACCAAAATATCTATATCATTGTGTTGATGTATAATTATCTATTTATTTAGAATCATAGAATAGTTAGGGTTGGAAGGGACCTTCAAAGGTCATCTAGTCCAATCCTTCTGCAAGGAGCAGGGACATCTCCAACTAGACCAGGTTGCTCAGAGCCCCATTCAACCTGGCCTTGAATGTTTCGAGGGATGGGGCATCCACCACCTCTCTGGGCAACCTGTTCCAGAGTTCCACCATCCTCATTGCAAAAAACTTTTTCCTTATGTCCAGTCTGGATCTACCTCCCTCTATTTTAAAACTGTTATCCCTCGTCCTACAGCAACAGTCTCTGCTAAGAAGTTTCTCCTTGTCTTTCTTATAAGCTCCCTTTGTGTACTGGAAGGCCACTATAAGGTCTCCCCGGAGCCTTCTCTTCTCCAGGCTGAACAGCCCCAACTCTCTCAGCCTGTCCTCATAGGAGAGGTGCTCCAGCCCTCTGATCAGCTTTGTGATCCTCCTCTGGACTTGCTCAACAGGTCCATGTCCTTCTTATGCTGGAGGCTCCAGAGCTGGATGCAGTACTCCAGGTGGGGTCTCACCAGAGCAGAGTAGAGGGGCAGAATCACCTCCCTCAGCCTGCTGGCCATGCTTCTTTTGATGCAGCCCAGGATAAGGTTGGCTTTCTGGGTTGCAAGCATGAATCGCCAGCTCATGTTGAGTTTCTTGTCCACCAGCTCTCCCAAGTCCTTCTCCTCAGGTCTGCTGTCAATCCATTCCCCAACCAGTCTGTATTTGTGCCTGAGATTTCCCCGACACACGTGCAGGACCTTGCACTTGGCCTTGCTGAACTTCATGAGGTTTGCATGGTCCCACCTCTCCAGCCTGTCAAGGTCCCTCTGGATGGCATCCCTTCCCCTCCAGCGTGTTGAATTAATTTGATTTATTGTCTCTTAAAACAAAGCTAAAAATATTTATATATAGTGACATTTGGAAGAAAGGGAAAGATGGAGCCTCAGAGGATCTCCCTAGCCCCCTGACAGATCCATTTAATTTCAATTATAATCCTGAAAATAGCTGAAACGCTGGCTCACAGCTTCTAAACACCAGGTCCTGCTGTTGAATTTCCATCTTAAACAGTTCAAAGTCAATTTGCAAGTGTTGCACTGTTGGAATCAGCTTAGTTTGCCACGTTCCACCTTGCCTGGAGACGTTAGTGGCAAAGGACCATCGGCTTGGACATTTTCCAAAGCAGCTCCCACTGTTGAATCTATTAGTGGAATAGCTTCCAGGTGCACCAGCCTCACTGTTGCAGAGCTAGGAACCAACAACTGTGCTACTAGAGCACAAGCAAGACCTGTTTTCTAATCTAAGCTGGGTGAATTTTCCTCTTAAAAATACCCTACTCCTACACTCAGATCATCTCTCCTTAGCAGGAAGATGGAGAAGGATAAACATTAATGATGGAGAAAGCTCTTGCCTAGAGACAAATCAAGTAGGGAAGGAAAGAAACATCTTTTTCAAGCAGACACAAGACAAGTGGGACTTATGTACCTGCTGCCTGCACAAATTCACCTTCTGGGACCTTTCACCCTATGGGACTCTCAAGAAACAGTTAAAAACAAAAACCATGAAAAGCTGGAAAACCTGTGGAATACAAAACATTCTGTATAACTGATTGTGAATGGTTAGGCACTGAACAACCAAAAAAATTGATAGTATTTCACTTGGTAAGGGAATAGATAAGAACAGAAGGAACTGAAGCATAATAGAAATGATTCCTTTGAACAGAAATGCTGACAAAAGGTTTCTCCCTGTGCTGCTGCTGTTGACATTGTTGACTTAATCATATTGGAATATTTCTTGATAAATAATAAAACTGAGATGTTAATTTAGATGGTATGACTATAAGTATTTTGGAAATAGCTATAAATAAACACATAAGTGAGTGACAGTCTCATTTCCTCCATTATGTTTCAGTATCACATCTGACGGGCTTTCTGCCTATCTGCTACACACATTGCTGGCCTTTTAGACTGCGTAAGCCCACTGTGGCAAATGTAAGAGAAATGTGAGCAGGGGAAAATCATCCACCATTTTATGATCTTCAAGCTCTCTGAAACAATGCAGTAAGTATTCTTGAATGCATATGGATATGGAATGATAAATATATACATATTCTGCAATAAATAAAGTTCATGCTCCATGCTTCAATATTCTATCGGGCCATGAAAATGATCAGAGAGCTGGAGCACATCTCCTGTGAAGACAGGCTGAGAGAGTTGGGATTGTTCAGCCTGGAGAAGAGAAGGCTTCATGAAGACCTTATAGCGGCCTTTCAGTATTTAAAGGGGGCCTATAAGAAAGATGGGGACAGACTTTTTAGCAGAGTCTGTAGTGATAGGACAAGGGGTAACTAGAAGGAGGTAGATTTAGGCTAGATATAAGGAAGATTTTTTTTGCAGTGAGGCTGGTGGAATATTGAACAGGTTGTCCAGAGAGGTGGTGGATGCCCCATCCCTGGAAACATTCGAGGCCAGGTTGAATGGGTCTCTGAGCAACCTGATCTGGCTGGAGATGTCCCTGCTCCTTGCAGAAGGGTTGGACCAGATGCTTCTATGATTTGCGAGTATTTGGTTGAATGTTATTGAAATGGTTGATTAGGTGTGAGGTACTTAAGTAATTATTATTCTTAATTTTGCTGCCTGAATAAGAATTTAATATACACACAGTCCAACATAGACACAGTCCTTTATGAAGGACTCTCACAGTACACCATTTGCTAAATTCATACAAATTTAATTTTTTTTTTTAAACATCAGTTGCAAAATAGTTTCATTAAACCCTTCTCTGTTCAGGCTGGATGTATTTGACCTTTGATTCCTAACATGACTGAGGATGCAGACCAGAGCAGGATCTTTTATTTAGGGGTTTGAAAATCTCAGATTACATTGTTCAGAGTTTAAGAAGGGTAAAACTTAAGTATAGTGATTATGAAGAGACTGTAAATATACACCATTTATACTACATTATTAAAAGAAGAGAAGTATATTTCTTGTTGTTTTTATAGGGAATGATTTGATTTAACCAAACACAGAAAAAAATAAGAATCAAGCTATTAAGCACATACACACATACCTACAATATATTTCAGTGGGAAAAAATCTCCCAAACACAGAAACCCTTTCTCCTCAAAAAAACCCCAACCAAAACAATAGCCTAATTTAGAGAGATGTTTCTCATCCACATCCATGTTTTTGTTGAGAGTTCAGTACCGGTCTCTCAGCTCTTCACAGAATTGGACAGTAATTTTGTGGTGTTATCTTAAAAGAGCAGGATGAAGGGATGAGATTTCCAACAAAAAGGAGAAAAGGGCAACTCAAACCACCAACACAGATCCTCAGATATATTTTCGTTTGCAACTGGGATGCTGAAACATTAACTTCATGATTAATGAATGGAAATAGGATGCACAGAACAAGTCCTGTACCTGCTGCTGGTAACATGATTGGTGTGAAGTGAAGGATCACACTTCTTGGCTCCTAAGTCACTTTGATCCTTTTGTAAACATCGCTCATAGTCTCGTTCATTTATTATTTTTGTATTTTTAAAATTCTCCCTGACCATTTCAAAGAGCTGATCAATAATTTTAGAGTTCTGAATACCTTCTTTCAAACGATATCATTCTGATCGGCTTCTGTGAAGAAGTTACCGGCAAGTATAATTCAGCTGCACGTATCTGAATCTCTTGTACTAGAGAAAGACAACAGTTTACACTGACATTTTTAAAATCTTCCAAATGGCCCCACAGATCTATTCTGTACACATGTTCATTGCTCGTAATATGACAGAAAAAGCACTGCAGAGCCACTTGGGTTTTTCTTCATCTTTTTTTTTCTAAGTAATTAACTTCCTGTTTTTATCACACTACAGTTTCTTTTCCCTGAAATGAATCACTCCAAAAAAGATAAGGAGCATTAGGATTCAAAGCTGCCATTCACGCATACAGCTGTCGCTTTACTAAATTATATGAAACTTGGAAGTATTTCTAATAAAAAACTCTAAAAGGCAGCTTATTTTTCCTTGTACTGTTTTCAGCTCTTTCATTTGATTTACAGCATGCTGTGGGAGCCTGAGGAAGGCAATGGAAAAAAGAATCACACTTCAAAATATCAAAGAGGTTTTTCCACGAACTCTTCACATGACCTGGCAGCATCTCAAATTTATTATTTTTTTACAACTATCCCTAAAATTAGACAAGCACTGAAGTACTAAATAAATTGTATTTTCAAGTCTGAATTGGGCTATCACATCAGAATAAGGAAGACAAAGGCCCTACAGTATTAACTGCAGTTAAACATTAAGGCACTGAAGTTCGTTAAACTTAATGGTGCCGAGAGCAGTTATCACGTCTTTAACTTTAGGCCTAGACAAATCCAACTGATCAGGCAACTGGCTGTTGTACACAGGCACTAACTTATTCTGGGCACATTTTATGATGCTTAACTAAAAAAGGACATTTCATCACAGCATTTGTATTTCTAAATAAATGTTTGGCATGGGTAAGTATGGACCGACAAATACTTTGCTTAAAACCTTTTCAAGAGATTTTAAAAATAATTGTCAGGGAAAAGACATATGGGAATAAAAAAAGTCTCCAAGATGTGTACCATGCACAAAAGGCATGCTCTTCTTCAAAGGAATTTTTGCATGCATGAACTTTTTTGTCTAGTATTTATTTTATTATCTCTGATTTTTTTTTATACTACTTCTACTTGAGCCAAACTGTCAAGCTTGTACACTTAAAATCAGGGTCCTAAATCAGTAGAGCAGATGCCTACTTAATTGAAAATAATGGCATACATTAATTTTCTAACCTGTAGGGATACTCATAACTAACTTCAAATCAGTTAAGCATCACAGACAGTAACAGTTGTTTCAACCTGCTTGTGGGGACAATAGCATATGTTGTCAAATTTGATTTAATTAAAAAGTCTATGCAATCAAAACCAGCATGATGCATGACACTTTTGTGTCAGGATTTTTTTTGCTAAGAAATGAGGATTCTGATTTACCATGTCTGTAAATTATTTTAGTAAAGAAAATAAACTGCTCCAGATTTTCCTTAGAAATGTTTCCTTCTTGGGAATTTTTACACTAACATATTTTCCAAATGGATAATTTGATTTTTTTTTAATTGGAAACCCTTTATGTAGAAATAACTGTACATTATTAAAATCAACAGTTTCTCCAAATAGAAACTTTCTTTTCAGTCAAAATAATCTTTCTCCTGTTTTTGTTTTGTGAAAGTTCTAAAATGTTTATATCGTTTGACTTAAAGTTCCCTCTCCGGCACGTCTCTATGCCTGAAAGCAATTTACAGAATATTCTGCCAGAAACTGAGACTAGTCAACCATATTTGCCAGAATCAACATCTAAGCAGCTTTGCTACTTGCCAGAAAGAATGGTAGACTACCCTTGGTGGTTGTTGGAGATGTAAATAAAACATAATGAGAAATAAATGGCTACAAACACACTCAATTTCCCAGCTCTGCTGAAAGGGAGAGGGGTAGTACGCAGGCTAGGAGAGGAAATTTTCTAGGTCTTTATTTCAGCAAGATTGACCCAGCCAGAAGATAACAGGCACTGGACTGCATTATATATTAAATGTTTCTGTTCTTGTTTATGGGAAGACAGCTCCAGAAACTGCAACCTCAGTTATTCCTGCCAGAAAGATGCAAACTATATAAAGAAGGAGGAAACCATCTCACTGTTGAGCACAAAACAGACTTTCAAACACATTTGGTGGGCCCCACGTTAACATACAGCTGAGTGCCACTCAACAGTAACATGAAAAACATCAGTGACATGGGTTGCCAAGACAAGATCTGATATTGTGCATTCAGCTCCGAGGCTATAGATTCACTTCCTTAACTAAGTAAAAGAGGGGACATCTGTTTCTGAAACACCAGTAAAAACATCATTCCCTTGATCCTTGCATTTGAGAGGAAAAAAAGAGACCTAGAAGACTAAATATAACGCAAATGTTTCTACCTTAAGAAGTCCTTAATAGGAGAAATGGACACATCCTATTCCTGGAGGCAATGAATCAAGTTAAGTATCAATTTTGATTACTTTCAGAGAAAGACCAGATTGTTGACAGGTAGGAGAGGAAGAATTTAGACAAGTAACCTTCCAGTTTATCCTGTCACAGAACCACAGAATGGTTGAGGTTGGAAGGGATGTCCGAAGGTCAGCTTGTCCAACCCCCTGCTCAAACAGGGCCACCTACAGCCAGTTGCCCAGGATTGTGTCCAGGCAGCTTTGGAATATCTGTCTCCAAGGATGGAGACTTCACAATCTCCTTGGGCAACCTGTGCCAGTGCTCAGTCAACCTCACAGTCAAAAGTGTTTCCTGATGTTCAGAAAGAGCCTCCTGTGTTTCAGTTTGTGCCCATTACCTCTGGTCCTGCCACTGGGCACTGCTGAAAAGAGCCTGGCTCTGTCCTCTTTGCACCCTCCCTTCAGGTATTTACATACATGGATAAGATTCCCCTGAGACTTCTCTTCTCCAGGCTGAATAGTCCCAGCTCTCTCAGCCTTTCCTTCCCTGGACTCTCTCCAGTATGTCCATGTCTTTGTTGTACTGGGGAGCCCAGCACTGGACACAGTACTCCAGGACTGACCTGTAACGATGACATTCCAGTTCATTCCATGACAACGTCACGGTCATGTACTCTGGTCTGTGAAAATAACTTTTTAACTCCATGTTAAAGGGCATATTTTTAGGTATGTATTTAATTTCTACTTTTCTTGGGAAGGGCATTAATTAGAAGTACAAAGATGAAGGGGAAATGGATTCTCTTCCATCCGTTACACCAAGAATGACTGATTTTAAAAGCACCTTTTTATAAAGTGATTGATGCATGACCATGTTCCAACAAAGGTAATTTCCCCAATACTTAACAACATAATTTGTATAATTATTAGAGACAAATGTAAAAATATAAACCAGTTCAGCTTTGTAAATAAACTGGAAAAGATGCCAACCCATTATTTTTTCAAGTTGTCTTTTGCCTCCAGAAAATAGATGTAAATGAAGCAATTATGAGACTGGAATAATCTGATGCAACTATTTTGGGACCTAAGGATGAACTCTTTGGGGTTTTCTTCTCTACACACAAAACTAGGTATAATGAAATTTACAGGAAAACAAAACCCAAACATCATCTTGAGCAACAGAGAACAGTCTTAAACAAATCTTTTCCACTTGGAGCTGCTATAAATTCCTTTTCCCTATATTCAAGGTCAGTCAAAAACTGAACATAAGGAAATAGATTTTTGTAGCCTAAAACACTTTCTAACTGTTTAATCATAGAATGCTACAATATAAAGTATGTATCACAATCCAAATATTTTTTTTTTTAATTGATGCTCTACTTAGTTTATCGTGATTACCGATCTATGAAAAATATCACAAGGACTACAAATCTGTTCCAATGAATCTTCTTTGTCCAAAATCCTTGAAAAAATATTGCAAATTTGGGAAATTATTTACCTGAAAAACATGTATATCAATAATGGATTCTAATTGAGTATGAATATTATAATGGAAAATTCTTCTAAGTCTCCTATTAGAAAACTAAGGAGGGATTATTTATTCTTAAACTCTACTAGTACAAAAATCTCTAGTTCTGGCCTAACAATAGCTGCAAACAAAAGTTGTATTTAGATCTTGTTAAACCACATAAAAAGAAAAACTCAGTACTGGTATATTTAATTTTCTTCAACTCATGAGGACAAGCAGAGAGACATTAAGTTATTGTTTTAGCTTTAAATTCAATTCAATATGTCTTAAACGGACACAAACCAAAATTATAGCTTCTTGTTGACTAACCACAAAACACAGCTTTTCTTTAGGCAACATTAAAGCATGTGAAACAAGAATTAAACCTCTTTCAGTGAACAAAAACTGAACAAGTTGTGCATTTCATTAGAACATTTTAAATATCAAATTTAAAATATGATGTGACTTAATAAAGATTCTGCTGTTTAAAGACAAAAACGCTGAGATGTTCAGATTAAACTTCTGGACACTGTTTACCTCAGAACAGCTGAAGAATGCTGTAATACAGAAATACTGCTATTACAATACTGCTATTGAATTAATAGTCAATATTGATTTATTGAAATGAATAGGAAGTTATATGAGCATACATTTGTGAAAATGGAATGGAGAAAAAACCACTATGCCTTCACCTTACAAAAATTAAAACTTTTTCCATTTACTACATAGCTGGTTACTAATCAGCAGAAAGACAATGGGAAACGTGTATATAAAAGAAAGAAGAATCCTCCTGCTCCATGGCATATGAAGTTTACAAAAATAGTGTTCCCAAAATATCTTTGATGGGATGAGAATTGCTTTGGAACACACCCATGATAAGAGCTGATTTTCTTGGATGAAAACAACCTCCTTAAATAACAGTATCTTGTGGCCAAATGGAAGGTCAGGGCTGTGCAAGAACTAGAACTGTGACTGCAGACTACAGATGCTACCGACACTGGGAAACCTCTGATGTATTAAGGAATTTCAGGGACAACAGATGGACATGTTTGGATCTGCTGAGCATTCGTGCTCCCCACTGAACTGTTTAATAACTTCATGACTACATCAAAAGTCTAACAAAGCAAATAAACTTACAGGAGTTCTCTCCTCTTTCTCAGGGGCAACAGGCGCTTTCACAGGTTCATTTTGGGTAGGATTATGGGATGGAAGCCATAATGGAGATGTTACTCAACAGAAACCGTTGAAATAGCTTATTTTGGCTTTTGCCATTAATGTGAGCTTAGGGAAACATTTTCAAGTGCAAGCGCTTCATGAATGAGAGAAATAATTGGCTCTAATGAGTAATGCATTAAAATAGCTTAAAAAGTTAAAGAACTCACCGATTCTTTTCTGCTCATAGTTTTGCTTTGGGACCGGGACCGGGAAATGGTACTGAAAAAGGAATCCTTTTTTGATGCAGACAAAGGTGGAGATCCTGTAAATTCACGTCCTCCAGACAAGCTCTCTATGCTTGGGGATGAGCTGATGTTTTTTGAACTTTGTCCTGTAAAGTAAGTATAAAGCAACAAAAGAACTAATCAATGGGCAGTTTCCTTTCCTTGTAAGTATTTCCTTGTCTTAATTAACATGCACTGAGATTCACAGATAGCTCAACAGAGAATGAAATGTTGAAGTGTGTCAGCACGCACTGTGAGACTGAAGGACTATTCTGACATACACATAACTTAATTTTTGTGTGTGAGAAATCTTACTGTATATATAGATATATACACAAACATACTATATATAGTATATATATGTATGCTAAACATATATATGAGATCTATATATGATATATATATCATATATATGAGATCTATATATGATATATATATATATATCTACATGTAAATACTACCTCAGTATATACATGCTCTATTATGTCCACAAACTGAGCATCTTCTCTTTTCTGTGTGGTATAATGAGCAAAAGTACTATCTCATAATAAAAAAAAATATCTAATATTAACAACACTGCAAAGGAAATCCTTTTTCTCTCAACAAATAAACTACAAAACTTGGCAAAGAAAGCTAGGAACAAGAATGTCAGATTCTAAGAAGAGCGGGTTGGACACTGAACATCTAGATGACACTATCTAGACTTAAACCAGGAAAAAGTAAGTTAATTTTGGGAAAGAATGTAAGTTCTCATGCTTCAAATTTCAAGGCCATCTCCACCTAATAAACACTTTGATTAAGTCTACTCAATAGTTACTCATTGTAATTTCATGCAGCTTTTCCAAAGAATTTAGTATTGTCCACTAGAAGTCTTAGTGAAGACATCTGGGTAGATGCTTGGGCTGTTTCATCATGATGCTGTCTGCATTCAAGCAGTCTTTGATAAGGACCATTTCTTCCAGTTGAGACCCACAAAGTGTTTTGAAATATTTAAATTAAAATTATATTTCAACTAGCTCCAGAAGAAAAATACAATTAATATGTCAGTTTACATTAAATTTCATTAAAAAAATGTTACATTAGGACAGGTGCCAGATTTAAAAATCAACCCAGTGTGACACAATGCAATTCTAGAATTTTCTCTTCTGAAAAAAAAGTAAAATAGCATGTAAAATTACAGCTGCAGAACTCTTCCCTTTGCTTGTTTTGTCAGCTATTCTGATTTGTCTGTTTATGTTCTTCCTTTTTCCTTTCCCTTTTTTTGTGCATGCTTTTCATGCTACCTTGTATAGGATCAACAATGATCCACTGAAACTAAGTCATTCAGATGTCGCGGGTGCAACTTCATCTCCTTCGCAAGATTGTGACTGAATTCGAAACCATCTCCCTTGCAGATGCCAGCGGTTCATCCTTCTTTGCTGTGAGCTGCTCCAATCCTCTGTGTTGGTTTTACTCTCAGCTATGCCACATATTATTGCACAGTCCTTGCAATGTATTTAGTGTATTGCCATTGTGGATGCACTAACAGTTCTGAAAATATAAAACTAACTCATTTTCCAGAATGGGTTAATCTCCCCTTCATTATGCACTGTGATCTTCCCCCATGATACAGGTTTATAAAGAAATATAACTAAAAGACAAAGAAATTAACGAAAATAAAGACAGAAAAGGCTGCAGAAAACAGAGAAAGAAATTCAGATTTAGATACAAAAGGAGATCAGCTCTATTGAGATCAAACATTTTAAACAAAAGGAAAAAAACTAGCAAAACTTACTCATACAGAAACATTAACTTAATTCAGTCATTTAAGATCTAGAACAGTAACTGTCCTCAAAGTGGTGCGGAAGTCAGCGATGCCATGCTTGGCCACCTGCCGGGAGACAGAGCCCGAGCCAAGTTCTCTGTGGTGTTTGACCCACACAGCACATATTGCACAGCCACAGCCACACGAAACCAGCAATTCATATTTTCTGAAGGGAATAAATACAATTCTATTTGAAATGTCCTCTTAGCAAGAAGACTGTTCAATGCAAAGAGACTGAACTAGCAAAGAATAAAATGTAACACGTGACAAAACAGACCAAAAAGGACAAAACCCAAGAAAGGATCTGGGTTTAATATTCTCAAAGTTTTGTGGAAGAAAATTCACATATAAACTGCTTCCCACCTTCTCCTTCATACTCTGCTGCCTTATTTTGCTTGTCTCTCCCATGACCCTCCAACACTTCATGCCCTGCTTCTCATACTCCTGTGGACTGCCCCCTCCTCTTCTTCAGATCCCTCCACATTGCGTCTTCTGCAACTTCATTATTCCAATTTTTTCCTTTATATATTCTTTTCCTCCCACCAAATTAATTCAGTTGCATTTTTCTGCTTCTTCCCAGCCCTTCTCTAGTCACTCACCACCTACCACTTAGTCTGAACAGTTTCCTTAAAGTGTAGGAGATGGAGGCTGTAGATCTCACTTAATTTTTGCCTTCACATTTTATAGAGAAATGGGATATGCATTAATCAGGTGAACATGAATCTCCAATTCTGTAAATAATTCTAGAGGTGAAAAAGGAGAAAACACTGCACGACAAGCAGCAGAAATAATTCAGTCACAACAAAGTTTTTACAAGATTTCTAATTTTAGGATAAAATCATGTCACTTGGCAACACCATTATCCTTACATTATCCTTTACGTAAGAAGGCAACTTTTAATGCATTTCATAGTGGCAATTTACAATGGAAGTGTGGTTTTACAGTAGGTAAAACTTAAAAATAGTTTTGGAACAGGCTAAATTATATTTTTTAACAAAGCATTTATAAAAGAAATTCACACAGCTAAGCCAGAGCAGCCAATATAAGTGCTAAAGATAAAAAAATCTATTTGGTGGACAAAATACAATGAAAAAATATTTTATTATGTATAAATCAGATTAAATGGGCTCTCTTTCCCATCCTAGTAATAAGAAGATATCTTCCGCATATGATCAAGATTAAAAAAACAACAACAAAATGTTAAACAAGGAGCAATGAATGTTTTTCACATACTCCTCCACTGCATGGCCCACTTCACCTGCAAATAAGCAGATGATGTGGTAAAATTTCAGATTCATTTAGAGAGGAACACTTTAAATATATTTGAGGAACCCACGCACATGAAACAATACAGCTTGGTAAAATGATGAAAAAAATATTTGTAAGGGTTTTTTTTTTTTTTTTTTTTTTTTCTATGTTATGTCTCTCCACTCCAAGGAAAAGAAGTTAAAAATACAACAGGGAACTGAAAAGCCAGAGAACTGTCCTTATGGCCACTGCTTTGCTTACTAAACAGTTACACTTCAAAAGATGGATCACACTTTAGAGGAATGGAATATGCAACTGCTTGAATAACCAAACAAGAGAAGAAATATGTATAGCTGGGATTTTGTGGACAGAACAATAGAAGTGTCCTAAAAGGGAATTTGCTTAAATAACACCAAGAGCTTTGACTAATCTGGTTCTTATGGACTATAAAATACAACGAAGATGAAAAATAAAAGCAATACAAGATGTAACGAAACTAAGATAGAGATTCAGTAAAACAGAAGTGATAAAAATACTATTTATGTATGGTTATATGAAGGTAAGAAGAAAGCTTAGGATGCACCTGATCCTTCTGCATGCATAAGCAAATCTGAGAAAATTATCCTTAGGAACCACTAGATTTTTATTCTGAATCCAACCCTGGGAACAGTACTGTGACATGGATTATTTGGAGATGTGATTAAGAATTAAGCAAGACAGAA
Organism: Tetrax tetrax; assembly: GCA_009806455.1. Lineage (NCBI taxonomy): Eukaryota > Metazoa > Chordata > Aves > Otidiformes > Otididae > Tetrax > Tetrax tetrax. The sequence goes on along the minus strand of WHYT01016664.1, from coordinate 106,289 downwards.
AGAATAGCACTTATGACTAATTACAGTGTGTTGCAAGTCATAAAGCAGAGTTCCTGGATTGCAAGAGGCTCTTCCAATTTCCAGAGGAGTCATCACTTTTACAAATGTAAATAAGAAAGCTGAAAGACAAGTCACGCCAATTGTACCTGTTTTCTCTAACGTAACAAAGCAGCCACCTATCACTTTCCCAAACAGAAGTTTAGTGGAGCTGCTGCAGGAACAGTTATCTGAAGTCACCATGATGCTTTTGAAGTCCTTCAGATGTATTATGCGTGCATAATTTCGGAGGTATTAACAAACCTCACGTAACTTTGGAAATAACACTGTAGCACCTATGCAGAGATTTCAGGATCTTGGGAGGATTACACAAAATGCCACCTGTATCTGTCTTATTATTCCACATCTTTCTTAATAAGCAATGTGGTACGTTCTCTGCACTCAATAGCTTAACAAGAAGGTCATTAGAGAGAGTTTCTAATTTTGCATGATTCTTCAGGAAAAAAAAAAAAGAAAAAAAAACCCCAAACCAGAACTCTTACTCTCCATGTAGAATCAAAATATACAAAGTGATGCAATAAAGTACAACTAATAACTAACCAAACTCATCTCCTTCTTTAGCAGCTTCATCAGCAACCTGAGAACATCACTAAATCAAAACTCTCATTTTGCTCTGCTAATGCCATCAATCTCAGATAAATATATCATGCATTCTTAAAAGATTAGAGAAATCTAATCTCTGACCATCTAAGCATACAGCAGAAGGACCTAAAGCCTATAGGAAACATGATGAAGAAACTCCAGGCATGGAAATCAAATGCTTGCAAGACACACGGAACAAATAGCTAAGGATCCCTGAGGTAAGCAGTAGTCAGAACACATTACTTGTGTAGGGTGTCTCAAAAATATATGTATACACAGTAAAATGCATAAATAGTTCACAGTGATGATGCACAGGTTTTCAGGCACTAAAAATACATTCACTTCTAAGGTAAAAAGGAGCAATGTTACCTCCATGTGCTGGCTTCTAACCGGCTCACAACTTTTTTTTTTTTTTTTTTTTTTTAATGGGTTGGGTTGGAAGGGACCTTTAAAGGTCATCTAGTCCAATCCCCCTGCAAGGAGCAGGGACATCTCCAAACAGATCTGGTTGCTCTGAGCCCTGTTCAACCTGGCCTTGAATGCTTCCAGATATGGGGCGTCCACAACCTCTTTGGGCAAACTGTTCCAGTGTTCCACCTCATTGTCAAAAATTTCTTCCTTATGTCTTATCCAAATCCACCTTCTTTTAGTTGAAAAGCATTATGCCTTGTCCTGACACAATGGGCCCTACTAAAAAGTTTGTCCCTATCTTTCTTATAAGCCACCTTTAAATATTTTCAGTACTTAAAGGCCACAAAAAGGTCTCCCCGGAGCCTCCTCTTCTCCAGGCTGAACAGCCCCAACTCTCTCAGCCTGTCCTCATAGGAGAGGTGCTCCAGCCCTCTGATCATCTTTGTGGCCCTCCTCTGGACCCACTCAAACTGGTCCATGTCTTTCCTGTACTGAGGACCCCAGAGCTGGATGCAGTACTCCAGGTGGGGTCTCGCCAAAGCAGAGTAGAGGGGCAAAATCACCTCCCTTGATCTGCTGGCCACGCTTCTTTTGATGCAGCCCAGGATGCGGTTGGCTTTCTGGGCTGTGAGCACACATTGATGGCTCATGTCCAGCCTTTTATCCACCAGTACTCCCAAGTCTTTCTCGGCAGGGCTGCACTCAGTCCCTCCATCCCTCAATTTGTACTGATATCAGGGATTGCCCTGACCCAGGTGCAGGACCTTGCACCTGGCATTGCTGAACCTCATGATGGTCACATGGGCTCACTTCTCGAGCTTGTCCCTCAGGCGTAACGACTGCATCACTCAGCTTGGTGTCACCTGCACTTGCCTGTTGCAGAAGACACTGGGGCTGACCGCAGGGTTACAAATGCACTGTCTAAAAATCATTTGGAATATACCTGGATGTGGTAGTGGGAAAAGGGATTCAATTGTTGGTATTGCTGGCAGGGCAGAGGGTAGAGACATGCAATGTCTTGAAAAGAAGGAGGAAATTTTAAATGTAACGTGATCAGTAATAAGGACATATAATAATAAAGTAAAAGATGATGACGAGGGGAGTGGATATGAGTTACAATGAAAGAAGAGCAAGGTGCTGGTCTTACTAAGTTTTAGTTAAGCTATACAGGAGATAGGCATGAACTTTGGAGGTCTCTACTAGAGTATAAGAAAAGTCAGAGGAAGATGCACAAAAGACATACAAAACTGATGGGTCATTCTCCATTTGGCTCCTACAGAAGAAAAGAATAGCCTTCACAGTTACAAGGAGAGTAAGGACAAAGATATCAAGAAGAACAGAAGTAAGGCATGATCTATAATTCAAAACCATTCAGATCTGCTCATCTATTACTCTGTATTTGCCATAGTCAGGATGTAGAGTATTAAAATTTGCAAAAAGAATGATGTGCGTTTTATAAAACTTTTAAACTGCAGATAAATTAGTTTCCCTTTTTCTCCTACACTGAAACTGGAACAAAGGCTTCCAGCACTTTTAAAATTTATTTGAGTCATCTCATCACACAAATCTGTACGCTTATTGTTCCAGGCCGAGCCAGGTAAGCTCCTCTCTAGCCGAGTGCATTAAAGTAGACGTTCCGCTCAAAATATGCGCCTCAAATACGACAACAGGAAAGTAACGCAACTAAAAGAGACATTGATGGTCGAACGGTCCCACATGACAACGTGTGAAATGGACTACAAAGTACAAGGCAACGAGACATTTCGAAGGAAGAGGGATGCTGGCGTACAGTAAGTGAAGGGCCACACAGAGCACAGTCAGGCAGTGATGAAGCCAAGCGGCTTTTTTTTTTCTCCTTCTCTTTACACAACAGTGCCGCTCGGTGGATGGACAATGGCAGTGACAATGGAGATGCCGCGCATGGAAAAACCCACGGGTGGGTGGCCAGGGTACCACAACAGCCATACCTGGGAGGGCAGGGGGCTGCTGGGCTGGGCCCAGTGGTGCAGCATCGCCACCCACGCCCGCCTCGCCTAGGGGAAGAAACCACAGCGTTAGAAGGGTTCCTGACCACATCTGCGATTTGCTCAAGGCAAAGAGCTGCACCTCCGGGATTTTTTGCTGGAAGACCCCGCTTCAAACACAAATGGTATTGTAAGAGCAGGAAAAACACGAATGGGAAGTTTTAATAATCAGATTGATTATATAAAAATCTGAAGTAAAATTAAAAAATCAAACCCATTTTTGTTTCTGGTACTTCACATTGACAGTGTCATTATATTAGTTTGGAAGCATCATATTCTTACCATCAATAAAATCTTATAATTACTTAAGAATATGTATATTTATATTTTTTAAAAAAGGAAAAAAACCCCATTTGTTAATCAGTATTCTATTTATTTCATTTTTATTTATTTCTGCTATCAGTAAGGACAACTTTTTCCTTCTGAAAAAGTGTCCTCATTTTCTAGACACAGCTCATAAATAATTCTAAATATGGAGATAATTTCTTTAGGGCATATTCGGTGAGTGTGGAAATTCTGTTTGTGTTACAACAAATACTGCAGAAGTATCAACTCATAAAAACAAACAGTAGTCTGGAAACTCTTTAAATAGCTGATCACAGTTTTGGCAGAACTTCATCTTCAAACCGGTCCTCTAACGTGTCCTTGTGATAAAGCAGCATTAAAAAAAAAAAGCTTTTTGGGCTTCAGCATGAAAGGACCTAGAAGGAAAACTGTACCTGGCAGTATTAGGGAAGAAGTGAAAGAGAAATTATTGCTTTCTGGTAACACTCTGCCATTTGGTAATCAGTGTCCAGTTTCTGAACGCTCAAGAATCCAATGGTACACAAAGGACAACAATTTTCCCCATATTTTTTCATTATCAGTATTTTTGTCTTTCAAGACAATGAACTCAAATAACAATCCAATGAACTCAAGATCTGAATTCAAGCTTTGTGCCAATGTACTCCATCCTTGTGTAGGACCAAGAGAATATTTTAATCCTTTTTCTATTATCAGGCTACCTTGCATAAGTAATCAGTAATGATACCCAATCTTCTTCTGTACTGAGGACAGGCTGAACGGGATTAATATATTATTAGGAGGAACTGAATTTCCAATTAAGTATCTGGATGCTTCATTCAACTGTGATTTGTAATGTCGAAGACTCATCTGGAATTACAGGCTTGCAATTATTATTATTATTATTTTTTAATATTAGTCTGCTGTTTTTCTATTTACTTTGTCTAAATTATATGTGTTTTTTCTTGAAGAAATTTAGCAAGTACCAAAACTTTGGAGTGAGAACTAATGACTATTGAATGTGTAAACCCAGCATCCCTCATTGAGAGCACAGCACAAGCTACCCCTGGAGGTGGCAGCACGAATGGCACCTGTCACTGCTGCTCGTTTGTGAGTGGTAACTCTGCCTGTAAAGCTGGAATAGGACTATTTTGCCAGTCCTGCAAGACATTTTGTTACCAAGTACTTTTTCACACTTGAAAAAAAGGAGAGCAGGCAACCACTTTAATATCTTCTCTAAATATTAATTTAGATTATCAGCACTACCTGAGCATTCAAAACCCGAAAGGACTAATGCGATGTGACAAAAATTCATAACTTCCTTTACTGATTTGATGCCTGTAGGATTTACAGCATTTTGGTCTGTTATATTGTCCAACTGAGCAGTGTTAGACCAACTGGAATTGCAAATGTCTATCCATTTAAATCCTAAATCCATGCCTCTGCATATCTCAGCTAAATAACCAAGCTCCAGGCGGTTAAGGGGAGCTGAAAACACAGTGAAGAACAGGAACCTAAGACAATTAGTGACAGCTAGTCAATAACTTGGGAGCACACACATTTTTACAGACCATGTCAAGTAGCTTTTAGACACTCAAAAGCTAGATCAGAATCCAGAGTTTGAAAAAAGCAGCCCAGAAGGCAAAAAGGCCCATAAAAAGTTCAGCACAAACAGGAGGAGTGGAATGAGAGCTTCTCAGGGTATGGCTATGTCCTAAATCCTAGATCCTAATGCCTGGGATAGAAGTATGTGCAGCTTCTCAGAGCTGTGGGGAGTGCTCTCCTTCACTGGAGATGCTGTACAGCACTTTCTTGAGGTGGTGATACCGTCCTTCTGCACAGAACTTGAGAAGTTATCCTTACTTTTAAGGTGTGACAGAGATGGTGCTGCATTCTTTACAAAGGTATCTGCATCATGCTTTTAGCCTGCCTCCACCACACTGTCATTGAAAATAGGGCTTTTTTTTTTTTTTTGCTAAACTGTTCCTACATTTAAACTTACTTCAGAGAGAATTCACTGCGTAGCTTTTAAGAGACTTTATATTTCCGTTGCCATTTAGGCATCTCTTTAAAAATCCAAATTACAGCACTTGCAAACGTAGTTAGCTGCCATCATTCACAATTTCTATCCAACTACAGGCAATATGCTGATAACTCTACAGGTCTGGAACAACAAGCGTGGCACTAATATGTAAAACAAATGGATTAAAAAAAAAAGTACATTTACATTTTGTTGCCTTTAAATGACCTCTGCAAGTGTTGTACCAAGTATGGATAGGCAGAACGGGGTGAGAGGAAGCTGCAGGTACTGGAGCATTGCAGTAGGTTGTATTTCCTCTTACCACGAATACGCCTTGTGCCCTACATAGTTAATTTGTGTCATTTCTTGATAACTTTACCAAATCTCTACATTCCTCTTGATACAGAAATATGTGCGCACTTGTACTCAGCAACGACCAAAGCAGAACTACAACTTTTCATTCTGATTCCTATATGGAAAGTGTCAGGCGCACTTCTGCCTGCCGCTGCAGATCTGGCTGATTGCATTCTGCATCTGGGTGATGCAACATGCTAGTTGGTATATACAAGTGTAAACAGGGTTGTCCTTGACAAGCTAGATCAAGATTAAGCTACAACTGATCCACCTGTAGAAGTTGCTTCAAATTTTACATTTTTTTTCATATTAAGCAGGGAAAAGAAAATCATCATGAGAACCACTTTTAAAACCAAAAGAGAAAAAAAGGGAACTATGGCAAACTTTTTTAAAAAAGCAAGTAACAGAGCCTACTCAAAATTGTGGAAATGAGTTTGTTTCACATCTAATTTTACTTCCATTGACATGAGCAGGATTTGCATCAAGGATTCACAGTGTTGCAGTTTCACGTTTGTACCGCGTTGGGGACTGTAAAACCCTTGCTGGAACAACTTCTGAGAATATTCCAGGACCCTGAGAGAAGCTGCACATCTGGATTTTGCCAAGCAGCTGCAGTGGCCCTCACAAAATTGCCTGCATCTCTCTGCTTCAAGGAACGATTGTACCTTTCAGTGCTGCTCCCCCAGTGTCTGCTGGGGATGCGACGCATCGTGAAAGGAGTAACTTTGGATCATGTGGGTCAGGACACCAACATGAGCTACAAAGTCTTAATCCCCTTCTCTTATACTTTCACATCTGGTAAAAAATATGATGCAATCCTACGTAATGGTTCAGGGCAACCAGCACCAGCCCTCAAACTTGTAACCAATACCTAGGATGAGTTTCTAGAAGCAGCAGATAAACTGTCACTCTACATACTCCTTGCAAAGAACATACTGCCGTAGGCTGTTTGAAGATGAAATCCAGTAACGCACCTTGAGCCTGGCATAGTATAAGAAAAAACTACCCAAGCTGAGCTTTTGACTTTGTGGTTTGAATAAACTGTCCCTGAGAAATATAAAAACAAGGCTCAAGAAAAAGAAGTAGTACTTACTAAATAGAGAATATGCAGAGGGCCACCGCAAATTTTTAAAAGGCAAATATATGTTATTATTTAAATAACTTCTCAAATCAGCTCCACACATTCTAAAGGGAATTAAGAATTACTTCGTAATTGATCTAACTTCCTTCACTCGTATTCAGCTATTATTGTTATGCACGGAATTTGTGCCAATAACCTGAGAAAATCTACATGAAATTAGTCTTAAAGCCAAAAATATGTTGCATTTTAAAGACTGAAAAATTAATTATCTGATGTTTATGGTAATAATGTAGTTTGTTGTTCTGTCTGATGTAATTTCTGGATAATATTTTTTTAAAGGCTCAAAATTTCCTACAGTAATTTTCACATTCTGGAGATAAAATCTAGTTCTGTGTAACATTGCAAATGTGCTATTGCATTCAGAATAGATGTCCTGCTTAACAAAAACTCTGTTTTCTTCTGCTTCCTCCAAATATGTATCTGTCGATATAAAATCAATAAAAGGACTTTCTCCAGTCCGGAAGGCATTTCCTTCCATCGCGGCACTGCCACACGTTTCACCCTTACCTTTGCCCAGCTGAACCGGCATGCTTTCGGACTTCATCATCCTCTGCTGCTGCGCCTGATGGTGGTGGTACTGGTGGTGCGGGTGGTGGTGGTGGTGGCTGGGGGGCTTCCGCTCCGCTTCTGATGGGCATCGCCGGGGGAGGAAAGCCGCTCCCGCTGGCCGGAGCTCCCACAGCCCCGCCTGAAGCCATAGCTGGAGCAATGAGCTTTCGGCCAAAATTCAGTAAGCTGTTGGAGACTTTGTTAATGTTCAGTGGGGCAGCCTTAGCACTGGCGCTGAAAAAAGAAGAGGATAAATCGTCACATCCATGCCAACGGTTTCGACAGGCACAGCAATACATGCGTCGTTCTCCAAAAATGGGGGGAAAAACCCCCAAGATTTGAACATTACAAAGACAGTAGTTTACTACAGTCGCATGGGAATACAGTCGCAGAGGAACCATAGGAACGGCATGTACTGTGAGTTTTCCCCAAGCAGTAGTGGATAAATTTTTTTGGCCCTTCCTGAAAAATGCAGACTAACCCCAAACAAAGCAAGTGTGCATTAATTTTCTTAAGTTGCGTTTTTAAATGAAAAAAATGAAAGAAAGACAGAAAGCAATCCAGGCTCTAAAGCATCAAATACTTTATAAAACGGGACTTTTTCCACTTCTTATTCAAAGGCTGCTTTAATATTTACTTCTGCTAGATTAAATTACCTTAAATGTTTAAAATAACTCAAACCCAAACATTTCTGTCAACAAGCAAAACTAACACTAAGACTGTATTTTTAGGTCAGCAGAGCTAGATGTCTCTTGCTCTTACTTCACCTTCTGCCCAGCTCAGCCATTTCAAGCCAAGCACTTTTTAACAGGGATCTTGATTTCTAAAGAGATTTTGGCTGAAGAATGGATTCAGAATATAACAGATATACTAGATCACAATCCCTATCATTGTTATTTTTATTTGTATCTACAGTGACTACTTAATTAACTTCAGTTATATGCAACATTAAGAATGAGGAAATTGTTGAACCATTTAATGTGTCTAAAATAAAGAGGCAAAGAAGCTTCTAATTCCCAGCAGAAATGTTCATAAAACCCAGGGATCAGGAAAGCCATTCCTATTTGTTCAAGCAGTATTTTCCTGTGTTATATAATTAATGCTTGCGATACCATTCACAGTAATTTATCACAATCACACAGACCTTTCCACTCCTGAAGTTTTATTTTACTGATCTGTACTTCAGTGATATAAATAGCTGTCTTTAAAAACTGAAGAAATACATGTAATTAAAATTGTACTGTGGAAAAAAAATAGTTTTGCAATGTTTTGGGGAAGTGTAACTAAAAATAAATTACAAATTAATTAATATGGGTGGCATGTAACTTGCACAGGCACCTGGAAAAGTAATTTTGATTTTGCTTTTCGTATCATTTCCCTATTCGTCTCCAGCTACATTTTTTTTTAGAATACACAATATAAATGCGTGCACACATATAGAACATTTCCAGAAAATAACAACAGCTGAGTTCTTTAGACTCAGAATAGATGCAGTTAAAATGAGAGACAGCAGAAGAAACTATGTGAGTCCGCACACTCATGAGATGCAGCCCCAGGCTGTACGGGGGCCCTTCTGCTGTATACTGGCGATGAACACAGCCGGCACGTAACATTTTTTAGGAGGAACAGCAGTGCAGAGACTGGGACAAAGTACTCCTTCCCAGTTTATGGAAGCTGGAAAAGAATGAGTGCTGAATAATGATTACAGGATGTTTCTGTGTCTCCCCATTTTATCAATTGCTGTCGATACGACAAAAAGTCCTTCTGCAGTCACCGGAGAATGACTGACAAAGTCACTACACAGGGAGCATCTTTAGAACTATAAAATACTCTTGCAAGAGTACCAAATGGTTTCAAAAGCAAACTGAATAAGTCCTAATGATTATAAAAGGGGGGACATGGTAAATTTTTTATTACTATTAAATTTTACTCTGCTACTACCTAGCATATTCAGTTATTAGTCAGTTCCCCAAGGTATTGCAGAGACACTTAAGGAAAAAAAAGAGATTTTTTCTATTCCATCACATATTTGTGGCATCAGAAGCAGCCTTTTGTGTAATGTCTTCTCCATTCCAGAAAGAAAACAATGATTGCAGCTTTGAAGGTGGAAGAAGAAATGTCAAATCCTGGCTTAGCAGATATGAATCAGTTATCAACAGTTTGCAATGAGTCTAATTACATCACTGACCTTGGGGACCATACCAGTAATAACTTGGTTGAGATTCAAAATCCAAACTTTAGTCTGTTGGTATATTTGGTATATTTTTAGTTTATTTGTTGTATTTTTCCCCTCAGTCTACTGACACTGATCATCAGGATTGGGATGGTATATATCACTCCCTCACCTGAAACATTGCCTTAGAAAGAAGATAATGGCTTGCACATTGAGTTCTAGGTCTACAGCCTTGACAATCAGTAAAAAAACCACTTGACTTTGCTCAAAAAATGATATTTACTGGAAGTAAATCTTTTTCTCTGACAGGCTACCCAAGCAACAAGGCCACTGGATGTTTTGAGCTGACTGCATCATTGGAATCATGATGGTCCACAGATACAGGAGATAAAGCTTATACAGAGGCTTGTGTATTTGTGTCCATCAGCTTGTTTCTCTCTTTTTTATTTTTTCCAGCTATATTTTGCTTAATAAAAAGTAACAGTTTTCCTTCTACATTGATTAATTTGCTGCTTTAATATACATGTAAACCAGAAGAAATAAGTTTATTTGCATTTTTCAGATGGTTGGAAAGAGACTTTCTGAGAAATTTTACTTTATAGGAACAACAAACACGAAAAATCTTCTCAAAGTCATTTTATCTGAAATATGATTTTACAAAATGCTTTCAACAATGATGTGCAATAATGTTTTATAATTATTTGAGAACTAGAAAGGATAGTTATAACAGCTCCTAATACCTATGTGTGATTTGCCTTTGCTGTGAAATGACACTGCTAATCATCAGCTCAGAACACGTACACATACATGAAAAATAAATAATGATGCTATCTAAATTTCTTGTCAAGAGGTGATCTTAATAAAAGTATTCTGAAGTAAAAGTAAAACCAATCGTGCAATTTCTCTGAATCGCAGCTTCTGAAGAGGAACAACAGCAAGGTGCTACATCTCTGGAGAAGTATGTTAAAACTGAGCTGAAGTTTGCATCTATTTCTTACCATTTAGATGTCTGATATAGAAATGCAAAGGATGATTACAGACATTAAACATGGATCAATGTCTACATTTTAGCCATCTAAACGTACCAGACATGCACAACAATTACAAGAAAAATGCTGATTGATAATGTTGCAGAGTTATCAGCAGATGCATTTAGAAGTAAGGCATCAGTTTAAAAATACGAGTATCAAGGAGATGTGAATTCCATCTATGAAGCAAACAATTTTCTTTCATCACAATAAGCATCATTGACCTTGACTGTGAATGGTATATTTTTAAACTAGCAGTAGGGAGATGATTCAATCTCTGCAGTTTTCTGCTAAGATGAAAATGTTTTGTTTTAAGCAAGCTGTACTCAAAGGCATTTCTCTCTTCAGTAAGCAGCCATTATGACAGATGAGAGACAAATATATGAATACGATGGATTAAAAAGTTTTATATGTGATAAAATAAGCAATATATTAGAGATTTGTGAAGATATTTGAAATCTATCTTTGAGTCTGTCAAATTAAAGATGAAAAAGACCTGGCAGTTGATCTAATCCATCTCTCTGCTCACTGCAGACACATTTCCTAATGTTACATCTTCCAGTTCTCTCTTTAGTCCAGTCTTAAACAGATTTACCACATTTGACCTACTCTAAATGTTCCACTGTTGAGATAAATTTATCCCAGTTATTCCTCTATCTGAACTATTCTAAACAATTTCCTCTCTCTTTGGGTATGTATCCTGTATATATATATACGTGCAATGAATTTATATTCTTACATAGATTTAATGCCCATTTGTTTCCTTAGAATTTAATTTTCCAACAGGCGTCATTCTTGTTTGGGCTTCATAATTATTATGATTTTTCTTTCCAAAATCCTTGAAATGTAATTTATTTTTCAATTTTAGACAACTCTTGAGACTATTTTTAAAAAGAATAAATAAATAAAGCCATTAAATACATGCAATAGAATGCAATAATTTTTGACACCTTTCCCAACTTTAAAGCTTGGTTGTTTTGTTGTTTTTTTTTTTAAATAAGCTTTTATAGTCTCCCTACTCAGCTTTATTGTCCATTTTTAAGAGCTTTTCAAACCATTCTATTTTAATTTTAGCTGGCTTTTAATGTAACTGATTTAAATAGAATTTAACAGAGCTGCAAAAGTCCAAAAGCCAGCACGTTCCTATGAATCAGCAGGTGCAGTACACGGCTGGGGCCATGGGCAATCCAAGGAACTGCCTGTGATGGTATGAACGGATGCAAGGCAATGCATGGTGCCCTGCAGCCCCAAAACCATCCACTGGCCATAAGCACCCACATTTTGGCCACACAGTCGGGGCATGGGCACCTCTACACTCCTCACCACCAGATAAAGATACCTTGGCAAGGAATTTAAGCAATACTGATACAAACCGTTTCTAAAACAAGGGAGGAATGGTGCAAAAAGGTTTAGTAAAAATTACTTCAAACTGGATATACACTAATTTGATTTAACTCACACAGCTTTTGGTACAGGGATACTATAGATTGCAATTAGATGAGTTATCGGAAGGAGTTCAGATACAGAACTCACATAGGCACCGTTTTACCCCCTGCTTTTAGTATACACGTCATTGCCTATGAATGTCCTTAGCCTTAAAAAAATGCCAGCGAGCCAACTGCAATGCTATCTGTAAAACTTCCATTTTTTCACGTAATAATAGGCAAGGTAAAGATTAAAAATGAATGTAACAAAATAAACACATGTGCTTCTAATACTGCTTTGGTACTGGTTTGGGAGAAGAGTGACTTCTGAAATATTTTGTTTATGTAAGGTCCTAGTTCAGTGAACACATGTTCAGAAATAGCTTACCGGGTTTTGTTCATCAGGTCTGCTCCACGTGCTTTGTAATAATCTAAATTTTGTTGGAATTGGTGAGTCACTGGTCTTGGATTTCTCTAAAAAAAAGAAAAAAAAGAAAAAAAAATATATTTTATATATATTTTTAAAAAGAATACCTTATTGGAATTTTCTCAGATGTTTAAAGCAAAGACAAAAAGTATGCTTATTAATGAAGACTAGAAATTTAAAGAAAATTTAAAGAATAATTTATTTTCTCTGGTTCTTGTTTTCTCAAAGCAGTAATGTTACACAAAAGTGAAGTTTTAAAATACTTAAAATAACACCAAGTGTTAACAGTAAGTCCACACTGTGCTTACAGAAATCAGTGTTCCTCCGCACAGCGATGGGGCACTCAGCTCTCGTAGTGACGTTTCTAGCTAAATCAATAATTCTTGGAAAATTTCAGATACCGATCTGATTTCTTCCTTTAGCTCAGGTATAGAATTCTACAACCTCCAAGCTGATGTGCTATGCTTTTAAAGAAAATTGAAATAGTAAGGAGAAAATACAGCTTACATTTTAAACGGAATGCATCCCTAGCAGTGTCTCGGTTAGGCAGACTGACTTTTAGGGAGACAATCCGAACATTGCCACAAGATGGCACACGGAGCCTTTTTATTTTCTCTCTAAATTTCACCCTGCTCGAAACAGAGCCCACAAATAAAGAACTGTTCTCCTATAATATAATGTATATAATTAATATTGAAACCAGGAGCCACTTGTTAGTCTCTACCTCTGCCACAATGAAACTACTCCACTGAAGCATGCTGCCTTCAGTAGTTATGAAATCATGCTTTAGGGCTCTAAAATCCACCGAACACTGATTAAGTGCAGACCACAGTGTACGCATCTTGATTAAACTAATGCATCCTGAAGGACATTATTTGAAAACAAAAAAAAAAATTATGTAAATATTTTAAAGTTTAAAAAATCACATATGGATGAAAACAAAATAAGAAAGCTACAGAGAGGTCCTTTTAAATGTATATATAACATTTAGAAGAGAAATGGTTTAACATAATTAATTTCCAGTTTAAGAAAAAACAAATGGTAAATTTCTGCATAATATATCAGATACATATCAGATATATGGTATAATACAGATCTAAATGCTTTCTAGACATTTGCTCTAAAAGTTTATTCACCCATAGGCTATTGCTTTATATTCTGATCTGCCTTCTTAAGTCCTGCTAGTAGTAAATCTAACGAACTACACAATTACATTTCAGAAATAGTTGTTCACAGGTGAAAGTACATTATATTTTTGACAGAGTCAGTCTTCAGCTGTTTCATTTTCACGTGCTGCGTATTTGCCTTCCTGATTTCATTATAGACTGGAGTATCCATACTCAATCCTCTCATTTTCCATGTAATTGCAGATAGCCCTTTTTCCTTGGAAACCTTCTTATTTTTGGAGGAGGATATAGGAGTTGCATTTTACAGACCAAAATATTGCATGGGCCCAAAGGAGAGAGGAAGATTTATAGAGGTGGTAGATATCAAAGGCCATGATGATTACTGAGGTCAAATCTAAAGCTTGGAATTTCCAGACTGTTTCACACAGTTAGATTTAATCTTGTATGAAATGTCTCATTTTCTCTTTTTGGAAACACACTGAACATTTTAAAAATAAATCCTGTTTGTAATGTTCATTAAAAAATGAAACCGTTAGACAAGCGTTAAAAAAATCCTCATCTATCCTACCACCCACATTGTAATGGCCGCTGTAAGTTTTTCTTCTGTTATAAAAACAATATTTGCATAACTCTGCCCATTCATATGGCTTGTAAGTCAGTCCTCATCAGCTGACAGCAATAACAATGAATCAGCTTTAGTTACTATTGCTCTAGTTTGGTAATTCAATGCATATCTATGATAATCAAATCCAAACTGACGTGATGAGGATAACTGATGGTTCTGCGACTACTACACGAGCAATCAACAGTGTAACTTTTCTCCCATTAATTAACTTTTTTCTTTACATGTCTTGATGACCATTTCAACAAGGCAGAAGAGTAAGAGAGAGTTAAAATAACGGGCACTTCTAAATCATAGACAGTCCTTTGAAAAATTCACATTACCAGATGCTAGCCAGTTTTGCAATTTGTTTCCAATAATTCAACATATATTTTAAACTTTGCAAAAACACTGAAATTTCTTTTCCACCACCCAATAAATAATAAAAAAAAATAAAATTACACATTCCCTCTGAATAGAAAAAAAAAAAGATGAAAAGATCGTGTGGAACAGTATCTTGAAAGATATTTATGCAGAAATGACAAGCAATTCAAGACACGAAAGGCTGATCTACTATCTAAGCACTTAAAGCCATTAATAGGAATAATGATCTAACTCGAACATATGAATGAGGCTCAAGCATTACTTTCACAGGGGCCTATTTAAATTCCTATGAGGTTTAAAGGTATCAAAGGAAGAAGCAGTTTAAAGTACTATTACATGGAGTGAAAGAAAAGCCTTCAGAAAAACTGCTGTTGAAAAAACAACATTAGAAATGCAAGACAGTGAATACGAAGGGTTACTGCTGCAACTCTTTTTGTAACAGTACTGAGACATCCTTTTGGAAAATATTATTATTTAAAAAAAACCAAAATGACATACATGTTAGCTGTAGACAAGTAGCTGTGAAGTACCACCACAGAAATTCTAAATACTTCTGAAAACTGAAATTCAGACAGCAAAAAATACAGTTTTATGAAGATTATGATCTTTATGTGATTGTGATTGTCCTTTAAATTTTGTTTTCTTTTTAACCATTTCAATAAGTAAAATATAAGAAGCAGAAAGGAAAACCTACACAATTACAATTTCTCTTCTTTATGACTTTTAAACTATTTCACCTCTCTAAGCATACAATTTGAGCTAACTACATTCCATGTATTAGGATTGAAGATTAAACAAATTTACTTACATCAAAACATAGCTCTGTTGTTTAAAATATTCAGAGTAACCACATTTTTTTTCCTACACAGTGAAATTTAGAATGATCCTATTTATATTTTTAATTACTTAAGCAAGTAAAGTTTTTCCTTTTCTTTTTCAACTTATGTAAGTATTTTAACTAGTATCTTAGATAAAATCCTTTTTCTTAAAAAGATAATGTTAAAATGACAGTGAAATAAATCCTTCAAATGAGTAGTTTGTGAATCCCCCTAAGAAATTGTGTAAGGGCATTTTAGAGATTAACACATTTATGTTTCTCCCCTTCTAAGGAAAGAAAGTGCAGAAATCGGGGAGAAAAGCAGCCTGTGCCAATACTAGAAATCCCTCTTCCCCACATCCATTTCGTAGGAGCAGTCTGCTGGTTTTAGAATTCTTCTGATCTTAATTTCTAGCCAGATCGAGCTTAGTTTCAACTGGCAGAAAATGGCCAATTTATACTTTTAAAAGGACAACGTACCAAATTCAGTTATAGAAGAACACATAGCAATTTATGTGATTTTGGACTTTGTCTCTTCAAAATGTATTATCACAGCCCAAAGGGCAGAGATGCCTTAAAATGTTTCAGGTATCTCTGAGCTACTCTTGCCTCTGAGCCCTTCCTTGCCTAAAAGATGCTCCCCCCTCATTTGCCTGCTGAAGTCCTAACCCTTGTCCTCCTGCTTCTGGTCCCAGCCACCACCAGACTGACTCACTCCGATTCCCACGGCTGGCAGGAGGTTCCTGGGGACCTTCTATTTGGCTTTATTCTCCTGCAGGGACATGGGGCTGAGTTAAGTTGCACCCACGCCCGCTCTTTGCCTAGGCAGGGGGCTGAGGTCACGGTCAGGATCACATTGAACGCGGCAGAGATTCCCTAAACTTGCATCAACCGCTGAAAACAATTCCCACCAACTAAGGATCATGCTCCATATGCTGCAGTTCCCTAGTATAACCCTTTTCCTCCCTGGCCTCCTGGGATGTATCGCGTCACATTACCCACGGAGTAGATATGATACAGCAAAGCGCGCTTGTACGTGACAGAAGTCACAGGCAGACTGTGCGACAAGACACCAGGAAAACCAGGTTACTGCTGAAACGTAACGTTTCACCATCTGAATACACATTATTTGCAAAAGTTTACATGCAGGTGCAAGCAGAGGAATCTACATCCTTTTTTTTTTCTTTGTTGAGGTATTTCCTTTCCTCCCTCTTTAGTATTGTTAACAGAAAAAAAAAAAAAAGCAACAAATACAATTTTGTGCAAAATCCAAAGGTTCAGAATAAGAGACAATGAAAAAAATTTTTCAATATATCTGATGAAAAATGAGACTTATTTTAGTGAACATGCTATTGCCTCAATGCCAAGGGAAAAGCACTCGTCATTAGAGAAATGAATTGCTCAGCTGTTTATAAGCAAAAAGCTCTGGGGGAATTTCTCAAGGCCCAAACCACAAAGCATTGCAGGGTTACACAAACATATGTTGCAGGTGTTTTAGGGTAGACAGGTGGGAAAACCTCAGCTACTGAAAAATACTCCACTTAATAGATTGTATCTGAAACTAGATAACCTAAATGCAACAGAGAAAAAACAAACAAAACAGCAGCAGCGAATTACACACACACAGAGCAATAGGCTTACCAAAATAATAATCTCACTACTGCCAAATGGGATTTTTTAAAACTAGGTTTTTTTCAATATATTAAACAAATGCTGCCAAACATATATTTTTTTTTCTAAACTAATAATATTTTAAGTCTAAACCAAAGAACAGACTGAACTAAACATACATGAAAAAAGAGAAGAACAATGATGCAGTGCTGTTCTTTTAATATTTATTTTAATATCTTTTAAATAATTTATTTTAATATTTCTAAGGAGCCAGTTTGCTCCTTTTTCCCCTCTTTAGCTGACAGGGTAACACTGGATTTTTTCATAATTCTCATACAGCCTAAGATATTTTTGTATTACAATTCTGTTTTATTTTTTCCTTTCATTTGTTTCTAAAGAAAGCTGGAGGAGCATATGACCCTCCATACACTAATGACTGTCAGCAAAGGTGTACCTTTTCCTTCTACATCACCTATGCTTCTTTCTTCAATAATGATGATACAAACATGGCAAAAATTTGGACTGGGAACAGAGCTGAAATATAGCAGCCGAAATGTGGAATATATTCAGTTCAGCAGCAGTTTTTCTATTAGGCACTAATAATTACTATGAAGTGCATACTGATGACTACCTAAGAGTCTAGCTGCACAGAGAATTTCACCTTTCCTCTTTTTATTTTTTTTGTCAGGTATGCAAGCAGCCGTCTCCACTCTATGACTAGACTTAAATGTAAAATTACAGTATAAGCAACAGCTTATCATTACAGGAACATACCACAATATTTTGTACACTAAACAACCAACCCGCTTACCCCAAACTCTAGAGCACCCAAAACACCATTCCCCAAACAAAACTTTCCTTTCTTATTCTCATCTTCCTCCTCCCTTGTTATACTGTCTGCAGAACAAGCAACCTGCTGGACCACCAAAGGTATTTCATCCATCTATGAATCATTGAGTCAAACGCTTATTAAAAAGAAAAAAAAAACAGTGAGACATTAGAGGACATAGTGTCCTATTGCCAATTTTAAAGTGGTTCAAGGCCAATAGCAAAATGTTATCTGAAACACAGGTTGATAGTCCACATCTGTCAACCCTATGTATGAAAGCAGCACGACCTGAAAAGCATCCTGCACAGAACCAATAAAGAACTTCCTTTAATCACAGAAGTCAGGAGATCCATGCACTAATACTGATGTTGGCAAAGGAACACCAAAATCCTCAAACTGGGAATAATGCTTCCTGTTTACATTTTTCAGAAAGATGCTGTGGGTCTCAACCACAGAACTCGTTATTTAGAATGCAGTAACAGCATGAAGAATTATCATATTTAGTAGTTCCTGAAGAAAATTAGGGAGTACTTTTTTTTTTTCCCTGAAACAACAAAAATTCCCATAAAGAACTGAAAAGGAAAGAAAATTCAGTTAATTGGGTCAAGGCAGGAAGAAACCCCCGAACTCTGATCAAGCTGAAATAAATTATCTCCAGTTTTGTTACGTGACAACCCTCCATTCCCCTGGCAACTAGAAATTTCAGATACCAGGAAGATATTTTAAATAATGTGCGTTATGGTCTGTTTTTAACTTCATACACACATGCTTTCTCTCACATGGGCATTCTATGACAAGAGATGAAGACCTGAAAAAAATTACAAGTGAGATTTAAAAATGCCTCAGTGACTTGACTGAAATAAATTTCTAGTTGTATATTTTGGCTTCTCATCCTAATGGATTGGAAAGCTGCTTTTTTTTTTTTTTTTTTTTTTTTTTTTTTTTTCATTTATAGTTTTACAGTATATTGCATTTTAACAGGTAGATCAAATCCTACCAAATCAGCTTTTATCGATATTCCAGACGAAAAGACTCTGACCTGCCAACGTTCAAGTTCATAACCTGTGTAAAATCCCCATCTTGCATCAATGGAATTGCTTAAGTACCTTTTAAATCTGCCTCTTAATTTAGTCGCCTATTTTTCAGCTGAACCCTTGGTTTTAAGAAGTAAATTAACTAAATAGTGAGGTATAAATCTGACAGTGTTCAGCCCTACCCCGTGACAGATTTATACTCCGGCATCTTGCAGCCCCGCATGGTTAGGAACAGGAGTTTTACAACATTGTGGAGGAAGGATCTCGGCTTTTGAAGGGAACACACAGCAAGCCTCGCTTTAAACCCTGGAACGCTCCAAATTATGAGATTTAAAATATGACATCTTTATGCACAGAAAAGCTACCACATTATGGTTTTATTGGCACTCGTTTTGGACAACCTGCATAACTCACTGATGGCTTTGTGAGTAATGTAGTTATGTGAAGCTTACACTGATATAACCCTTACAACCGCACTTACAGCATTACATCTTCTCCAGATACGTGCTTGTACACAAATCTCACATATTAGGGAAAAACAAGAACATTTTAAGGTGCTATTTCGTTATTTCCGCTTTGTGGAAAAGAAACAGTTTAATTTATGTTCTGCGTGGAATGTGCAACGTAAAAGACTTGAAAAAAAGTCCCTAGGGGAATGAAAAAGGCTCTTTCAAAGAGCCTCACAGCAAAAGGAGTATCACATCCAAGCCTCTTCCTCTAAAATGCAGAGAGAAGTTAAGGTCCTGGTGCTGCGGGATAAGCAACTCCTTTCATTTTGGAATTCCAGTAATAAGGATACTGTAGAGCCATTGCGATCACTACTGCTCCTTAAAAAAATAAAGGACAAAGAGTCCTACCTCACATCTCCAAACCTAATTTTCCATTAAAAGTTACAGTAAAGGATAAAATGTACCATTCCCACTTCTATCTTGAAAGTATATTGCGCTTTCAGAGAAGCATTCCCCAAAACAAATGTACTCAAATAGCTTTGTATACAGCAATTAATACATTAATATTTACTATAAAATGTGTCAATACACCAGCAGTATATCTACATTTATATCAGAAGAGCCTGAACTTAAATTCCATCATAACAGATTGGATATGATTCAGAAGCTAATCTTTCATACATTATTGAAACGCTACGAATCTATTTTTATATAACTCATAGTTTATGTTTTGCAAATTTTAGTCAAATAAATAAATTATGATACAGAGAACTTTTGATTAGGTAAAATCAAAGTGCTTTAAGTGTTTTAAGTGCTTCCATTTGATAAACTACCTTTGAAACTAGAAGTGATTAATTGAATTGTCAGGTTGCACACAAGCAGAACCATAATCACCTCACTCTAACACCGTTAAATACATTTTATTAGTGCAATTATATAAATAACATCATTACTCTTTAGGAGAGGGTCAGCAGCTTTAGATGGCTTTTTAAACAGAAGTAAACCAATCATTTGAAAGAAACAGCCCCAAGAAATTCACAAGCAGTAAGTTTTATTGGTAGCTAAAGTAATTAAGAGCTTAAAGTGCTTCAGCTTCCTGCTTTAGCATCAGGTGCAATCAGAATTGCTTTTACTTTGCTACTAAGGATACCAACTTGCTCAAAGA
This sequence comes from Tetrax tetrax, assembly GCA_009806455.1. NCBI lineage: Eukaryota > Metazoa > Chordata > Aves > Otidiformes > Otididae > Tetrax > Tetrax tetrax. Next base: position 85,800 of record WHYT01016664.1, on the reverse strand, counting down.
GAAAGAATAATGTAAAGTTTCAGCTTCCAAAGAGAACTTTCTCTTCCATCTTGCCTCTCTGAGGTACTTGTCTTTTACATGACAGAGCTTATGAACTCCCAGTCAATATTCATGGGAATGCTGATTAGCACTGGAGAATAACTCTTTCCCCATGTCCAAATTTTCCCCAATCGTCCCTCTGACCTGAACATGATGTTGCTGCATTTTATGCCATCTGATTAATAGGGAAGATGCTTCGCTAAAAGGCAAAATTATGAAATCTACAAAGAGAAGATTAAAAAATGCAAACACTTCTTTTTTCTTGTGTTTGCAATTCTTAGCCCAATGACTGATCACCAAGTTGACTGCTCATCAGCAAGCTTTGACTACTTATTGAATAATGCATGTTACTTGTTGTTCTATACAACATTATTGTATACTTGTTTAAATATCAGTCAAAAATAGAAACAATGGTTCCTAACTTGCCTTTAGCCATCTCCTCTGAAAGACTCTGCACCTCTCCACCCAGAAATCACCAGCCATGCCACCAACTCCTCACCACCCTCAAGGCTAGCAGCTCTCCTGCTGGGTCACACAAGATGATCAATGAGAACAACGAAGTCAATGCACCCTCCTTGTGGGGCTCTGTTCTCGTTGCAGGGAGAGTGGACTGCAGCACCATCTCGCTCAGCCCGACAGAGAACTGGGACAAGTCCTTTGTTTCTGCACCATCTTACCTGTGCAAAGCTCTGTCTCAACTATGAGAGGCGTCACTGTTCAGGAAGCTTTGCTTTATTTTGCCTTATTTCCTACCATTTTCCTAGACATTTAAAGGTAATGGCTGCTTAATTTGCATCGATACAATACCTGTGGGTTCTTAACCAAGTAACTGGCCTGTGCATACAACACTAAAGACAGAGCAATACTGGAAACTGCATCGTGGCTGGCAATTTAAGAGATGAGTTCTCTCCTTCCAGTGATGACTACTGCGTTATGTATGATACCGAGGAATGAGAAGGACACTGAAAGATTTCTCATTCAGAAATTCTTGACTAGATGAGTAATCAACCACTTTCCAAGATTCTTTCCTGAAAAAATACTTGTGATTTTTTTTTCCTGAAAAAATACTCGTGACACACATGATACTTTGAAGAAGATGACCATTTTATGGTGGGTTGACAAAATGGTTAACGTATTGAGGGGAAATTGCAATTAAACTTGGTAAAGATGAGAAAGTTATTATACTATGACTACTAACCATATAGCCTTTTAATATTTTAAAATGCATAGATGCACTGGGAATAAAGATTTTGAAACAAATGTAGAAAAAATTAAGAGGATTTTTAATTCATGGTACACTTTACTATTTTTACGTGATACTATGGCAACATGGTTATTTCAAGTAATTTATCATTAAACTTATAGCTGTGTGTCATACCTTATTCTATTAATGAAACACAATAACTGAATATTTAGAACAATAATTCTTAAAATAAAGCATAGCCTATCTCCTTGGAAAGCAAAAGTTTATGATTTTAAGAACATGAACATAAACAAAGAACAAGATAATATCATGGCTTTTACATGTGTAATAGATACAATTCTTATTTGTATAGGCCCACATAAAAAAGCTTAGCAAGCACTTAGAATCATAAAATCACAGAATAGTTAGGGTTGGAAGGGCCTCTTTCAGCCTAACCTTATAGGAGGTGCTCCAGCCCTCTGATCATCTTTGTGGCTCTCCTCTCAACTTGCTCCAAAAAGTCTATGTCCTTCTTATGTTAGGGGCTCCAGAGCTGGATGCAGTACTCCAGGTTGGGTCTCACCAGAGAAAAGTAGAGGGGCAGAATCACCTCCCTTAACCTGCTGGCCACGCTTCTTTTGATGCAGCCGAGGATGCAGTCGGCTTTCTGGTCTGCAAACGCACACTGTCAGCTCATGTTGAGCTTCTCATACACAGATACCCCCAAGTCCTTCTCCTCAAGGCTGCTATCAATCCATTCTCCATCCAGCCTGCATTTGTGCTTGGGATTGCCCTGACCCATGTGCAGGACCTTGCACTTGGCCTTCTTGAACTTCATGAACTTCATGAGGTTCTCACAGGCCACCTCTCCAGCCTGTCAAGGTTGCTCTGGATGGCATCCCTTCCCTCCAGCGTGTCGACTGCACCACACAGCTTGGTGTTGTCAGCAAACTTGCTGAGGGTGCACTCCATCCCACTGTCCATGTTGCCAACAAAGATGTTTAACAGCGCCAGTCCCAGTACTGACCCCTAAGGAACACCACTTGTCACCAGTCTCCACTTGGTCATCAAGTCATTGACTGCAACTCTTTGAGTGTGGCCATCCATCCTATTCCTTATCCACCAAGTGGTCCATCATCAAATCCATGTCTCTCCAGTTTAGAGAGAAGGATGTCACGTGGGAGAGAGTCAAATGCGTTGCACAAGTCCAGGTAGATGATGTCAGTTGGTGGTCCCTTATCCACCAATGCTGTAACTCTGTCATAGAAGGCCACCAAATTAGTCAGGCGCAATTTGTCCTTACTGAAGCCGTGTTGGCTGCCACCAATCACCTTATCTTCCATCTGCCTTAGCTTGGTTTCCAGAAGGATCTGCTCCACGGCCTTGCTGGGCACAGAGGTTATATTGATCAGCCTGTAGTTCCCCAGGTCTTCCTTGTTTTCCCTTTTTAAAAATAGGGGTTATGTTTCCCTTTTCCAGTTGATGAGAACCTCACCAGACTGCCACGACTTCCATGTTCCTTAGATGGTCTCGAATCTGCTCTTCTGCTTCAGTGGGCAGTTCTACATTCCCCTGGTCGCTGCCTTTGCCTTCTGCAACTTGACAGATGTCGCTAGAGCCTTCACTGGTGAAGACTGAGGCAAAAATGTCATTGAGTACCTCCATTTCTCAGGTAACCAGGTCTTCTGTTTCCTTCTGGAGAGGGCCCACATTCTCCCTGGTCTTCCTTTTCCCCCCAATGTACCTCAAGAAGCTTTTCTTGTTGCCCTTGACATCCCTGGCCAGATTTAAGTCTGTCAGGGCCTTAGCCTTCCTTACCTGATCCCTGGTCACTTGGACAATCTCTCTATATTCCTCCCAGGCTATTCGTCCTTGCTTCCACCCTCTCTAGGCTTTCTTATTCGTTTTTTGTTGGTCCAGGAGCTCCTTGTTCATCCATGCAGGCTGCCTGGTGTTTTTGCCCGACTTCCTTTGTTGTGATGCATCAACTCCTGAGCTTGAAGGTGGTTACAGAAAAACCACCAATTTATTCTAAGGTGTTTAGATTTGATCTAATAGTATTGTATTTGCAAATGGGGAAGTTAGACCACCAAAATGCTTGGGTTCACTACAAGGAATTGAATGGGGTTAAAAAACCAGGCTGATTTGAAGATCCTGACACATTTTTGCTCACAAAAACCTCTCTGTGTTGCATTAAACATCCAAGATCCTAACCTTTCAGAAATTAAGGCAAATAGAAGTTCTTTGTGAACCACTGAAAGTAAATGCATTTATTTCTTGTTTCTCCTAATTCCTTCCCTCCCAGATGAAGAGAAATGTACTTAGCTTTTCTGGAAAACCTGGTTTCCTTTATCAGTCACAACCCCTGTTAAGGCAACTCTCCTTTAAAGTGTAGGTGACCTTACTTGTACTACACTGGGATATTCATTATTCCAGATTTCTGATACTTACACCCACAATCTCTAATTGCGCAATCTCCTGAAAACTCAGTCACAATTCTTCATGATTGGAAAAAAAAAATAGAAAAAAGCAAAAAGCAAACGTTTATTCACAGTCCCCCTCCCCCTTGTTGGTACCCCTCTAACAAATGGACTCCGCACCCCACTCAATGTGTGCAGGTACAAATTAATGAGCTGGTAATGCCCAAACACTGCCAGATCCCAACTTCTGATTGGCTGCAATCTGGTCATTAAAGAGAGGTAATTAATGCCAGATTGCACACACACTGCTAACAAACAAACAAAACAACCCCAAACCTGCTTCTTTCCTGCCACAAACAGCAAAACAAACAATACTGACATAACGGCAGCTTTCAAAGGACAGTTGCGGCTCTGCTGCGGCACCTCAGCTAATGAGTGTATAGAAAAGAATTTATCTGAAGAAGAAGAAAGTGAAACTCAACAGCCTTTCAGGCACATGAAACTAGCTGGGAGAAAAGTCTGAGACGGTGGCAGCTACTTAAGAAGAAAATTCAGCTGAAAATAAATGTACAAAGAGTTCAGTTCAAAATTTCAGTAATGTGTTTTCCCCTTGTCACTTACTGCTCAGATTGTGAAAAGTTAAAAGCTGGAATGTAGATTTCTCCAACTAATCGTTACACGAGTGATCATGACCATATATTGTTGCTTAAGTTTTCTGGCAGTATCTGTAATTTCAGTGATGATGAACTAATACGACTTCTTTGAAATGTCATGTATGCTTCACCACGGATTTAGTTAGAATTCAATATTATTATATGGCCACTTTCAATGTCAGCAAATAGCTTAAAATCAATGTTGAGAAAATATCACAGCAGCAACTAGAAAATTATCAGCATAACTAACAAATTAATTCCCATCAATGAAGCACAACCACTTTCTTTTTTCTTTTTTTTTTTAATTGATGGCTTATGATAAAAGGTGTCTTCACTGCATTAAGCTCCTAACTAGCTTGCTCAATGAATACGGTAACTCACCATGTTAAAATACATGAGAATAAACTTATTTTACAAAAATATTAAGAAATACAGTAATCCTTCAGACAAAGGATGGTTGTCAGGTTCTTAGTATGCAATGTAAAACTGTAATATTCTACATAGTGCTTTAGTTTTCTAATAAGTCATTGTGATAAGGTTAACACTTCAACACAGAACAACATACAAATAAGAACACCCAAAGATGAAAATTACTTTGCTTATGCTGCTGTATTAGAATTTTATTTGCTAAAGGGTGAAAACAGATTTGCAAAATTCACAGTTAACTTAAAACAATAGTTTTAAACCTTTTATTCCTAGCCCTGGCTGCCTTCAGGAAGGAAAGAACATCTGGTTATTTAAGGAACACAATATGTTCACATTTTCTATGACTTTTGTTTCTAATTGGGTTTTTAAATTTTTTTTTACTTGAACAACTCTAGTTAGAACTATGTTTTTTAATCACTTTATACTTTTCCACTGCCCTATCTCCGTATCTCTACTTTTAAATTTTGCAGCCTTTGCTTTGAAAATTAACAGTGCTCAATGGTTTTGATAAGGCAAAAAAATGAAGAAAATTGGCCACTTGTGGGATATTAAATACACAGAGACACACCTTCAGTAAATGCTTTTGGGTATACACAAAGAACCCTTCCCTTATTTTCTCATTTCACATATACATACTTTTAATGGCCCATTCTTCCATAAGAATCTCTACTTTTATATTCAGAAGGACTATAAGTGCAGAGAAGTTACTTTCATATAAATAATTGAGGTAATTATCTGTTCAAAGATTAGAAATGTGAAACAAATACTCTGCTAAGCAGGTTAACTTTATCACCCTGTGCAAAGACACCACCACCGATTTGAGCTTTTCATTCTGAATTTTCCTAAGAACTGGAGCTAGCCAAATGTAGAAAAGGCTGAAATTCAATTATTCTGCATTGGTCTGTACTCATGCCTGTAAAATTAGTGTCTCTGAGGCCCTCCTTCAGAGACATGTGCATTAACTTGTTTTCAGCTATTACAGAGAGAGATGTGTATGTCTCTTCCGTGGCACTGAAATATATCAGGGATGTGGTATCTAAAACATCCTCTCATCCCAACTACCAACTGGGGTTCACAAAGTGAAAAGGAGAGCTGCTGCATGCATGAGATTAATAGCAAGCACTAATGACTTTTCATATTATTGTTATTACTGAATAATGCTAAGGCTTCTGCTAAGGTTTGATTCCACAAAAGGTCAGGAAATTGTATTTGTCCACCTGTAAGAAAAAAAACGCCACCCATCTTTTAAGTCTAGCTTTCTTCTGACATTTAGGTTGCTCTCCTGGTGATGACTGCAGTGAAAAGAAGCAAACAAAATGTGACAAGTTCATCAACCCAAAGTTTAGCTCTCCTGATAGTCTACAAGACGAATAAGTAAGGAGGAGATATCTGTTATGTCAGACCAAGGAAACAGAAGAAATAATGGATATTATTAGACATGCGAACCCAGATTATCTCCAGAATCGGAAGTTACGGATGGAAAGTAATAATCCCCAGACAATATGTATTAACAAACCTGCAAGAGGCAGATTCCTGTTTGTCCCTGTCCATGATTTTTCAACTGCATTTCTTCTACAGCTGAGACTTAAAGCTCCAGGGGGCAGAGAGTAAGCCTCTCTCAGATATTTGGAATAACACTAAACAGTCTTGATATGTTCAACAAATAATGAAATAAGCCACTGGACCATGCAATAGTCTCACACAGAAGAGTTCCCCGACTTTACATATTAAAACTCAAGTGAAATCTTGGAAGAAATGCCACACAGAACAACTCAGCCCTGGCTCAGGAGATCTAAATTCCACTGAATCGAATGTGATTTCCCATTAGGAACTAGAAGCTGGTGACAGAGAAATGCACAGGAAAACATCAAAGGCGGAAGAAAAATCATTAAGCACTGAATTTACTAATCATCACTTACAAGTTACACTACTGCCTAAAATCTCATCTTTTCTCCCAATCTCCTTTTATCTGCTTAGGGAATAAAGGCAAACCGTATTATCTTTATGCGGATAGCAAAAAAAAAAGGTATCAGAATTTTCCCACTTATATGGATATATAATCTGTGTACTGACTTTAGACTCCTACAGCACCCATGATATCTTGTTGAGTCTTCTCTTTCACTCTGTGTAATGAAAAATCTTGACAGACTTGGAAAATTTTTATGTGTATGTCTCACAGAATAACAAGACTTCCATTTCAGAAATATGTTGGATTGAACCAACATACGCTTAAAGACACATAAGTGAAACTTAAAATCATACCAGACAAAGATAATAAACAGGCACTCAAGTCATTGCATTGAAAATACATTTCTTTCTCAGACCAGGAGTTATTTTTTTTTTCTTTTAGAGTGATCCTTTAGGACAGTTTAACTTCCTCACTGTTAAAAGTCCAGATGTGGTTTCCAGTCTCCACCCAAAGATACAACGTTAAGTCGAGAAGTGTCAGGAAGTCCCTTAGGACTCCTCATTCACTGGAAATCTCAGCTTCCTAAACTTCAGAGTATTTTCCAAGCAGATAAGTACAGCTCAGAAATGAGGAACAATTATAATTAATCATATTTAAACTGATGAAACAACTAGCAGTTTTTGCATGAAAGAGCTTTACATACTCCTTCACCTGAGCGAAGGGAGAACTACCTGAAAGACACAGTAGGAATGAAATCCACTGTGTTACTGAAAGGTGTGCAAGGCACATCTGAGAACGTTAATTAACAGGACACTGAGGCCTTATGAGCCTGACAACTTCATTCTGCTGGAGTCAAGAGCATAAGGAGTGGAATAGTGACCAAACTTCTTTCATGGGAAACTGGTGGTTTATTTTTGCCCCCTTCAGCTGGTAGGATATTTGGTATACTGCCTAGGATGCTAGTGGAATAATTAGTAATTCTGTCTTTTAACACACACCTTCAATGAATGACAGATTACATACTGGAGTTAGTTTGATATCTTAGCACAATTTTCTGCCCTCTGTATCTTCTTTCTAAAAAACACTTCTATCTTCTTTTGCTAAAAGAATATATAAATAAATGCTGGTCAGTCTGATTTCACAGACTGCTGCTGAAATCTTATGAAAGATTCCTGAGATCTAACTTTACAAACTTTCTTACACACTGAAAAGACAATATACTTTATTTCTCTTCATGAAAGAAATCTTTGTGCCCGAGAGGAATGAAGAAAGCAGCTGTAAGGATGCAGATTTCTGCAAAAAACTGATACAGAAACAAAGAAACATTTTTTTTTTTTTCGTAATCCATTAAAGTGTAAACATTGGTACAGAATGAAATTTTGCAGAAGGCAGTCACAGTGCAGAAGTGATGCGTTTTTTTCTTTCAAAGGTGATGTGCATCAAGAAGATGAGGGAAATCAGACTTTACACTGGCATCCTACTAATGGGGCATGCACAGAGACAGTTCAAAACCAGCAGCACAAATTCTGCTATCTGCCAAAAGATCTGAGTACTGCAAAGATTACTGTGTACAGTTTCATCTAAAACACTTTATCCACTATACTGTGGATATCTGCTGCAAATTATATCCACACATATATACACACGTGCCATTCTTAAACAGCAATAGGTTCTGTTTGTTTTTTTTTTAGTATAGATGAGTATATCAGAAACTGTATACTAGTAATACGTAACATAAAATTTATTAATTTATACACTTTATTCATGTGAATCTTTTCAGGCTGTAACAGTAGACTCTTGTTTTTAATTGAAAAACATCACATAACTATTATATATTGGGTGAGGTTAGTGCTTTAAGGATTAACAGTGATTAATCTGCAGAAATCCCATGGAAAAGGTCTTACAGATGAAATTGCATGACACTTTCCATAGAGCTTAATAGGTTATTATATAAAATATTACCATTTCCCTCAAAAGTATAGTTTATTATGAAAGATGTCTCTGCAGAATACCAAGCAAAGGTATTCTAAAGAGCATAAACACCTAGAGCTACCAGAGCTCCTGTATAACTTTAGCAAAGTAGTAGGACAGTATCCTTTAAAGAGTAAAGGAACTTGTTTGTGCTCTTGGTTGCCAAATCTTTCCTTCAGCTTTTTTTGTCAGGTAAGAAGAAACTTGAAAATACAGTTTAATTCCCAAAATGTAGGTTGTTATTTACTTCATCGTATTTCGAACATTTTATTACAGAGATTTGTTCCCCATATTTACAAAGCAAGCATCTCACCTTTGGATCTCGGAGAAAAAGTGCTCTTAGGATAAGGGAGTGGACATCTCCAATAGGTGGATAATGCATCAGAAGTCCCAAACAGGTCTGATAATTACTTGAAATCACTACAATGAAAATTGAAAAAAAAAAAAAGAGAAAGAGAGAAAAAAAGTGAAATACTACTAGGTTATATTGATATTCCAAACCAGTACCTTTTCCAGTAGATTCACTACAGTTTGGATTCAGCTGTGTTTTCCCACTCTGAGGCTCTTACAACTCAAGCAGCGCTCAGAGTAAAAGAAGACACTGCATAATCAAGCTTCATGACAACGCTTGGCCCCATATCATTAAGGACAATGCTAAATCTACCACTGACTTTATGTCATAGACATTTATATTTGTTCCAGATTTAGATGTTTAAATTTAGATCTCTGTAGCTGTGTACATAAAGCCTGCCCGAGCCAGTGGAGGTCAGGTCAATACAGTCGGTGGAGCTTGAAGGACCAGCCCTATGCTCTGAAATGGACACTGCCTCATCTGCAGACACCTAAATTTAAGTATGATAATTTGTGAGATAAATTTTACCTTTGGTTTGCTTTTATGATAACTTTCCCCCACTCTGACAATTCTTTGCTGAAATATCTCTTATGTTGCCCTTATGTACATATACACATACTTGCTCACACACATATATATATACACACAGGCAAAATGATGTCTACAACTCCTTGTTTTTTCTAAAATCAGAAACTATTCACAAAATGTTCAGAAAAAAAGCTGGATTTTAATTTAATAAACACATAAAAATATAATATACCATTATTATATTCTAATTTTTCACTTATTCAGGCAATTTTCAGCTTGCTTTGCTAAAGTTTATAATTTTGTTATCATTGTGCTTGATTTTATCTGCATCTGTGTAAGTATACTCCATGGTTCTTCGCTTGTCATTGTAGTCTGCCTCCCTCCCACCCCCCCAAATTATGAGTGCAATTATTAACGACATCTTTTCAGACAGGTCTATGTAAACTACTTCATTTCTTTTGCACCATCTAAATCCAAGCAATCCATCTGCCACAGCTGTCAATGCAATGCCTGTTAACGATGCTTGCACTCTGCAACATAAAGACAGCCTCAAACACTAGCAATTGTAAACGAATTTTTAACAAACTTCACTATTCTGAGAACTTTAGCTGTAGTAACAAATACTTCTAATTAATCAGGCTTCTACATCAGAAAGAATATTTGCAAATACAAAATTATTTTCAATCAATAAAAGGTAAAATTAAGGACTGTTGTGTGGACAGAAAGATTTAAATGTTTTACTTTTTTTCTTTCATGTGAGTAAGCCTCATATCCTCCTGTACCTTTCCTTATCCAACAAGAGGATTATGGGGAAAAGATGCAGGACTGGGCAAAATAAATAATTATAATCTGTGTAGGGAACCACTTTATCATCTTCATTTCTGTTGCTGATCCGACAGCTTGTAATTTCATACATCTGCTTTCATTTGTAAAGCACTCACTTATCCTACTCATTCTTTATCGGTTCTGCCTGTTCTTTTTCCTACCCTTTGTTTTTCTTGTTCATATTCAGGTACTTGTTTTTTCTTCTTGAAGTCACAAAGCTGGCATAATGAACACAATACAATGGTCTCTGTCAGAGTTCTTTCAGAGGAGTATAATACAAGCACCACATAGTGCATATCCAATCCAACTCTCATACGTAAATCAAATTTAAGATAGTGTACTGCAGTTATTATCATGACGCCTTTTTACCAAAGCAAATAAAAATACTGAAGATGGATAGTAAATTCTAAATACTTTTATAAACGATAGGCAGTAAGACCAACGCATTTCTCTTTTGAACAGGTCAGGATGTGTTCTATTCTGCAATGCAAAATGGATTGAAATTATCCTTTCTTTATTTTTCCAGGAGGAGTTCTTTGCTGTCTCACAGATACAGAGAGAAGTAAATCTTAAAAAAAGCTTATTTATTTTAATGGTGCAGACTTGACCTCTGACAAAAAGAAAAGCCCTGTATTTTCAATGACAAGACATTTACTCTAATTATTATTTTTTTGAAATGTGTAATAGTGAAGCAATTGAATAATGGAAAAAAAAACCCAAACAAACTGTGGGATAATGACCTGTATTCCCTCTGATCCTTAAAAGTTAAATTTTAAAATGAAGCCTTACCATTCAAAGAAAGTTAGAAAAACTCCAACACTTTAATGAGGAAGGTCTGCTAACTTCATTTCTTTTATCTTTAGGGTTTTCCCCACATATTCAGCTGTTCCCTTTTAATGTAGAAATCTTCACAGAATAGAAGATTGTTGCCAGTGCTTTATTTGCTGGGGAACCTTGGGTTAAAGAGATGACTTTGCTGAAACACCTCTAGGTACCCTTTGTTTCAGACTGATCTGTATGCTGCCCATGAGCCGTCACTGTGTGCTTGCAGTCCAGAAGACCAACCGCATCCCGGGCTGCATCAAAAGCAGCGTGGCCAGCAGGTCGAGGGAGGGGATTCTGCCCCTCTATTCCACTCTGGTGAGACTCCACCTGCAGTACTGTGTCCAGTTCTGGGGTCTTCAGTACAGGAAAAACACGGACATGCTGGGATTTCTAAGAATCAACTGTAGGATAGTTTCTGGAAGGAGAATCTGCAATACAAATTTCTCCAGTCTCAGCAGTAGCTGGATGGCACTAAAGTTCAATGATGAAGCACCTTACGCTGTGGCCAGTTGCCTGATAATAAGCTTGTGCTTGGGTACCTGTGCTTTTCCTTCACTAATTGGCTTGGCAAGAGTCACATCTGGATCCAGCTTTTACCGTGAATAACAAGTTCTCACTTCTCCAAAGAAGAATGCTATTGGTATTTTTAGGAAAAGGAGTAGAAAAACTCTTCTACATAGAGAAAGTAATCTTACTACCTTTTGATTAGTATTTGTTATGCAGTACCCAGGGGAACATCAAATTGCTTTCTCACTTCTGCTTTAGGTGAGACTGGCTTTTCTCTGTTGATCCAATAACCATTCCTGGATGCAAGCAGCAATAACACTGGTGGAAAACATGTAATCTAACTGGACTTGTCCTCAACCAAGTCCTAATTTTCTGCCAGGAGTTTAATATTTGATGCCACCAATTCTGTATCCAGATGACTTCCTAATACAGGAAGGGTGGGACTACTTCCCCCTGCTGCTTTACGCACCCCCTTCACTCTGATTTCATCAACAACTGCATATACATCCACATTCGTGAACAAGAAGTAACACATTCATGTTCCCGATTTGACAGATTTAAAAAAATAAGGTTGTTTTGCATGAATTTTTTGAAAGAAATACAGAAAATAATGTATTAAAACTCAGATACTTTGGATACACAACCCTACACTTGGCTTGTGAGGATTATCACTCCACAGACAAAGCTCTGCTTGGATACAGATGTAAAAATGAACAGAGCAGTTTACAGAATGGCTGTGTACATGATTACGTATCTGTAATCTCTAAAATGTGTAAACAATAATCTAATAATCTAAATGCTCCCTTCTTCTTGAATAATATATCATTTGAGTAACAGAAGATTAAAAAAAATAATGAAAAATATAGTAAAAATTATACTTTCTTAAAATCATGTCCTTGAGAACATCATAATAAAACACAGGAAAAAAATGCATCAATTCCCAAACCAGCAACTTCTCCCTCGTCCCTAAATGTGTTGGTATAAAAGAATCTGCGTAATTTTTAAACTTACAAATACTTTCAGTACTGTATTATAATCATTGCTTATGTTTGACAGTTTTATAACATAACATACTAGGAACTCTATTATTATTTCTATTGTTTCAAAGTTTTTAAACTGAAAATTTCCAGACAATTTATTTCTAGATGATTAACATCATTTGCTGTTTTAAGATAACATTTCCTCTCATTTTATTTTATTTAAAAATATTTTAAAAAACATTACAACAAAACTTTGAACCCCATTCAAAGCTCATATATTATCAGAAATAAAAAATGAAGAAAAATCAAAAACTTTTCTATTACAGATATATAAGAAAAGCTTTCTTTTATCCAATCAAGAGCCGTGGAATTCTCTACAGTTTGAGCTTAACTCTGAAAATATATTCAACTTCACAGCATTTATGATTAGGTGTTTTGTTCCACTATTCTATTATGCTTAGAGTAGCTAATTAGGTCCAACTATAGGACTAAAAGTTACTTATTACAGAACAGTGTATGTATGTAGTATTAGCTGTCCTGATGCAATGACTTTGTATCTCATTTGGGCAAATGTATTCCACTTTAAAGCTACTTATTACTTTATTTACTAAGCCTGGGGATTTCAGAGAAAAGAGGGAAACTGATTTCAGACAGATGCCTAGAACATGTTTTTAGCTCACATTTTTAGTTACTTTATACCGATACTTCCATGTGAGCACCACAGAGCAAAAAAAAACAAACCCAGACCAACCTTCCCTCCCCTAGGAAAGAGAATGTGCTTACAAACACAGCTTTAATGTATTTTTTTTTAAAAGGAAAACAATGACACAAAATAAAATATTGATATTAAGAAACATTTTTACATGCATCTGCACTACACATCTAAACAAAAATATTTAAGATTATTTCAGTTTACTGCACATGAACAGGCCAGATTTAGATTGCAGAACATAATGACCCAGAATCAGATCATCCTGAAACAGCAGCATTAATTTTCAAACCTCTAAACTGAATGGAATGTCCACTTCTTTGAGAGGAATGTAAGGTAGCTCTACATGCTGCATGTTTATTAAAAAGTAATTAAAAAAACACATGAAGGCAGGCAGTGGAACGATAGTACGTGTAAAGTACATGCACGTTATATTTTCAAGATTGGGCCCTAAAATAGGAATCACAGATGTTGAAAACTTCATGTGTCCTAGAATACAAAATTGTCAAATACATGACCTTGTTATAACCTAAAGCTTAGAGATTGTATATAATTATCTCTTAACAGCATGCTTCTGAATTCATATATTTAATGACAGACATGCATCTTGCTGCAAAATGCATACTTTGATGCCGTACAGTTGTTTATAGGATTTTTTTGCATAATATGATGGGACAGAAATGAACACTTCTTAATTAATTTTTACATACCTTCCTCCTCCCATTCACAACTATATAAGCTAACAACATTTTTGTGATTTCTTGTTTGTCCCAACTTAATATTGGTCATCACTAACCCATAAGGATTCCCCTTTGCACACATTTCAGGTGTACTAAAATAAAATGAAAAGAAATGATCATTTTTTAAAGATGCCACTCTTGCATATAATAAAACTATTTTGTAATTGTTACTCATCTCTGCATTTCCATTTCCTTCAAGATATATCTTCGAAAATTATGAGTCATCGTCTTGTGCATTTTCACATTTCTCACAGCATAAAAATATTTCCAGTGTCAAAGGGATGCTCTTACTCAATTCATCAACTTGGTCAGAAGGTGGAGCTCTATACATACCTGTATCACTTAACTGCACATAAAATCTACAACTCCACATAAAACCACAGAACTACTCAGAAAACAAACCTGCATTTAACTCCAAGATAAAATTTGTTTCAAAAATACAGCAGACTGCGTCCAATAACAAATGGCTCCTCTCCTCGCATTTGAAACCATTTTCAGAATGTTAAAAAAGCTACAATGAAATTTAGCATTTCTTAAGTCTTCTTTTTCTTTGAAAAAGAGGTTCACATTCCTTTTAAAATATCATAAGATAGTTGATACTTACAGGCATCTCTAATATACAACAACATGGCTACAAAAATGTAGTCAACTAAATTCAGGGTGATACTGTCCGCAAATAGAGCATCCCAGACAACCAGAAGGTCCTGAAGTGGGAATTCACGTCCAAACAGGAGCCTTACCCATCGCCTGGAAAAAAAAAAAAGGAAAAGACATGATTTGTACTTCTCTGTTTTGCCAAGTATCGTAAAGTCGGGATACGTATCCCAATACCAACTACAGTTCAAAACGTTTTACCAGAATATTTTGCAAAGCATGAAGTTCTGTGATAATCACTTAACTAACTGTACTTGTGGAAATGTTACTGCATCTACATTAAAGAAACGACACATTACTGATTGTAGAAGCTTAACTGACTAATATTATTATGTGGGTGAACCTCAAAGGACAAAACATATCAAACCTATATACCATTTTTTTTGAGCATTTAATGTGATAGTGATCTAAGATGAAAGGGAGAAAAGAATAGCCTGGAACAGCAAAAACAGGAGGGTGAAGGAAGTGGTTTACGAGAAGCCCCGGAAAACAGTCAAGTGAGAGCCAGTCCAGAGGCAGATGCCAAACAGCAGTTAAAATGGAGTGGGTCACACTCACTTTGAAGAGGTTTCCCAGTGTTATTGATGACAGTGTTTGCAGCTTCATGTAAAATATGCCATGGATGCTATTTTGATTAAAGCTAGTTTAAATCTTTACTAGATTTAGTGATAATCTGCAGGTAGACTATAAAGTTAATTCGTGTTCATATCAGTGCTGTTTTCATACCTGGCAAAATGTAAAAATCTGTCTTATTAAATGCAGCATTTGCTTGAATATTGGAAGCTTGAGATGCAGGATTTCTTATTTCCAGTTCTGGCTCTTATACTGACTTGCTGACCTCAGGAAAGGCCCTTTCCTTTCCTGTTCCAGAACAGACTTGCTAGCTTTGTACCTTTTTCGGCAGGATTATCTAAGGTTACATCTGAAACAGCTAAAGAATAGTTTGCAACATTAATCCTGAAATAGTTATTACGAAATGGACTTAAAAATAATGAATTACATTTTTAGCTGGGATATGCAAATTACTACGCATGTGGAATATGTTTATTCAGTGGCAAGAAAAGATTGATTGCAAATTTCTGCTAAGCAAATTAAGTCATTCTTTAAAACTCACAAAAATTTCTAAAAAGGCAACTACAAATTTCATCAAGAATTCATGTTTAACCACTTTCGTACCAGAACTCATTGTTGGTTTAAGGCATCTGTTTTTCTTTCCTGATTCCAGTAATGAAAGTTCATTTCTAGACAAATGAATTCCAATATGTCAGTCGAGCGCAAGCTTTTAAGATAGCAACAATCTGCACAAAAAGACTCTCTCTTATAAAAGAAATTCAAAAGGACTGTTTTGTGAGCCAAGGTTTTGTTCACTTTTATTTCCCCTGCCACTGGAACCATATCTATAATCCACAAAAACATGAATGTTACAGATTTAGAGAGCACTACACAAAATTTTTTTCCCTTGCAAGACATGTTCCCTTTTAAAAAGGAAAATACATTATTTTAAAAGACAGCATCATCTCATCCTTATATCAAACATTTACATTCTAAGGTCTTGTGACTTTTAATGTTAGCGTAGTAATTATAAAAGTCACAATATTAGCTGTGAAAAGAAAACAAACTCTCTGATCAAACCCCTTTCCTATGAGGACTTATTTTCAGGCCTCAGAAAGAGAAGTCAGCAGAACCGCTAACACAAAACGAAGGCTTAGCTAGTGCATTTAATAATACGCCTGCTTTATCTACGGGACTTTAGCACAGAGTAGCACATTACCCTACAGAGCCTGACTATTATCCCATGGTGACACAAACATTACCCAAACTCCGCATGAAGCCCATTACTTGCATTAACAACCCCTCCCACCGGTAAAACCACAACTTTCAAGATACACAAATTGTTAGGTGAGAAATTTCAGCTAAGCTTGCAGTATTTGAGCTGACTTTGCTTGCGACTACCCAAATCTCATTCAGAAGCCTTGCTAAAAGTCTAATACATTTCAAGGGAAAAAATACACCATGGTGTAATGGGATTTGTTATTAGTCTTTTATTAGAAATCTCTTTTGCTTCTTTACTACTTCATTATACAGTGTTAATCGTCTGTAGATGCAGGTTTATTCTGCTCAAGCAGAAGTCATTCCTTTTTTTCTCCTGCTCTTATATTTTCTCCTGGGAAAATTAAATCTCAGTCCCCAGACGTATCACGTTTCACAGATGTAGGCTGCTGAAGAACAACTGGACTTCCTTTTGCAACCATAATATTATTGTTAATTATTTGAACCTTCCTGTCTTAAAGGGAGTAAGCAATTCATGCTGTTGTAAATGCATATATACTAACTGCTCTCTTATTTTCTTCAGCAGCATTTAGCTCATAGCATCTATAAACCAAGGACCCTACTGCCTATGAACCATGCTGCCATATGGCAGGACTTCACTCAGCTTTTATATTCATAAAAAGGGATCTTAATTCCTTAAAGTAAGTGTCCACACTGAAAAGTTGTCTTTCAAACTAACGCATTTTTATTGCTTTTACAAATATTTGCAGAGAATTTAAGACACACTTAATAATTGCATTGGATATGATAAATCCTTTTTTTTCCTCTATGATGGCTGTCTGTGGTTTAATTATTGTTCTGTCCTGTTAATCTTGGCTTACATCTGTTACACCTGCAGACTGTGAGATTCACAATAGTATACCTTTTATCACACGCAGTAATACAATAATTCATATTTTACCAGGCACACTTAGCAATTAAAATCTACAAAAAAATACACAGATTCTTTAAAGCCACAATACACCAAGGTATTACTACCTACATTGTAGAATATGTAACTCTATCTTTGACTTACAATTCCTATATAATTAAACTAATATTCTCAAGAGATGAGTAATGACTAGCAATAGATAATGATTCATTATTGACCTTACAATACAGGGAAAGTAAGAGAAAACTGTGCTCTAGCAAAGCCATTAAATAAAGCAATAACCTGGCCTTACCAGTTTTAACTAAAACCACAACCATTTTGACTGAGATTTACAGGACAATCCTCCAAGCATCAATAAAATTAACTTATGTGTTACGTCTATTTAGCTGGTTACCTTCTCTGTCTTCTTTGAAGGCAGAGAATTATTTTTAAAAAATCAAATAAGCCTAAGAAATGGTTAAAGATGAGGTGATATAAAAAGTTTAGGAGTGTTTATGAGGACAAAACAAAACAATAAAATCAGAAAGAAAAACCATAATGCCAGGAAAGGGAAAGCACGACTCTGAAGCTAATTCTAAGCAACTAAATCTAGGATCCACAACTTGTCAACAAGTTGCCTAAAAGTTCTACTGTAAGAGTCTGTTTTCAGCCATTTATACTCTTGCTAAACTCAGTCTTCAGTACAATTTCCACTCCAAGCATCTGCTCACGGTTTGACTTTTTTTATTCATTGACACTATTCCTTAGAACAAGGTTAAAAAA
The DNA here is from genome assembly GCA_009806455.1 of Tetrax tetrax. Classification (NCBI taxonomy): domain Eukaryota; kingdom Metazoa; phylum Chordata; class Aves; order Otidiformes; family Otididae; genus Tetrax; species Tetrax tetrax. The sequence goes on along the minus strand of WHYT01016664.1, from coordinate 67,616 downwards.
ATTCTGCTCATGCTCAACTTGGTTAAAAAACCAGGGTCTCTAGTATTTCCTTTTTGCTGTATATATAATAAAAAAACCCCAAATTTGATAATTCCTTGGTTAACCTAACAGAGCAGAGTGCAGATTTCCACAGAGTACACTCTGTTTCTTCCTAACGCTTGCCACCAACCCAACGGTGCATCTGCCATCCCGTCCTTCACCCCAGCTGCACCCTTCTTCCCGCATGGGAGCTGGCAAAGGTGCGTACCGTCCACCTGGAACGGCTACTGCCGCTTTGCCACTTAGTGTCACTTAGTGACAGGGGAGGATGCTGTTCATCTAGTTTCCAATGCTTGCAAGACACACTAACGTGTCTTCCAGAGAAAGGGAGGGCCAGTAGGATTTTGCAGGATGTCATTTCATTTTCAGTGCAAGTTTTGCTGCCTTTTTAAAAATAAGAATATTATTTAAATATTCTGTAACTATTGAAAACACCATCTTATCAAAACCAAGCACTCGGAAGCTGAGAAATGCCAAAACTAACATCAGTTGTTTAGTGACTGAGAAATGATATGTCTCTTTAAACTCTGTCATGAATTATGTTCAAGCAAATATTTGTAGCCAGTGCAATTTACTATGTAAAGTCATGGTCAATAATTTCGGAGAAAGGGCAGACAGACTTGAGCTGTGATCTGCTTGTTCAAAAATAAGATACGGAAAAAGGATGAGGAGCAATATTTGTATAACACTTTCAAAAGAACTCAAAGCTTTATGGAAGATAAAGAATTAAATAGCTCAATGCCAGGCCGTAAGCACTCATCTGGGCAGACTTGGTGCCTGCACTATGATTTCAGACGCCTGTGTTTCTAACCTACGGACAGGGGGTGGGCAGCAGGCAGAAGGTGGCTGTGCGTCTCCGCTTCTGCAGAGCTACCGGCAGCAGACAGGGCTCACGCGGGGGCTACTGCTCCTGCAGCAGCACTCGGCGACGCTCGCGCGGGTGAGAAGGAAGAGCAAATATAGCTGTAAACACACAGCAAAAGCACCCTCATAAGAAGACATTTGATACCAGAAACTCTCCTGGATTTGGTAGTTGTCAAAGGCAGTTAGAGGCAAGACTGGCAAGTTCAATCAGAGGATGTGTAAGGTAGTCTACTTTCTTTTAATGTGACATGAAGGAGACCAATCAAGGCAGGCTTTAGCAATACTTCAGCTTAGACTTGTTACACACTCCATTTCCCCAGTGTTCTGTCTCCTTTCTCAATAAATCTTGTTTTTATTAAGACTCCCCTGGCTTTATACAGTTCAGGGATTTTGTACGGAACGTCCTAAAGAGATTAATAAAACCTTCAAATGATACAAGACAGCAAAGGAAACATGCCCCAAGTATAATAACAACTTATTCTTTCAGCTTCTCTTATACAACGGTCTTGTGGAAGGGCCGTACTGCTCATGGTGCATGAGAAACTCTTGATGATCACAGATGAGAATAAAGAAAAAAAAAGCTAAGTGTAACAATTAACAAAATGGTATTTCTAAAATAAACACAACCTAATTAAAATCCAGTATTTTGTCAGGACAGAAAGAAGCATGTAAAATCCAAATAAAGCCAAAAAACTGGTATAAGAAGTTACATGGGAAGCTCACCAGACTCACAGTAATTTACAGAAATTTCTGATGTGTTCGATCTAAATGTTCAGAATTTTACACACAGCATACTCTCATATGCACACCACCCGTAAAGGACGTACAGCGAGATATTGTTACAGCATATGTTCCTTTTTTTCTGCCTTAATCTACTTAACTTGTTAAGGGAATGAAAACAGACATCTTGCTAGAAGATGGGTTTACTTCAACCATAAAATTAAATGTTAATTCTGGATTTATTAAATAAAATTATGTGGCCTTTGCCATTTGAGAAGGCAGACAAGATGATCAGATTTTCCTTAGGCTTTAAAACATTTAAATATTACAGATTTCTAGCACATTGTCTCCAGCAGTGTATTTCTATTGTACAAAAGTGTGTGTGATAAGGAGGGAAAAAGCGTGTGCCAGCACTTAACACATCATTTGGCTTCTCCTTAGACTTAGAAATAACAGAAAGTATATAAAAAAGATTCTTCTTACCTGTACACATACACCTGCCTTATCAGTTTTAGTAATTTCAGTTTTGTACGTGGACTGTTACTCTGCCAGAGAATGACATACACACCTTGGTGTGATCATGATCTAGGTAGGGATTGTCCTGTTCTACACTTCCATGCTTGCACTTCCCAGTGAACACCCAGCTTCTCCTGTACTGGTTGCATGAAGATTTGGTGGATGATTGCCCCAAATGCACAAATTATGGCTCTACTGCTAGATGGATTCAATGTAGGGTTTTGGTCTTTTTTTTCTAGTTCAATTTCGGATTGGCTTGTGGTCAAATTCACTTAAAATTTTAAGTTTTGCATAGTTATATTAAAAAACGCTCAACTTTAAAATCTATGATAAGATCCACGGGCTTTCTGTTCCACAGTTTAGACACTGGAGCCTTAAAGAGCAGTTATACGCAAAGATAAAAATGACAGTGTTTGTAAACAATTTAAATAAAAACGAAACTACGCATTTATATTATGGATTATACGGGTTTCAAAACCTACCATAGATTCTCCTGTCAGAAAACAAGTATTTAAAATTAAATAATAATTATAATAAACACTCATTTATTAATATAAATCTACTCAAATTT